>JAMXBD010000410.1:0-600000 GCA_024138025.1 Combretum micranthum
CGAATACTTGTTACGCAATGCACTATGGTGTTACTTTAGAGGAAGATGTTAGCAATGCTGTTGATCTTGTGGTTTCTAAATTTGTACACTTGATATCATGATCAGTAATGCAGGGCTATCAGAGCCATGTCCAGACATCCGAAATGTAGAGTTAGCATATTTGAGAAGGTGTTTGATGTCAATGCAAAGGGATCTTCCTAGGTATGAAGCATGCTGCTCGGGTTATGACCCGCAAAAGAAGGGTGCAATCGTATCCCTCTGTGGTGTTGCTAGTGCTGTTGGTGGACTAGGACCTCATGCATATGTAGGTCCAAGCATGTTGTTTTAACTTGACCACGAATGTTGCAGCTGAGCTTGGAAAGGCTGGGATATGAGTGAACTGTGTTTCTCCTTATGCAATCTTGACTAACCTCGCATTGCCTCATTTCTGAGAGCCAGAGGACCAAAGGTGCAATGATGGGGTTTCACACATTTGCTGCTAAGAATGCCAATTTGGAGGGAGTTGGATTGACTGCTGATGATGTAGCTAATTTTCCTCAACGGTACTCTAAACGTGACACCTGCCGTACATAATATTAAAACTTGAGAATGATATCTTAGTCACTCAAAGCTTTCGTATATTGGTACAAGGCGTACATCACAACAAAGGGAGACGGTGGAGTTATGCGTTTTAAGATAATGTCAGTGGAACATACAAAATAACACTTAATATAATTCATCAAAATATAAAGTTCTACAACTTCTACGGGGCATTTCCCTAATGAGTCTTCATAATAACATAGTCTTACTAAGATAAATAACTAAAACTAGAAGATTTTAAAGGAAATCTAATCTATGTCTTCAAATAGAATTCCTCCAAAAGCTTCCCAAAACATAAGTTCTACCCGGATAGCTAAGGTGGTCTTGGGTGCAAAACAAAGATCCTGCAACATCAGAAATCTATTGGGGAGTAAGTATAACTAGCTTAGTGAGATAATCATTACACAAAATTACTCATAATAAACATTCAAACAAGTCCATTAAACAAGCATATGAAATGCAAACAACCATATGATCAAACAATACATAAGACTATCCGATTTCGTATGTAGGATGGATTTACCCCTCCATTATGGCTTAGAGAATACTTTGAATGGGTCACCAATAACTTTCTTGAAATTTACGTGCATCTTAAGGTTTCAATGAACTATACTACTAGTCCCCAAGCTTTTCTTACCCAAAGTGATCGATCCAGCGTTGCTACATCATGAGGCCGTATTTCCTGAACATCATAACTTCTCAAGATGTAGTTAAGCAGCTTACCTTTTCGGTCCCATGCTAAGGAGTAGTAGCAAAATGCAAAGATGATATTCTAAGTGATATGTATAAGCAAATTTAGTTGAAGGGATTTTCAATCCGACATTAATTCATTTAAGGACCAATCAATATTTGCACTCACAATAATATACATAGAGAAAATTTTATATTAATCAATCAATTGGGCTCCAATATACTTATCGTTTATTGATCACGTAAAATGAATCACATACATAGCTCCCATGACAATGCACGCATATCAATTTTTATCTTTTCCTAACATCTAATGCTATATTCTACAAGTACATGCATGAATACAAAAACGTAAAGGAAAACTCACTTAGCCATGTTGACCTTTTATTATCGAAGTAATCCTCGGGAAAGAGAAGATCTTGGTCTCATCACCTAAATAAAGGAAATACCCTAAATAAGTATTTCATCCAAGTTCTACTTCAATTTTCTAACTCTATCTTATTAAATTTGTCACAATTTGGTTTTAAGGAAATTCCAACTTAAAATGGCCATAACTTGCTTATTTAACTCAAATTTCGCATATTATATGTTGTTTCCTACTACTAAAAGAGATCTATCTATTTATAAGTTATTTTATCATAAAAGGTTATTTAGGCCTCGAACAATAGGATACATATTCATCGAATTTTCCAACCTTTGGAACATAATTTTCCCAAACTTTTCTTCATCCAAAATTTCTTATACAAATATAGATATTTGTATAGTTGAAAAATCCTTTGAATATATATATATAACATATATATTGTATGCATGAATTTAGTGGTATTGTCTCAACAATGATTTTTTTGTAAAACAATGTGTCTTAAAAATTGGAAAAAGCTAAGACTTGAAAAATTCACTTTATTTTGTTGGAAAAATTTATTGAATTATTATAAGTGAGTGTTTTCTTCTTTTAACTTCATTTCTTAAGCTTTGAGAGTAATTTAATTTTCTAAAAAAAAATTTAGTCTTTTTAAGATTTCTACAACTTCATTTCTAGTAGTTGAAAAATGTTGTTTTTTCTAAGTATTTCTTGGTAGTGACTAAAATTTTTTAAAGTAGTCATGTTTATGTGCTCTTAATTTTTCCTAAAATTAGTTCCACTTTAAATAAATGATAATAGTGACCTTCTAAGTTATTTACTAATTTTATTTCCTAAGTAAGACTTATCTCTAAATAATTATTTTTTGATGATTTTGTAAAACTTGTCTAGACCTTAGTATTTCAGAGTGTTGGTGAAAACTTCACAAATGAGTTTAAGAAAAACCTTTGTTAAACAAAGAATTAGCAATAATAAATTTTAAAGAAACTTTCTTATTGGTTTAAAAAGAGTGTATGTGATAACTTTACTTTATGCATCCTTTGATGAAATCTCATGTATATTATTACTAAAAACTTGTGATGAACTTATCTAAATTTTGAAAAAGATTTGTTAAGATAAAACTTTAAGTTTTTATGGAAAAATCATTTCTTAGGTGTCAACAATTTATTTTTGAAGAGAGTTCCTATTTTTCTTCATTTAAGAAAATTTCTTTTATTTTTTATTGAGACAATATCAACATGTTCATGCATGATTATAAATATGTAGCCATGGGACATAGAACAATATCACATAATAAGATAAGATATATATAAGAAAAACTATGAGCATGATAATAATGTTAAGTATTGAGAACCTTAGCTTTATTAAGGTATAATGGCTAAGTATTGAGAGCCTTAGTTTCATCAAGGCTTCTCGGGACTAAGAATAGCCTAGTCCCAAAAGAAAAAGACAAAGAAAGAAAAGAAAAGCATATAATAAGATGTTATGTTAGTGAGCACTTAGGATCTAAGAAATCTATATACATATAGAAGTTAGATTAGAGTAAAGATTATAACAACAATAAAAACAACATAATAACAATAATGAAATAATAGAAATTTAGACATGAATAAGAATAACATGAACATATTGTTGCTTTCCTAAACTTTCATGAGTCTAGGAAACATACACTAAGCTCATGCTAAGTTACATGAACATGATGAGTAAATATGACAAGTTTTACCTAAGGTTATATATTTGTTGAAGAAAAGAGGTGGTTGTAGTAATATGTTGGTTATGGTTCTATGGAGAGAAGAAAAAGTTGGAAGAGAATTGAGAGAGAGAATTTGGTAAAAAAAAATGAGTTGTAAAAGAATGGAGGAGGGAATGGGTATTTATAGAGTTTTAGAGTGAAAATTAGTGTGATTAAATTACATGTAAATTAAAATAAATGAAGATGTAAGAGGCATTTTTTTTGGGGGGGGGGGGGGGGGGGGGTGGGGGGGGGGGGGGGGGGGTGGGGGGGGGGTGTTGGTGCACCGATTTTGCTTTAAAAAAGGGGAGAAATTAATTTATTTTGTTGTTTTGTAATGAAAAGTAATAATGTATAAGGTGTGATGTGAATAAAGTTATATGAGAAAGGTAAACTGTAAGAAATATGTATGGTAGAGTGTAAGAATATGTTGTAAGAAAAGTAGAAATAGTGATATGAATAGTAAAAATGGTATTATGAATAGTATATTTGACAATTAAAATACCGATAGTAAAGAAAATACGCGTAAACAAGCTATATATGATATTTTTAGTTACCGAAAAATTCTAAAACTGATATTTTTGAAATCCTTATATTTTTAAGAGTCTAATAGTATTGTCGAAATATTTTCACTATTTTAATTATCGGGATCCTAATTTTAGAAACTGATCCGTCGGGTTCGAAACAAACTAAATTTTGGCAAATCTGATCTTTTAAGCTTTCTTATATAATTCCAAACTATAATTCAAAATTATCTATTTATTATTTTTAGATTTCATAGTGGGATTATTAGATCTAGATTCACTAGACTAAACATAGAACTAGGTTGATTTTAAGGTTTCGGTTGACTAACGATTACTTAGGATTTACTTATATTTACCAAAAAATTTAGGAGCTTACACTAATGCGGTTCTATTCTTGGCAAGTGATGAAGCAAGATATAAGTGGAGCTAACTCATGGTTGATGGAGGGTTCACCTCACTAATCACTCTTTTCTGGTCTTTAGATGAGTCCTTGCATTTCATTATGATCAGTTCTCTATAGCTGAATGAAAATCTAGCTAGTTGCTATTCTATATGCAATTCAGGATCTTTTGGGGACAATTTAAAATTGTTGTATTATTTCTAGGGCCTCTTTGTTTATGTCCTGTTCCTATCTAGTCTTTATCTTCTGTGTTAAATATGTAACATGTATATTTATTCTTTTAATTATGTTTTGCTATATATTATCTATTATATCATACATCCAATTTCAAACTGGTGTCACAGTGATTCAATGTGACAATAACTAAGTTAGGTATTGATTTTAATATGGGAGCAATCTGAGTTTTCTTTGCACACAGAATGCTTGCAACTCTAACTAAAGGTGAGAAGAATGATGTTGATCATTGCTTAGGGTAGTACTAATGCGCCACATGAATTGATTAGCAAGTCGGTGACATAAATATTGATAACACTAAAATCTGAATAGTTGTATAACACTATATATTATAGCAATTCATTTGTCAAAAAAAAATGTTAGTATTTTTTCGTCACTTATATATTAGTACCATCGAATCTTTTTTGGAATCTTTTTCTTGAGACACAGGGATACAAACAGTTCTCTTTAAATGACAAGTTATAATTTATAACTCTTAATGCCTAGTTATGATTTTTCAATTTTTATTTATTTACTCTTTAAATGCTATTAGGTGTAATTTATGTTTAAAAATTATGTGTAATTCAAATAATTACAAGATTATTTAAAAATCAAAATAGTTTCAACATTATTTGAAAAGTGATTTGTTTGTTTTTATCCCTTTTTTGCCAACATGTATATGTTTATTTGGTGTTTGAATTTTGTCTAATTATCAAATTAATTATTTGCACTTTCATTTATCAATTTTGGTACCCAATGATACTTTTAATGTCATTTTTACTACCTGTGTTAACTCCATATATTCAATTGTTTATTTGTCTTATTGTTTTGGCCATGATGGATTGTTATTTGTTAAAAGTAATATTTTGATGAAAATATTATACTTATAATATATGGGTTTTTGACAATTATGGATTGGGATTGGCATTAACATTAGCATCAGCTCCGTCTTGTGATATATCACTGAATGTCTTTATTAAAATAATTATATATGATACATTGAGCCTGCAATTAATCTAAGAAAAGCCAATGCGGATTTGATATAGCTAGTACCATTAGTTTTAAAAAATGCAATGGAATACTAAAATTAGTAATAATTAAAGTTTATATAGTTAATTAAAAAAATATACCAAAATTTTAGATATACTTAATGTGCATTATCCCAAGGAAAGGAATTATTATGTCATCTCGTGCATTTTGGTTGTCATAGCCTTAGTAAACTTTTACTTTCGGGCTTTGACATTTGCAATTGAAATTGATGCTGCGAATGCAAAAAACACTTCTTCTTGCATCCTTCTCCGATAATAGAGCCCCTGAAAACTTCTATGTTTGATCATTAAAAAAAGCACAACACATCTATGTCATTTTGACATCGAATTTTTATAATTTTTAAATAGATATTTATTAAAATAAACACCGATGAGAAACTGATAGTTTTACTCATAAACGAATTAAACAAATACGATATAGATATGATAACAATATGATACATATAAATTACATATAAATATTTAACATAGATAAAAATCAGACAATTCAAACATATCCTAAATATTTAGAAACATAAACCTGTCAATAAATAAATCTTCAAAATAAAATAAAAGTGCTATTTCTCACATGGCATTCCTATAAAAAACAAATGTTTATAGTATTGTTTATTGATTCGTTAAATATTTACAAAGGAAATAACATTAAAAACAAAAACTGCTTGTAAGAAATATATATATTTTTTGTTTTTAGTTCATATATTTAGATAATTAGTCAATGATTCAGACTTCCAGAGTTCTTCAACTAACTCAAACAGAAAATCATGACATAATTGCACTTCATGGGGTTATCACAACATTTTTGATGAATTTATACTAGCAAAAGGTGTACCGCACTACATGTGCCAAAAAAAGTAGAAACAGTAATTGGTTATCATACTTTGGGTATATTTTTTGACACCATAAATCTTGATTTACTGAATAATAATAGATAATAGATAATGTTTGATTTATACACCAAAATCATCTATTATAAATATTGGGAAAGTACACATACAATCCTCAATATTTACCCTTAGCCTAAAAAAAATATATATAGATATATTGAAGTCATTAACATTTTTAAACCTTACAAAAATAAGACTTCTATTAGCTTAAGTTGACTTTTGATTGGCATTAGGATAGTTTGCCAAGTTAGCTAGGACTTGCATTTTTTTTTTTTTTGTATGATCAATTTTGTTGTAATGTCCTTAATTTTTATTAAGACAGTTACCGCTACGTATAATACTTTATGTATTACACACTTAGGCTTCCTTAAAAGATTTGTTTGTGTTAAATATTGCTAACTAGCTTTAGTTAATGAAATCATTTGTTTAGATTTCTAAAGCAACTGGATTTAGTTACAAAGACATCAAACTTTATAAAAACATAATAAAGATCTCTATTCCCACAAGAGCAGACCACTTTCGAAGAAACAAAACTTTATAAAATCATTTTACAATCTATTTTCAAGAGTATATCAACTTTCCAAAAACAAAGCTTTAAAAAAATTACAAAACATATGGGCTTCTCAACTAAGCCTTTTACAGAAAATACAGATTTCAAAAGGATAAATCAGTTCTTTATACAAAAACAAAATACAAATAAAATCCATGTCTTACTCCAATTCACTCCTCCAATATCGCCCAAATACTAGCCAAGCATCATCATCACCCAAATCATCATTATCAACACCAACACCAACATCAACACCGGAAAAAGAACAAAAACAATAATGAGTTGAAGCTCAGTACACAGAAAACAAACACATACGGAATGGCACACAAGTCAAACCATACGCAATGCAACAATTAATAAGTTATTATCTTTCATTAAAGTAAATCAAACATCATGGGAGCATTCACACTCGGAACAAGCCACTGGAATTGAGAGCCCTGATAATAACACAACGCTCAAAGAGTTGATATAGGCAGTTGATTACCTATATCTCTTAGATAATGTTACAAGAAAAATAGTCTTATCTAGGGTTCACAGCCATTATACTCACTCTACTCATCTCAGTCCATAACATTAGTTAGATCAATCAATCCCATAAACGTGAACTAAAGTGTTACTTCAGTATGACCTAAGTAGGCATTACGTTGATACTGTTTGCCCCATCAGCTACCCGCTGAGCACTTATATCACCATTATATCATGGCATACCATTGCATCATGGTATTTTTCATTGTATCATGATACCTCAGTGCCAAAATACCATGTCTGCTGGACAAGATTGTAGTTCCCCAAACCAGATTCAACAGCACAAGCACAAGCAGCACTCAATTAATTAGGGTCTTGTAAGTTTTAATTCATTTTAGTATACCTATCTTAGCATACAACACACAAGTTACAACATACATTTCATAGTTGAATTCCAAAAAAGGACAGAGAGTATTTCAGAACCCATCTCAAAAGATAAATCTAGTATCCATGTATGTAGATCCAAGAATTAAACTCATACAAGAAATTATATGCATTATCTATTATCTCAAATTTATTTTATTACCCTATTTGATCATACATTAATAGGAACCCCACTATGGCTACGAAGATCTGCCTGCCAAAATATGGACAGCTCTCCTTTGTCTGTCAAATTATTTCTTTTTGCTTTGATTATAGTCTCTTATTATAAAAACAACAACAAAGCATTTATATTCAAAAACATTCATTTCCCAAGCAAACACATATTTGCAACAACGTATTTCCCATATAATTCTTGGTTTATCGTAATATATTATTCTAATCCAATTATTAGCTATTAAACCTTTTAACTTAATTATAGCCAATAGATTAGAATTAATCATTTAGTTCATTAATTAAGCCAAGTTAGTTAAACTTAACAGCTAATTCATTTTAGCTCATTGAAGTTCATTAAGCCAAGTTGAGCTTAGATAATTAACTAAGTTTATTTTATATCTAACTCTATATTTAATCAAATTATTTATTAAATCTTTAAATTCACGAACCTCATGCTTAATTATATCATTCGACAAATATAACACATTAATGATTATTTATCTATTTTATTTTAGCTAAAAAAGATTCATTTTATACTTAACTACATACACTCAACTAGTAAAACAAATTTTCAACTTTATTTAGATATTTAGCACTGAAATAATCAAAATTTAGGTCTTCATACTTTTATAATTTTCAAAAACTTAAAACATAGAAGTTGTAGATCTTTTTTTAATTTTCGTAGCATTTTGAATCACCTCAATTCGAGTTCAGATGAAAAATTTATGATCAAAATACGATGATTAGAGGCTAGCAAAGGTAGAGTCACAACCATGATTTTTGAAAACACTAAGATCAAAAGCTAATAGGGGTCGTTCATGCCCGTGATTTTTTAAAAAATCAAGATGAAAGGCCTGTAAGGGCGGAATCACACCGTGACTTCCAAAAATCATTCAACTTGAGCCTTGTAAGGGCAGAGTATGCCCGTGATTCTCATATTACAAGGGTTACAGACTTCCCCGATTTTTCAAACTCTATTTTATCAATTTTTATACATCCTACAATAAATCAACATACAACTCAACATACTCACTTAAAAACATCCAATACACGAAAACTCCACATTCCTAACATCCAACAACTCTTAACTTCAGATATCATCAAATCATTTCTTGAATCATCTAGTTTATTCATGTTTATATATCTTTTGTTTTCAATTTTGATGAGGATCTGATAGCATCAACATTAGAGTCGATCAAATTTAAGTTCAACAATACTTTCCAAGGAATTGGAGGTCTATTGACTGGAGTTCTAATGATAAAAATGATCAAACAAACTAAGGATGCCTATAAAATAGTTTAGGACATAAGAGATTAAAGATTTTGAAGTATTGGAGCTGTTGGAGGATCTAAGCCGCTAGCTTAGATTCAACACCGTTGGCCTTAAAGCTTAAAACCTTGTACGTTGGAAAGAAGGTCACCGACCTTCATATCATATGTCACGGTGTTGATGAGTTGAGCTGCTGTCCTTTAATTATTTGATGTCTTTTCGAATTTATTTTGTGGCTTTTCGAATTTCTTTGTTTTTTATTGATGTAGGGATTAATTGCAATTATGTTTTTCGGTTACATATCAGTTATGTAACTATAATTATGTTTTTCAGCTACGTTGTCAGTTATGTAACTACCATAATTATGTTTTTCAGTTACGATCTGCCTTGTTATAGCCTATAATAAAGGCTAGTAAACACTCAATGGAAGATAGTCATATATCTTTTGATTAATGAAAATTAGAGATTTTCCTGTGGATTCCTTAGTGAATTTGTTTATAAACTTATAGGGAATTTCCTATGGTGTTTAACCCCTTTGACTTATCAATCAGTTTTTCATCATGGTTGTGGTGTCTACGACTATACCAAGGCTTTTGCCTCATATAAGCATCGGGTTGTGGTTTTCTACCCAGTTTCTTAGAACGATCTAGGGTTAAATCTCATATTTCAATTATGGGTCTTGTTCAAAGGTTGGCATGGTTGTTTTCGTATCATTTGGTATCAAAACCAAGTTTCGATCCTATGACCTGTGGGTTATGGGCCCACCATGCTTCTACTACACGTTGACTAGATTATCGATAATTGTGGTAGTTACGTTACTAATAACGTAATTAAAAAACATAATTGTGATAGTTATGTAACTGATGACGTAGTTAAAAAACATAATGTATGGTAGTCAAATATGAGTGGATGATAAACGTATCTTTCATACAAGATGTTTAGTAAATAATAAGTATATAGTTTGGCAATTGATAGTAAGAGTTTTATAAATATTGCTAGTACCTTGTTAGTAGAAGAGCTGGGTTAGGAAACTTTGAAGCTTAGAGCACCATATAAATACAGGATGAGTGTGGAGATTTTATGGTGATTGAGCAGGTTATGCCTTTTCCATTGGCAAATATTGTAATGAAATTTTATGTGATGTAATTCTAATGTAATCTGGCCATTTTGTTGGGGCAACCATGAAAGTCTAAAAGAAAAGTTAAGTATGATGGATGCAAAGATTGCTATTCTTTGGTTTTCAACCAAAAGTGAGTGAATTTAGTATCCCTTAATCCATGGGAATCTATTGGATCAAATCATGATAGCAAAGCAATTCAAGAAAAGAGAAAAAAAAAACAAAAGAGTTCTCTAGAAAAGATTGAGGGTGAAGAAAAGAAAGAGAAAGAAGAAAAGAATGAGAGGAGTGAGATTGAAGAAAAGAGTTATCAAAACACACTGATGAGTAATGAGAAAAAAGAATTAGAGCGTGAAACACAAACACTTGAGAGTGATATTGATAAGAAAAGTGAGAATATTTGTTTTTCAACTAATGAGTTTAATGGTTTTTTTTTTTTTTTATCTAGTGTAGATAATTAATTGTTGCAGGAGTTCAAGAAAATTCTAGATGGAACACCCCTTCAAAAAGACTTTCTTCCAATACTTGCTGTAAAGATTGCACTTGAACTAGGAGATTAGTTGCATATGCATAAGGCGAGATTTCCAAGACAGTGGCATTCTAATTTGCATCTAAGAGCAAATGATCTATTCTTGTCAATTATAAAGATGTTGAAGATTCGAGGACGAATCTTTTTGAAGAAAGAGGAAATGATGAGGATTAAATGGCGTGACATGAAAGATTACAACAATTCAAATGTTGGAGGATCAAAGTTCCTGTATGTCGATAGCATTGCTTGAAGAAACAGTGGGCCTTAGAAAAATTTAGCTGTATGCTAACCCGAAACCGCTAGCTTAGAATCCAACTCTGCTGGCCTTCTCAATTCACCACCAGCCTTATGCTGTCTTTGAATTTCCTAAATGCAAATTTTAAGAGCCGCCTTCAACACTGCCCATGTAGTCAAGATAGATTGCCAACTTATAAATAAAGGCTGCTGACCTTCTTTATTCCAACAATTGTATTTTGTTTTGTGTTTTTAGTTTTCTTTGGTTTCTTTTCACATTTCCTTGTTTTTGATATTTAGTTATTATTAGTTAAGTAACTATACAATTATGTTTTTAACTTACATTATCAGTTATGTAACTACTACAATTATGTTTTTTAGTTACATTATCAGTTACGTAACTATCACAATTATTTTTTTTAGTTACGTAACTACCTTATAATTAGCCTATATATAAAGGCTAGTAAATACTCACTAGATATATTAGATATCAATTGATCATACATTCTAAATGAATATCTCTTGAGAGTTTTCTATAGTTGTGAGAGCTTTCTTTGGTTCTTGTGATAAAAATTGTTTATGTGATAGCTCTGGTTCTAATCAACAAGTTTGACTAAGGTCAAGTTCCTCTTGTGATAAATGTGGTTCCAATGACAGTTTCATTAGGGTCAAGTTCCAATTGCAATCTTGATAACTTCGATTTTAGTTGACGGTTCAATTGGGGTCAAGTTGATGTTTACTCATTTTAAGATGATCCTAGGGTTCAATTTCCATCAGCAAACCATTGAGTCTTAGGTTTTTCATACCTAGGGTTCGCACGATTGTGTCGTTTGGTATAGAGCGTATAGCTTCTTGAATTGGGTAATCCATATCCAGTTCGATTAGATGTAACTCGAAATAAATCATTTTTGATTGTTTTCTTCCTTTTTGGTTTTAGGAATTTGTCTGATTTTTTTGATCGATTGTTGTTGGTGTTCTATTAAACAAAATGAGTGAAGTACAACTGAATAAGTATTTATGGAGCAATGATGTTGAAGAAATCTCGTGTGATCCAAAATTCTATACTAGATGTTTTGTAGATGATAAAGTATGCTTCTTGACTATTGACAATAGGAGTTGTCTGAATGTTGTTAGTACCTTGCTAGTAGAAAAATTGAATTTAATAGCTTTGAAGCATCAAACGCCTTATGATATGTGGAATGATTGTGGAAAAATTAAGGTGTCTAAACAAGTTTTGATTACAATATCTATTCGAAAGTATCAAGATGAAATTTTGTGTGATGTGGCTCAATGCAAACTAGTCACATTTTGTTGGGGAAACCATGGAAGTTTGAAAGGAGAGCCAAACATGATGAATACACAAATCATTATTCTTTTGTTATAAACAAAAGGTGAGTGATTTTGATACCTCTTGAACCATTGGAAGCTTATCAGGATCAGATGAGAGTATTGAAGCAATTTAGAGAAAGAAAGAAAGAAAAGAGAACCATGATGATGCTAAATAATGAAATTGAGATAGAAAGTGGTGTCAAGAATGAGGTTACAACAGAAAATTGGCAAGAAAATGAAGATCCTATGGAACCATTGAAGGAAGATAGTAAAATCGAGTATCCAACTCAAGAGGAGTCTTTGTTGAATCAAAGTGATTTGAATATACAAGTCAACGAAAAAGCTAATGGGGAGCAAAAGAGTGAGATTGTAGAAAAGAATGTGAGTGAGGAAAAGGTTGATGAAAACACACTAGTGAGCAATGGGAAAGAAGTGAAATGAAAATGCTTTCTTGAGAATTGATTTCTCTTTGGTTCAGGAAAGAACCTCTTTGAACTTATTGGGTCTTTACTCATGGCGTTCATCATGACTAATCAATTAGATTTCCACTACCAATTGTAGTGTCCTCATTATACCAAGGTTCTTGGTTGCTATTTCCTACAGGGTCGAGATCTCTATATCAAGATTTATAGGATTACTCAACCAATGGGTGCGGTTCTTCCATCAATTGATACCAAGGTTTGTAGAATTTCATATCTAATTCTAGATATTTCATTGGGTCGAGGTCCATTTTTGATTCTTAGAGTCTTGGAATTTACAAAGCCGTGTAAAGCATGCATAGCTATATGGTAGTTCTGTAACTGATATCATAATTAAAAAACATAATTGTAGTTAATCCCTACATCAATAAAAACAAAGAAATTCGAAAAGCTACAAAATAAATTCAGAAAGACATCAAAACAATTAAAGGAAGGCGGCTCAACTCATCAAGGTCGACGGCGTATGCAATGAAGGGTGATGGCCTTCTTTCCAACGTACAAGGCTTTAAGCTTTAAGGCCAGCGGCATTGAATCTAGATCGACGGCTTAGATCCTCCAATAGCTCCCATACTTCAAAATTTTTAATCTCTTGTGTCCCAAACTATTTTATAGGTGTCTTTAATTTGTTTGACTCGTGTTTTTATCATTAGAACTCCCGTTAGTAGGCCTCCAATTCCTTGGAAAGTAACATTGAACTTCAATTTGATTGGTTATAATATTGATACTATCAAATCCTCATCAAACTTCATTATAATTTCTATTTATAACTAACATCAAGACATCATATACATGTAATAACAATAATGAAAATAAGAAAAAAAACAACATTTATCTTTTGGGCAATCACATGCACTTCAGTCTTCTTTCATGTTGTTGGGCTTCTCCTAAATTTGATTCTCTTTCTTGTTCTTGAAATTGAGATTCATGGTTGAATTTTTGAGGAGGAGGAGAGAAGAGAGAAGAGAAGAAGAACAACAACAAAAACAACAAGGAGAAGGAGAATGAGAAGTTACGGGAAAGAGAGAAGGAAAAAGGAAAAACAAAGAGAGGGCAGGTGAAGAGAATAAAAAGAAAGAAAAAGATAAGGCCTAAATTTGGATATTTTAGAATTAAGGTATTAGTTTTAGAATTTTCATATCAATATCTTGAGTTCTAGCGGTATTTAGAAGATGATTTCAAAATCAATAAGTTAGAAATTAAGAACTTATAATAAGAACTTAATTTAGGAATTTAGTTTAGATCAAAATGATATTTAATTTGAGTTCGGGTTTAAGAACTGATATTTTTATAAAATAAACAGAAATTTTATGAAGATTGAAGAATTGGAGTTTAGGCTAAAGTTTAAAGGTTTGGGAATCCACTAAACATTTTAATAACATGTTTAGGGGTTTAGGAATTTAAAATCTCAAATTTCAACTTAGATAACTACAAACTTAATTATGCCATCTTGTCTAATTTACATCCTATAGTTCATTTGATTTATTTAGTTTATCTAAACTTAATTTCTAACTTAGATGAAGGTTTGAGGTATTTCATTTGCTTTCTTTATTTTTAACTTTTTGTAAAATTTATGATTCTAAGATATTACATAATTAAACATATTAATGTTTTTATTGAAAATGTTTAGGAGTCGAATAGAAAAATTACTTTAAGGATTTTCAAAGGAAAGAAGTAAACATTAAGTACTGTATATATATATATATATGTATTATGTATTTTTTTTTTAATAAACAATATCAAATGGTTTCACAATAAGGTTTGGATCTCAGTAAAAGTAATATCGTGTAAATGATTTTATACGTAGCAAAGTTGATTTTTCTTTCTTATTTTATTTATTTATATGAAAAATCAAAAGAAGTCAAAGCGAGAATGGAAACCATTATTAAAGAGTGACTTAGCTGGACTAGTGGTGAAATAGAGAGAAATATTGGAGGATAAACATTAGAAATCCAGTCTTAAAGGTAATCTGAAAATATTTAATTACCAAACACTTTTACAAAGGGTGAAACTCATATATACTATTATTTAAAAAAGTTACTAAAATATTAATTACATAAAAATAATTACATAACTATTGTGGTAGTATTGCATTTATTACTATATTTTTCATGAAATGTTGCATATATTAAATGCAATATTCATTTTCACTTATATCAAATTTCAATGGAATTGTAATGCTTTGCCATATATGATTTAATACATGCAACATATATTAAGTATACTATATCATATTTATTATATACGATATCATATTTTGGTAATTAATTTTTTCTAATTGATGTAAATAAGAAATTATCTCCATTTATTGAATTAACTTAAAAGGTTGGCTCAAAATAAATAATGTTTAGAAATAAATACTGTTAGATTCTCTTAAAATAGGTTTTGATGATAACAAAAGAGTAAAAATGACTTCTAATGAGTTTATTAAGTGCGTAGTATCAAGTTAAAGAGAAATAAGAAAATGATGAAGAGTATTCGAAATCTAGAATGTTTTCTGGAATATTGCTTTAAGGATAAAGAATTTTTCTAGAAATCCAGAACCTTTCACTACACTTTTGACAGCAGCTCTATATCACGTGATTTTCACTGTTCATCTTCTCCAACTTGATGCAAATCATTCCAGTTTGGTACAAAAACGAGTCTTGAAGACCTAGCTCCGAGTAAATGAGTTTATTTGGATAATATACTCATTTGTTCCACTTAAGTTGGTTTAATCCAAGGGATTTAATGTTTTCATCAAGTCTCTCTTCATCAAAGTCTTCACCGATGCAAATCTTCATGAACAGTACCAGACCTTCTTTGAACAGCTGCTGCACGTTTTTCTCCTTCAAGACAAGTGAAATATCAATATCTACAATGTTTCAAGATAAGGATAAGTCCATCACTTACCTATTTTTATGGGATTCATGTGTGAGTTCAAAAGAAGGAAAAAAAAAAGAACGTTATCTACTTTTGGTTTAGATAAAGAAGAAGAAGATCATCAGATTATGATGAATCCGTTTCAGTTTTCAAACTTCAAATCAAGATAAATGTCACCACAATATCTGGAAGAAACATATCTCATCTTATCTTCTACCCAATTGAAGAAACGAAATAATTCAAATTTGAAAAAGAGATAAGGAACAAAAGATTTTTTTAACCGAGATTTTTGGAAAGCTTATTTATCTTCCAAATAGCTTTTGGAACGAAAAGAAGAATATATAATACAGAAGAAAGAGAAAAAGAATAAGATCGAAGAAAAAAAAAAGAGGGAGCTGATACTATTCACGCACAAAAAAAAAGGAGCTATTTTTTCTTACCTAGTATATACAGAATAAAACAGAACAAAACCCAGAAGTTTCATTTTGCCTAGAATATTCATAATTATTTCTTACGGTTCAACAAGCGAGCTGATCTCTTAGCTTTCATTCTTTAGCTCCGTGATTTAGATTTTTTATCTTGTATAGAAGGAACTTGTTGTTGCCTTCTCTTTTGATAGTTAAGTTACAAGTTTAGGCTCTGTAGATCGGTTGTGGCTAGAGGATAGCTGTGAGAATCGAGCAGAAGAATTGTACAAGCTTGTAATTTTTTTAGTTAGATATAGTGGAACAAAACCGTAGGATAATGGGTCCTCGGCTCGGAGCTGGAAAGTGGATGACGCATAAGGCGGAATCACTATAAATCGTGCCTAATTTTCTATACTCTATCTTTTCAATTTCCGCAATTTATATTCATATTTGTTTAATTGCATATTTGGTGCTCATTTTTAAAACAAAGGAGATTAATTTTTAAAGGCGAAAGTTTTTGTTAATAATCAATTTAACCCCCCTTCTTGATTATTTTTTGGGACCAACAAATACAATCCATTTATTAATGGTATAATTTTTATTTATCTAAATACTTTATAATTATGTTAGTATCGTATCAAAGTTAACATATCAAATTGCCAACTTCATGGTTGATTATAATCATAATCTTATGTTGGAGCTAATGTATTGTAAAGATTATTCCAAGAATCTACTCGTACAATAATTGAGTTGAGGGACGGATTCAAGGATAAAAACTGAGAGAATAATGTTATCTCGTCAGAGATTATATGATTTTCGGATTATCTAGTCGCACAATAATTGATAGTCGCTTGAAATTGAAATAGCCTAACTTTCATGCATAATTAAATTTAATATATATACATATATATATATATATATATTGTAATATCCTAAATTTTGGCTTAGCTAGAATTAATTTGTTTTGATTGATTAAGTATAAAATGTAAATAATTTATTATTTATTTTATTGAATTTGAATTTAATTTAGAAAATTGGACTTAGATGATTTCAATTAAATTAAATAATAAAAAATAATTAAGTAGATAAATATAACTAAATTAATAAATGAATTTCTTGAACTTGAGCTTTCAAATATTCTTTTAAACTATATATTGTCACAATAACGTTTTTCAATGAACTAAATCATGCAATCTTTTTCAACTATGTATCTAGACTTCTTTTACCCCAATTTTATTTCTCTAAACATCTAAATATGTGATTTAAGTGTTTTGTAAAGTTCGAAGCCTTTGAGCTTTATTCTAAATCCTATTTCCTAAATCCCAAAAAATTTTGAATTCATTTGCTTGTTTCAAAATATCAATTTTGGTCCTAAACTCACACTAAACATTAAGTTTTTACAAAGTTAAATTCCAAAACTAGATTTTCATTGCTAGCTAATAATTTTTATGCTATAAATTCTAAAATCATGTTCCAATTGTTTCTATACTTAAGAAAATTATCAAAAGGTTTAAACACAAATGAAATACCCTTAAATATCCTTTAATCCTTACCTTTATAATGCTTATCCTTTTATTGACTTTTGGGGCTGCCTAAATTTTTTCTTCTTCGTTTCTTTCTTTCCTTTTTCCATAGGTTCTCTCCTCTTCCTCTTCTTCTCCTCTTCATTTTCTTTGTTTTCTCAAATTCCTCTCTATAATCTCAAGTTTAAGAGAAGATTAAAAGAGAAATTTAAGATAGAAACAAGATAAAAGAAGTAGATCAAGCTTGAAGGAGTGTTACTAACCAAAAAGTAGTGGTAGCAATGAAGTGTGGATGGTTGATTTTTCTTTAAACAAGTAAGTTTTCTTTTTCATTATTTGATGATTGTTTATTCATGTATATGATGAATTAAAGTGAGGCAGAAGTTGGGTTTGTGATAAAATTTATGATGAACAAAGTTTTGAGCATGAAAGTGGAAAACATAAGTAGTTTATGCATATGTGAAATTGGGATTTGATGATGTAGTTGGGGATGTGGAGTTTTTGTGTATTTGGTGTTGTTGAGTGAGTATAATGATTTGTATGTTGCTTTTATGGAGTTTTAGTTGATGTATAATATGTGAAAATTGGATAAAATGAAGTAAGAAAAAGAGGATTTCGTAACCCCATGTAATTTGTCAACCACTGGTGTGAAACAGCCCTTACAGTACCATAGCTGGGTGGTTTTTGTCTTGTATGGGCGTACATGGGCACTTACTAGCCTCGGATTCGCAATTTTCTACTACGATGCTGTTTTGTAATTTGATCATAACTTTTTCATTCGAACTCAAATTAAGGTGATTCAAAATGATTAAGAAAGATCAAAAAGAGATCTACAACTTTTATGTTTCAAGTTTTGCAAATTCTATAAGCATCAAGGCCTAAATTTGATAGTTTCTAGCTACTACATTTTCTAAACAAAAGTTACAACTTATGTTTGTTAGTTAAAGGTGTGTAGTTAAGTATAAATAAATCTTTTTGAGCTAAAATGAAATAGATAAATGATAGTTAATATGTTATTGTCACGCCCCATAGGGTACCCTAAACGTAACAGTCCGCCACATGCCATATAAGATTCCCGAATTACCACCTTAGTCTTTCGAGAGTCTCATATAGATGTAAGGCGTACCTTTACAACAATAGAGTACAAGTCCAAATGGAGATAAAAGCTTAATTTGGCATAGCAGTAGGATATAATTCATGAAACATAAATAAATATTACAAATTCTAAGGGGCATTCCCCCGCAAAAGAATATTTAACGGTCTATTACAGTCATCCAAGTCTTAGAAGTTTTCTATGGAAGTCTAATACAGAAATTACAACTTCTAGGGAAAACTCCTAGCTTCGGTACCTGTTCAGCCGGGTCTCGTCGCCTAAGCCATAAATGTGTAAGCTGCAAAAGGAATGGACTGTAGGGACGTAAGCTAACTAGCTTAGTGAGTGTAATCTCCCACAAAAACATTTATGTCACAGCAATTCAATCAAGTTATTAATCAAGCAAGTGTATGCATCAAACACATGAGTTCAACATACATATGACCAACCGGAAATCATATGTGGATGGAATTGCGCCCTCCATCCCGGGTTAGCAGATTAACGACTACTGCGGTACTAACAATATCCCGTTTATGGTTCACGGCTAACCTACGATTATTCGATGTCGTTTATGGTTCACGACTAACCTACGATTATTCGATGTCGTTTATGGTTCACGACTAACCTACGATTATTCGATGTCGTTTATGGTTCACGACTAACCTACGATTATTCGATGTCGTTTATGGTTCACGACTAACCTACAAATGCTAATGCTCCATCCCCTTGTGATATGCACATGTCAATTTAGCATTAGTCCAAGTAGTTGATTAAGCCAATTTACTTAGGCGATCAATCAATTTATCAGACAATCCATCATAGCTAACTATACAATCAAAGTTTATCACCCGGTTTCGATATTCTTAATTTGTGTTCTCACATCATCATCAATCATATAATTTCCCATTAATCCCCATCATTCATATTCCATTCATTGACCTACATTCTAGTGCACTACTTTACAAGCACATACAATAAATGAATCGGGAAGAAAAACTCACTCCGCCATTGGTACTCCGTTCTTCTAGTAATAATAGTCCGGAGGCAAATAGTCACCGTCCACGGGTTCACCTATTCATATAAGAAATACCCTAATAAGTATTCTACCAACTTAGACACTAAAACTCTAAGAAAACTTAGTGAAATCGGAATTCGCGTCATTTCGAAGTTCCGTTTTAAAATGGCCATAACTTGGTCGTTTTAAGTCGGAATTTCGCAAATTTTATACCGATTTCTATCTACTTCGGAAGAGCTTTCTAAATATGAAGTTTAAATCAAGTTTTGAAAATATCTAAGCCTCGGAATTGAGGGATCAGATCTGTACAGCGGGTTTATCAATTCCAAAAATGCGGTTTTCATGAATGCATTTGAGATTCCTAAGTATAAAATGATACTAAATGCAATGGTAATGATTTTCCCTATCATGAATGTCATGATGTGAACTTTAATGAGTCTATGTTCTTATAACTTTTTAGATTTAAAGAATTTTAAAATAAACTTTTCTTAGAAACCATTTTATACCAATGTTTAGTAAGTGAATTTCCTACACTTGACCACACCTACATATTACAAGGATTTTCTTTAGAAAAACTCTACTTTGTTTAAAGAAATTTTGACCCTTATATTAGTTATATCCTAAGGCCTTTATTTCTTTAATAAAATCCACATTTATAAACTTTTAAGTGGGTCTTTTACTATGGGGTTTCCAAAAATCCGAATTTACAAAAGTCCATTTTCAAGTTGATTCCTTTAGGAAAAATATATTTTGTACTTAAAACTTTAAGTATTTATTATACCTATATCCTAAGGACTTCATTTTTTAAGAAAATATCATTTTTGAAGTTGGAAAAATAGTGTTTTCTAACCCTACATCCATTATTACGAATTTTGTCTACATGACTTTTAGCTCAAAACTTCTATGGACTTCATTTCTTGTTTCCAACATTTTCTTTAGTAAAAACTCATTTAGACTCATGAAAAATATTACTAAACATTATCTATTACCCATAGGCTTCATTTCTCTTATAAAATATATGTTTAGAAGTTGATAAAAGTGTTTTTGACCTAGGTTTTCAAAGTCATCCGAATTTTCATAAGTCTTTTTCTTGCAAAGTACTTTTCTTTTTGACTTCATGGACTCATCTATCTATAGATCTATATACTAGGAAAGTCATTTACTAAAGACAAAAGTATTAAAGACTATTAATGCACATAAATACAAAATAATAATGAAACCTTAAATGCCTACATGATCATGAGTAATAAGATGATGGATCTACTTTATCAAATGCTTAAATGAGTTTTGAAAACATAAAAACTATATTTTTATAAAAGATCTTTTGTTTAAAATACTTTTTGATGGAGAAAAAGTAAAGCTTTTGGCATGAAAGTTTCTTTAAGTGATAGATCTACTTTGTAATGGTTCGGTATTCTTGTTTTGATCTTTCCTTGACCCTAGCAAAGCTCATGGGGTCCTTTGGTTGGAAATATCCAAGAATCACTTAGCCATAACAAAGTTTTATGATTGGAAGGAGTGAAACTTTACTTACTTGAAGATAAATAGAGGATGAAAAGAAGAAATGGGAGTTGTGTGTGTGTGTGGGGGAGCCTCAAAAGTTTCGGCCAAGGAGGAAAAATAAGAGAGTTTTTGAGAGTTTTTCACTTTCCAAAAGTTGAGAAATGAAAGAATGAAGAGAGAGAGAGAAAAAGTAGTATATATAGGAGTTGGAATTAGGTTAAAGAAGTGAAAAATTTTCAAATGGAGCATGGATGGGGGGGGAATGGCGCCGGTTTGGAAGCTTGGGGGGGGTGATTTGATTTGTCTCCTTGATTTGCCTTTGATTTGATTCTTGCATCACTTGTCATAATTGAATTAAAGATGAAGGGACAAAAGTTATAGAAGAAAGGGTTGATTTGAGTGATGGTAAGGGTTAGATTTGTAGGGTGGCTAATAGGTAGACTAGGTAGTACTTTATGAATAGTAGTGAATAGTTGACAAGACAATTTAATTTCCGGTAGTAATGAAATACGAATAAAAAGGCTATAACTGTATTTTTCATAAACCGGAAAATTATGAAAAATATATTTTTGAAATCCTTATTTTATTTCGGTTCAAATGAGTACTCATAAGTATATTTTTGAAATTCTAGTTGGGGCACGTTTTTCTATAATGGGTCTCGGGATGACCCGGAATTGAAATTTTCTTAAAATCTGATATTTTCTTAGTTTGAAATATAATCAAGAACTATAATCAAAATTAAATTTTCTTAGAAAAGTTTATTAATTGGAAACCGAGGAAAAGCCGGAATTAGGGTTCCTAGTTCTCACTCCAGACTTGAGCTATTCCGGTTTAGGGTTTTGGTTTCCGGTTCTAGGGTTATCTTGGCTACTTGAAAAATCGGGGTTTATAGTTATGTTAGTTAATTGATATAATTAAGATGTTAGTTAATTAATATAATTAAGCATGATTTTAATAAGTTTTTAGATTTAATAAATAATTTCATTAAATATAGAATTAGATATAAAATGAGCTTAGTTAATAATCTAAGTTCAACTTGGCTTAATGAATTTCAATGAACTAAAATGAATTAGATTAATAATTTTAATCATCTTAGCTTAGTAAATGAGCTTAATGATTAAGTCTAATCAATCTTGACCAAGTTAAGTTAAAATGGGTTAATAGTTAATAATTGGCTTAAGTTAATATGTTAGGATAAATCATATATAACATGGTAAATATGTTATTTCAAATGTGTGTTTAGTTAGGAAATGAATGTTTTTATATGAATGCTTTGTTGATGCTTTTGTCATAAATGATTATAAACAAATAGAAAAGAAATACTTTGACAGACAATGGAGAACTATCCGTATCTTGGCGGGACGATTTTCGTAGCCATGGCGGGATTTCTACTTAGTGCCTGATCAATTAGGATTCTAAAAGTTTAAGTTCATAGATGTATGTTTGCTTTTGTTATATATTCTCTAAAATAGCAACTAGCCAACCTCCTATTTCTGTTTAGATTTAGATTTCAATATGAAGAATGGTGATGATTTGATGCTTTTGATAATGTTGATGATGATTGGAATGATGGATGGGGATAATGCTTTGGTTTTCCTTGAGGGTTGTTAAGGCTTAGCTTGGATGACAAGTGGGTAACATTGACCCTATCGCCTTGTTTGTGCCTATAATATAGTTATATCTAAAGTTAAGATAAATAAAATTGAATGTGCATGGAGATTGGGCATTCGATTATTATTTGGTGATTATTTGATTGATAAATTACTAATATAAAAGTGATTACCCATTGTTTGTAATAATTGAGTAGTTTTTGATGAATGAATGTTTATAAATCGATTGGTTACAGTAATAAAGGACCTAATACTATTGGGCCATTTAATTAAATGAACATGCACTGCATGACCTAATACTATTGGGCCATTTAATTAAATAAACATGCACTGCATGACATCATACTTGCATTAGCATGGTGTTTACATCACGTATTAATATTCCAATTCTATGGTAGCACCTTTGAGAGTCCATTGAATCTGGTTGAGCTACTATAGGGTTGTCAGCTTCACAAGAACTAAGTAGGCACCGAAAGAGATCACTCGTATTAGAGTCG
Organism: Combretum micranthum; assembly: GCA_024138025.1. Lineage (NCBI taxonomy): Eukaryota > Viridiplantae > Streptophyta > Magnoliopsida > Myrtales > Combretaceae > Combretum > Combretum micranthum. The sequence continues at coordinate 23,509 of JAMXBD010000410.1, forward strand.
GCTTTGGGATTAATACTTAGGGAGGTTTTGTGGTTCTAAGGGAAGTGGAGGGTATATTGGCAGTCTAAATGTTTTAGTCTATGCACAAAATGAGTCCAAGAAGAAGTTCTCATTCCTTTGCTTTGTTTAAGGAGAAGTAGAGGCTATGTTCGATAAAATGAGTTTCAAAATAAAATCCTCCCTCCTTAGTTATATCTAAGAAAAAGTTAGAGGTTATTTTTCATTAAAATGTATTTCAAATTGAAATCCTCCCTCCTTAGTCATATTTAAGGGGCAGTTAGAGGTTACATTTATCATATGAAATGGTTTTGTGCTAAGAAAGTTATGACCTAAATGGTTTAAATTGAGAAAGCACCCCCTTCCTTAATTCATAGTTCTACTGGGCGTGAATGACTTGAGTTAGTCCTTCAACCCCCAAAAGAGGGCGTAAATCTCTATTGGTTTGAATTCTGATCATCCAAACTGTGCAAATCATATGTTTGAGTATGGCATTGCAAATTTTCATTAATAGAATTTGTTTGATATTTGTTTGTTATGTGATTTGGTCTTATTATTCACTGAGCTATAGAGAAGCTCACTGCCCCATAGTTTGTGTTGGTGTATCTTAAGACGGGAATGGGCTAAGAGAGTGTGAAGACCTTGGAAATTTGAAGATTAGCTTAGAATAGAATTCATATGTTTTATAATTAAGTTATTTTGTTTTGTATTAGATGTGATAAGCTTAGAATAGATTGGTTAGATTAAGAACAAACACATTTATGATCTATTTCTTTTACGGTATGGTGGGGGTTACTGATTCTCTGCAGTTCTGGTGGACTATGGAAATCTATATTTCCTTAGCTGTATAACTGTTTTCATGAATTAAAACTTGCATAGTATATATTAAGTAGAGTTTTGCAATTCTCTGACTTGCAAAACAGTTATCATATCTTGGATGCATATTGATATGTTTACTACAGGTTCATCCTTCTACGCCCTTTTTAGGGCAGTGGCGCATACATATATATATATATATATATGTTGATTTAATTAAATTATGAAATTTTGTTAAATGTTTAGCTAATAGAATTTAATATATGAGTCTATATATAAATGTGGTCAATAAATTATGTGTGTTAAAATAAATTTAATGTGTTTTTGTGATTTGGAATTTGAATTGATTGTTTTTTTTTTTTTTTTTTGGTGCATGTGAAGCATAAGTTTTTCAAAAAAAACAAACCTAACCCAAACCAAGCAAATTTTGAAGCTCAAACCAAGCCTTAGCATTTAACAAAACCAAGCCTAAAGCCTTTTTCCCCTGCTAAAATCTGCCTTAAGTCAAGATCATGTTTGGATAATAATAAAGCTCTTATTTTGTCAAACTCCCAACTTCAAAACAGACCTTAAAATCGATGCCTCTAACAACAAGATCAACCCCAGCGTTTTCTTCTCTAATTTTCTCAAACAACTCACCTAGAGCTTGTATCAAGACTCAATACTCAAGTTAAAGCCATATAAGGTAATGATTTTCCTATTTATGTGGTTATTTGTTTGTTTAATTTCTCCATGAATGTGCATTTATATTACCATGATTGTTTGATGAATTGTATGTGGCATCAATGATCTAAGTAAGTCTATAGATTGGAACAAGTTCTTGAAGATGTGATGATAGAGAGGTGGATATAGTTGTAGTTATTTTGAGTATATGAGTGAATTGTTGATGCAAAAACATTGTTGTTGATGATGAGATGGTTAGGATGTGTATATATAAATGTGAAGTAAGTGGATATGTTGATTTTGAAGTGGATATGATAGTTAAAGGTGAGTTAAGTTGGAATTTCGAATGTATGAAAGAAAAGGAAAAAATATATGTTTTTCGAGAACTAGGACAAAAATTATAGACGTGACATATAGTTTTGAAACATTGATTTCAACAACTTTTCGCAAATCATGGGCATGACCAAGCTCTTGGTAGCCTTTGATTTGTGAAAATTGGCTTATCAAGGGTGTGATTGATTTCAAACATGTATGGTTTTGTTAAAAATTCAAGAATCACGGTCGCAACTCAGCACTTACTAGCCTTGGGTCTTTGGAAAATTTCTCCAATCCAAATGTCACGGGAATGATGTACTCCTTGGTGAGCTCGGGTTGTAAAATTTTGAGGTAATTGCAAGCGTCATTCAACCTGAGATTGTGTGTGAAGGCTACCCTTACCTTGATCACGAGTGTGATCGAAGGTAGGATTGAGGTCACGATCGCAATCACGGTTGTGATCTATTACTGCCTTATTTTATATATAAAAAAAATGATGATTTCAAGGATTAAAGATAGTAAAATGATGTGTGATATATAAATGAATATGTGTTAAGTTACGTTTGGCATGAGTTTTGTTTAGAATATGAAATTTGAGCAAGTGTTAGTCTTTATTTTTTAATTAATGTTAAAGTCTTCTTGAATTGTTTCTTTTATTAGATTCTCTTACGCTGTTGAGTCTATCTACTAGTTCTTTTGTCAAGAATATCTCAAGTACACAATAGCTTGCTTGATGGTTGTTAAGTTAAGCATATCCTAAATGGACATTAATCAAAGATGAGTTAAAGATTGTTTGAAATTGATTATGCGTGTACCAGTGAATTTGGTCTATGGAACGACAACCTTATTCGAGCGGACACAGTAGTTAGGCACTTAGGCCACCATAGTTATGATGCAATGATGCTTACATGGCTTAGCGAGTAGTTGATAGGGCTAATGGTATCGGCATAACATTTGCTTATTCTTAAGAGGAAATCATATGATTTAATTCACATTTGTGGGACTTGTTGAACTAAGTGATGTTATGGATTAAGTTAAGTAAATACGAAAAATGATCGTGATCCCTACAGGACACTACTATTCTTTTTTAGTTAGATATAGGGGATATCGGTATTCGGGCTGCCTATATCAACCCCTTGAGCAAGCGCTGTTACTTAGGACCCCCAAATTCCCAAGATTGAAACTGGATTTTGAATAATTCAGTGTTTCTTTGCTCCCTAAATCAAAGATAATTAAATAATTGGTCGTTGCATTACATTTAGTTCATGTGTACTTGACAATTTGCATTTGTTTATATTACTCTGTATTGGACTTTTAGCTCATGTTGCTACCTTACAGGTGATGTTGATGATAAATTTTATGATGATATAGGTTACAGGATTGATTGGGAAGCTTTTATAGATGAATGTGACGGCTAAGGACCCATGTGCAAGCAAGGATATTTTAGCCAATTTTTCTAAAAGACAATGAAAAGGAAATGTAATTTTTGTTATAAGCTTATTGATTAAGCCTTTGTTTGTAATATAAGATGTTAAGTTTTTCTTTTAAGTTTTTATGTTAAACAAGTTTTGTAATCTTTTGAAGTATCATATGTTTGATATTAAAGTTATTCCAAGTTTTGTAAAGTTGATCTACTCATGTGTTAAGTAGTTTTATATTAAAGTTTTATGAGTGTAAAGCAGGTTTAAACAAACAATCGTTATAAACATCATCTTTATGAATAATCTTGCGTATAATACTTAAGTGTTTTATAATACTTAGTATTATTCGTGGTTGGGGATTTATCATGCTTAATAATGAAATTAGGTAGGTCGGGTCTTTACATAAATGATAAGAATATTTTAAATACAAAATTGTATCTTATGCTATGGTTGTGAGATGTGATTAGTGTAATGACTTTAAATGATAGTTAGGTTACTGAAATGGGTTTTATAACTCTAATAGAAAGTACAATGTTTCATTTTATATATGAGTGTCACTATTAATTATATATGTATCGACATAATTTATTCTAAATGGTTATGCGTTGATTTATTAGTCGACTAATTCAAGTTAGAAAAATTCAGAACATTTTAAAAGACTTCATTTGGAATAATCAATAATCCAGTCACCATCTTTTTGGGAAAAGAAAAATGCAAGTACCATAAAGAGTGCTCAAATATTGACTATTAAGCTTTTACCACAATTCGATTAAAGATCTCTTCTCACTTGATATAGAACTAGAATTTAAGAAGCTGAAAATTTCTAATTTATGAGGATAAATGATATAATTAGGATAATATTATAAAGATAAATATGTGTAATGCCTTAAATTTATGGTCGTTTACAACTCGTGTAAGGACCCGCTATCACCTCTATAATAAAAACAGGTAATAAATGCTCCCCAACCACATATAAACTACAGAATTATATATAAGGTTATCCTAGAAAAAGTATTTGAAGTATTATTTGCCTAAACCCTCAATACTCATACTAATAAATTTGAAAACTATTGATTTTTGTAAAACTATCATGCCCCCAAACTGAGCAAGGTACCGCTTTTCGAACCAGATTCAACCATGTAAAAGACACTCATACAAGCAATTATTAAATTTCCTTAATTTAAAGTAATTTTAAAGGATGTTTATCCTAAACAAGGAATCAAGCAAGTTATTGCATACCTGAAATAGCTCAAGAACTAATAGGGTTAGTCGAGTGAGGATCTATCACTGTATAAAGAAAATTGAATTTCTCACTTAGTTCAAGCACTAATCAACTAGTCTCAAATATAACCAATCAAATAAATTATTAAAAAGTAATAACAGATCATTTAAACATCATACAATACTCAACAAATACTCAATTGATCATATATCAAGCTTTGGAAAATATTAGAGAAAGTTTTTTAAAATGGAAACTACGGGGGACACGCCGGCCTTCAATGCCGGCGATGTTGATCCGGTGCACTCTGCACTAAAACTCAACGCTTGCCATCACTGGTAGTGTTCAATAATATGCCGGTCGTGTTATAGTCTACACCTGTGGCTTTGAGCCAATGTAGACTATAACTCTAATCTTCCAAAATTTTATAGAGTTCTACGGGGTTGGTCTACGCCCGTAGATACCCCCAAAACCGGTAGTGTTGCCGTGTAGACCCCTACGCCAGCGACGTTGGGGAGGGCGTACACTGTAGCACAGTTTTTTCAAAAAATTGCAGACCTCACTGTTTCAAAACATAAAATTTTTACGACATTTCTCACTTCCAAACTTCCTCCAAACTCATTTCCAACTCTAATCTTCAATCTATATGTATTCTAGCTTCTTTTAATATACAGAATCTTCATTTTGAACTCATCAAATATCTATGTTTACCATGTCAAACAAGATTCCTCATTCAACCCTTCACATTGCAAAATTAACTACTCAACCCTTTGTCACCCTAACACAACCATTCCAACACTTCCTAATACATATAAAACATATACTACAAACTCCTCTAGCATCATAACACTACTCAAACTACCATCAAAGTATTAAAAAAAATCATCTTACCACCATTTAGCATATAAACCCTATTCTAATACAAGCATAACTTAAGTACACATAAAGCAAGAGGAACACACTTACCATAAGGACTTTGTTCCTTGGTTTAGGAGTCTTGTGTCAAGCCTTTGAGAGTTTAATTTGTGGAAGATGAAGGATTTAATTATATATGGCCATGGGAGAATTTTTTGAAGAGTAAAAATGAGGTTTTGAAGCCTTTTGTTGTGTGTTATGTTGGTCTGAAAATTTTGCACGAATTTAGCACTTTTAGAAGTTGATATTTATCCAATAGTTGACTATAGTGGTTGCCAAATTAAGGTCTTTAATTGGCTTGGCTTTGGCTAATTAATGAGATTGCTTTTTGGCTAATTAAAGGTGGTCTTGGGCTTTATTTTGTAATAAAAATTTTCTACTAATAGTAGGTTTAAATACATGCATAATTTGACTTGTTCTAATCATTTTCCATACATTCTAATGCACTAAAAATTTATGAACTCAATATTTAACCATTCTAAGGTATTTAATTATTTTTAACACAACAAACATCTCATATTTCATGCATCAACATGAATCACATTTCAAAATCATATATAATTTCAATAACATATTTATCAAATATAGATTGAGAAATTCATGGCTATTTCAACTCATCATGTGTCCATATTAGTTATGGACATGCCAAGGCTCAAAACTTGCTATAATTCTAATAAATTCCAAAATTAACTTCCAAGCACTCATTTACTAATGACTTCAAGTCAACATCACCTTGCAATTACTTCACATGTAACACAAGATTAAATATCAATCCTTCTCCTACTAGTATAGATAGCTCATAGATTCTATTTAACAACTAACATCACTAATCATTCATCAGGTCAATCCCTAATATACTAACATAATACATATAGAGTTACATCAACACATAAGTATAATAAGAGTCTCTGTCTCCTCAGAATTGTCAAGCCAACATTAATAGTTTGATGATAATTTTCTTCTCTAGCATTGTCATCATAATCTACTATGGCATTGTATCAAGATCAGTCTAAAGCTTCGGGAGTCTAAATTGTATCTAAAAAAGAAAAAGGAAAAGAAAAGAGTGAGCTAGACCCAGTGTGGTAGCATAAACTCTCTCTCACACACACAGACCTAATAGTAATATAAAAACTAATGTATTATTATATTTTATTTAAGTTGGGCAACAACATAAGGATAACTTAGTATCTTGCTACATGTAAGTAAAACAATACATATATATGATATTGGGTGCTCCCCAACATCTATGAGTCCAAAACTGAATATTGAGTACTCCGTAATATTTCCAAAACCAAAAGACCTAACTCTACCTATACCATTTTCACACATAACTCTACTCTCGAATAGTGCCACGCATGGATCATTGGGTTACCGCAATGATAGCATGGATATTCTCCACTTACAAGATTTAATAGTCGAATATGTAGTTAATTAGTTTATGTCACTACCCCAAACAAGCAAAAACAACAAGCAGGTATACATGTACCTGGAAGTCATTCCAATTTAAAACCAGTATATACTACCTAAATTAGATATAATTAAATTGATTAGAAACTTTTTTATGTATAACTTAAACGCTTATTACATTCTTATCGCTTTCAGTCCTACTCCATTACTATCAAGGTTGTCAAGATCTTAAAGTGTACTTTAATCCTAAAGGAAAAGGTTAAATAGGTTCCACACACTTTTAGGTAAGAAAATGATGATTTTCAGGGTGTTATAATAGGCATAAACTAGTACACAAATGGGTATAAGGTTATGCATCACTTAAGTAGAGAAATTATGTCATTAAAAGGTCCATAGAGGTACATGGGCGGCAGAACACATGGGGGTACGTGAGGATACATGAGGAGATACACAACCTTGTGTTCTTTTCCAGGCATAATTTTTAAATCATCGAGAGAAGCATGACTAGGAAGATAGGGTTATGTATATACCATGTTCTTTCCAAGTTCCTTTTTTGTTGAAAACACAAAGAGAAACACAACCTAACACATAAGTTTGTGTATTGATCATGTATTTCTAGAAAAACACTATTTTAGCATAGGGAGGTACACGACCTAATGCACAAGCTCGCTATAGGTTATGTACTTCTAGAAATCATTCTTTTTTGCCAATTTCACATTACTTTCGTTCCAAAACTTATTCTAGTCCTTTTACACATGTTTTATCACTCCTAAAACACTTTTAAACTCTCTTATTCATACATTAAACATCCTTTTGCTAAACTAAACCATCAATTGCACATTCTCAACTGATCAACATTGAAAAGATTGCAAGCAAGGATGACGCAGAACCATATGATTAGAGGAGGGGGATTAATTTTTCTATTAGAAAATGGAATAAAACATTTTTTTCTTTCAAATATATTATAATAATTAGTTTTTTTTTAAGCTGGGTTAGGTATGCTAAAGTAGATTACGTTCAAGCCAATTCTTTCAATTCCTTTATCTTTTAAATTCTCAAATCCTTGTTCTTAGAAATTCCTTGCAAGAAGTCTTTAAACTATGTTGTTTCCGCAACAAATTTTGTTAAGATAGTTTCTTTAGAATATCACATAAGGTTGTTGTAAGAGAATGGAAGAGAACCATCGTACATAGAAGGAATGGATGAGAGAAAGTTATTTTTGGCTTTACATGCTAACTAATGTATTTTAATTTTTTTTTTTTAGATGGACTAACTTTTTCTATTTATTAATGGAAAATAATTTTTTGCCCCATTTATATTTTATTTAATTTAAGGTATTTCAATATGAGTTTGGTATGACCTATAATATGAAAATGTACTTTTAATGATTAATGCAAATTATATACAACATAATATACAAATACGAATCAGGAACTTGTTGGATTATAAGTAATTAGAAACAAAATATAGTTGCATAGCAATGGGGAAGTTCTTAATTCCTTTTGATTCTTTGAAGCATATTCCCTTCAAACTAATTAAATAATGTGAAAGCATAAATCAATCATGGCATTTGTGATGTAAAAGCAAAAGGCAGTTAGCCACTAACTCTTGTACCTCTTTTCATTGTCACATAGAAAAGGTACGGTGTTAGTTTCTCTATTATTCTCTTTTGTGATTTTTATTTCCTGTTTTAAGAACAAAAAGGTGCAAATGCCTCCACTAAAGACTAAAGTTGCAAGTGCTATAGACAAGTCCCCATGTCTTTGTTTGTTGTTATCCTTCAATCTTAATGAAAGTACCATTGTCATAACTTTGAACGATGATTTTTCACTTCTCGATGCTTCCATGCATAATAATAGCAATTAACAGACACTACATCTAGATTATGCATCTAAGAAATTGCAAATACATAAAATAACTAAATTATATATGCTATTGCTCAAGAAATTATAGTTTTTCTCCATGCAGTATAGAGGTAAGTAAGGTATAAAGTACTATCCGACCTTAGGTATTAAATTTTATACCTGAAACCCACCTTTGTACCCACCCTATACATTGTAAAACTTGTAATGTATATTGTACTAAGGCTACAAGCAAGTCGAGTTGGTTGATGCAATACCAAACTCGAGCTCGACTCGAACGAAAAACTCGAACTCAAACTTGATCGAATTTTGATTTTAAAGCTCGAACTTGACTCGATTTAATACTCTATAATCTCTAACTCGACTCAAATAGCTCAATTATTCTTTTAAACATTGATTAAATGTTTAATACACAATTAAGTTAGATTAAGCTCGTGAGCTCTTTGAGTTGTATTTTAAAGCTCGAACTTAAACTTGGTAGCTACTCGAGTAGCTCGAACTCAAAGTCGTCTCAATTTCGAACTCGAGCTTTTGCCGAGTCGAACTTAGTAACTTGCGAGTTGTCTTGACTCACTTACAACCATATATGGTACCTTGTGGAACCTGTAGATTTCAATGAAATATCTATAATTTTTTCTTCTTTCTTAAATTTAAGTTTATAGTATTTGATGCTATTTCATGTAATATGCAAAACTACCGTATTTTCATATATTCACAATAAATAAGATGTGGAATGAAATTTTGATAGTGATTTGTTAATATTACAAGTTCTCCAACATATTAAATCGTGTAAAATTTGAAACTTGTAACATAAACCTATTAAACCTATTGATGTGATGCCAAACAAAATTGTAGAATATATAATCAATTCCAAAATTAAAAACCTTGGAAGTTGGAACTACTTCTATATCATTCATTCTTAGAAGATAAACTATAATTTAGGAGTTCAAGTATATATATACAATCGTAGTTCTTTTAAAGTAAAAATAATAAATTTTTACAAAATGAATTGTACAAGTCCTTCGATGTTGAAAATTTCTAAATATAGTCTACAAATAATAATCTTGAACGAAAATGGTTGCAAGATAAAAAATAAAGTATTATGTTTTATATCTTATACAATAAGATTATGGTAAATATTGTGAATGATGTCTAAATTTTCATAAAATATCCAATTAAATATTTGAACTTACAAATTGATTAGTTTAGTACTTGAAATTATTTTTTTATATATATTAACCAATATCACGTAGGTATTGTTGGCATATGCAAAAAGTTTTTTAGGTACTAGATTGATTAATTTCAAAGTTCATATACTAAAGTAATTAAATTTAAAGTTTAAGTACTTTATTTCATATTTTGCCAAAATTCAGGTATCATTTGCGACACTAACCCATTAAGATTATTTCATAATATTTAATAAAGTCAATACAAGATACCTTCGAACTTGTATCCTTTATTATTAAAGTACAAGTTCTAATGTAGGTATAAAGTTTAAAGATCTTGTACCCTACCTTGCCCATGAGACTAGGTTGAAAAATTTATACTTATACTCTATCTTGTGACTCTTAATATATGCTTGGTACCGGTAGATATCTTGTACGACTGGCTTACTTGCTCATCCTAATATAGTAGTTATCTTTAAGAAACATACAAACTTCGTAACCATCTCAATACTTTTTTTTCTAATTATAATTATATTTTTTATTCTCAAAATTATTTGACCAATGCAATTTATATATTACGTAAGACACTAAGTGAAATAATCTAAATTAGTCAATAATTAAAAATTTGCATTTGAATACAATATTAGTTCTAGATATTAAATTTGAAGTAATTTTGATTTATAAAAATGAATGTGAGAAATATGTTTAATATATTATATTTATTAATGTAAATTATTGATGTATGTGAGTATGTGTAATGAAATTAATGTTATTGTTTTATGTATATTAATGTGCGTATTGTAAGCCCCGGAAAATTTCAGTAAATAATTTCAAGATGAACTTCGAAAATAAACCCTAAAAATCACTCCAAATTAAAACCGAATTTCGATAAGTCCTAATTCACGAACGAATTCAGAAACTTCTTAATCTTGAGAAAATGAAAATCTTTAAACAATAAAATAAGAACTCAGTGGTCTTCAAATTCAAAACCACGACGTACAAAAAATTCCATATTTAACTCCGACTTATACAAACGGGTAATAGAAAGCTCAAAAACAAATTATTAAAAAGCAAATAACGATTGACTTTCGAAAATATAACTCAATTCAAGAATTCCGAAAACATTAAGAGATATTAAATACTTACAAAATAAAATTTAAAATAAATTTCTCAAATTAAATATGTTGTATAAACATAAATATCAGTTTCCAAATTGGCAAAGGTCTAAACAGGAAAATCACCCGGAAATCCTAACCGGAACACAATAGCGTAAGTCTGGCAATCTAGCGCCCCTAACCCTAGAGGCCGAGATGTAGTTTAAATATGTAGAATAGCTCATAGTAATATGAGTTTGTTTAAAAATATCAGATTGGTAAATTTTTGACCTATTTCGAACCCGTTCGGATACAGACTTCGAAAAGCGTGTCCCAGGCTCGAGATATCAAAAATATACCAATAGTACCGTTAGACTCGTAATTTCATAAGATTCTTAAATATATCAGTTATATAATTTTTCGGGTTATAAAAGTTACAGTTATAACCTTTTTATCGTATTTCCATTATTACCGGTAATTGATTAGTCTTTTGCACTATTCATTTTTATTTTATTACAAAATTTTATTATTCTTATAAAGTCTTATATTTTTAGATAAATATTTTATATGTTATAGAAAATTTTGTTTTTCTAAAATTTAGTTCGTTTCGGTCTTTACGGGATCAGATTCTGTTTAAGACCCGGTACTAAAAATAAAATAAATTAATTTAATAATTGGAAAATATTTTAAAAATATTTTTATTCCCATAAAATATTTTTCTAGAATTTTTCGGGTTATAAAAATATTATTTATAACCCATATTCGCGTATTTTGATCATACCGGTAACATATTTGTTAAAATACTAAAATAATTCAAATAATTATTTAATTTTAATTATGAAAAATCTGCTACAATTATTTGGAATAATTTTTCTAATTTTATTTTATTTTGTTTTATTTTATTAAGAAAGTACTCTTACAACCCATCTTTTCAAGTACACCTCTCACACATCACTTCTTTTTCACTTCAATCTTTTTACACTTTATTAAATCAATTCTTGGCAGATTTTTTTGACTCCTTTTGGCTGCCTTTTGTCCTTTGAAACCCTCCAAAAATTAATTACAATAACTCTCTTTCAATACTTCTTCAAAAAGCTACACATACCATTAATTACATTACAATTTCAAGTCAAAAGCCAATCAAATTTCTCTCTCTCTCTCCCCCTCTCTTTCACGTGAATTCCCCCCCCCCCCCCCCCCCCCAAATTTCTGCCCTTGCTTTTTATTTTTTTCTCTTTCAATTAATTAACACACATTAAATGCACTCATTTTCTCTCTCTCCTTCATTTACTCACTTTCCCTCTTTCATTCTTTAGTCTTTCTCTCTCATTTTTCCTCTCCTTCTTCTTCTTTTCCTCTTGTTCTTCTATGAAAACAAGCTGCCCCACACCTTTCATTAGCTTCCACACTTCATTTTTAAAAGATTTCTAAGCAAATCTTCTTCCCAAAGCTCCATAGGTGATATAGGTAAAGTGTAATGAAGGTTTCATGCATCAAATGAACTTCCATAAGCTTAAAAGCTTAGGATGATGATGCCAAAAATGAAATCTTTCTCTTCTCCACTTTTATTACCTTGTATTATAATTATTTTCTTGTTTAAAGTTATTATATTTTGTAGATCTAACTTTTTATGGCTTTGATTTTTGTTTATGCCATAGATCTTGTTATTTAAGTTGTTATTTTTGTTATTCCTTATGATTTATGCATAGATCTAGCATTCACATGTCTATCTTAGTGATTCATGCATGTAAAACTAGTTTAGAAAACTAGATCTAAAGTTTTGAGTTCATAGATGCATTAGATCTTTGTTTATGTTCATGAACAACTTGCTATAGCTTGATGATGGTAGGAAAGTTGTAGGAAACCCAAGATCTATTTTGTTTTCAACAAAAATCAATTTTGAAAATTCGGATGAAAATGGAACCCTATTTAGAAAAGTGGTTTTTCAACTTTAAAATGTATATTTTTCATTTAAAATGAAGGGCTTAGAGTATAGATACCATAAATGAAAGATTTTGATAAGTGAAGTTTAGATCCATGATGTTTATAGCTTATTACCATGCATTTGTTTATGTTTATGTTCATATTAATTATAGATCTTAGTTATAACTCAAACAAAATTGTGAATTCGTATTTTGGCAAGACCCATTTAAAAACTACTTTCAAGTGTCAAAATGTAAATTTTACTTAAGAAAATGAAGGCTTAATATATGTATATCATCAAGACTTCTTTTACAAGAATCAAAAGTGATTTCAAAGTTATTTTCAAAATAAAAATTCTATTTCGGATTTTGGCCAAGGCCTATTAAAAACATGTTTTCCAACTCAAAAATAAAGTTTTTATTCAAGAAATGAAGGGCTCTTAATATGTGATATGTAAGGAATGGATTTTCATAAGTTTAGATAGGTTTTATCAAAAGATATGTCCAAAAATGAATTTTGTAAATTCGGATCCCAACCAAGACCAAATTTTAAAACCCATTTATCAACATCAAAACTCATGTTTTATGTGAAAAATGAAGTATATAGGTAATAGGTATCATTAAGTAGTGATTTTTATAAGTTGAAATGAGTTTTGATGAGATTAATGTATAAAACAAGAAATAGAATTAAGATGAGAAATTTTGAGTTAGTAACCAATTTGTGAAATTCGTAATTTTGAGTGAAGGCCATAAGAACACCTATTATCCAAGTTCAAAATGAAAGTTTTATGTATTAAATGAAGTCCTTAAGTAATAGGTATCATAAGGTCTTAAATTTTAATGCATTAAACAAGTTTTCCCCAAATGAATCATTCAAAAAGTGGATTTTCTAAAATTCGGATTTTTGAGTAAATCATATTGGAAAACATATTTACAAAGTGTAAAATGGGAATTTTTATGTAGAAATGAAGGTCATAAGTAGTATATATAATGAAGACTCAATTTTGACAAAAATAATTATATTTTCTTAAGTAACAAATCCAAAACAAATGGAAATGATAAAAGTTAGAAAACTAGATTTTTCATAAGTAAGTTGTCATTATGGTCTTGCAAAATAAAAAGTTATAAAATTTCCTTTTAGTAAAATCATCAAGATCATGCATACACTAAGCTCATCTCATGTCATTCATGTTAGGAAATCATTTATATTGCATGTATAGCTAATCTATAAGATAGGAACATTACAAACGTTTACAAAACTATTTTTCGGAATCGGAAACCGTTACTGATCAGATCTGATCCCTCCGTTCCGAGACCTAAATGTTTTCAAATTTAAAATAATATTAGAAATAGATAGATCTTTCGAAGTAGATAGAAATCGATATATAATTTGCGAGATTCCGAGTTAAAATGACCAAGTTATGGCCGTTTTAAGTTGGAATTCCCGCTTAGGACGAGAATTACGAATTTGATAGTTCGTATGAAATTGTTTGGATTAGTTTGAGTTGAAATACTTATTAAAGTATTTCTTCCTTTTTAGGAGATCCCGAAATCGACAATTCCCTACCACCGGATTACTATTACTAGAAGACCGGTGATCCAATGGCCGAGTGAGTTTTCTCCTTGTTTTGTTACCTTGATTGTGATTGTAGTTAGTTGCATTAGAATTATAGGAACAAGATAAAAATCGATATGAATGGGGATGGGATATATGATGAGACTGTGATGAATGTGTGCCAAAGAATACTAAAGCATATCGAAATCCCGATTTGATTGGATAACTGCACCGTTCATATTATTTCTGTTATATGTGTGATATTGATTGGTCACTCTAAAAAAGTATAAATATTTTTGACCTAAGCAAAAATTAAATTGGTCATGCATCGCATTGGACATATTGCATTTGGTAGCATGCTACTCCTACGCAGGTCGATCGGTATGGTCCGTGGATGACTCGTTTGGATAACGAACCCGGTGCCAGAGCTCATTCAGGGGTACTAAGGCGCATGTGGATGCATTCTTGGATGAGCCTAGCCGAGTCGAGTGCTAAGAGCCAAGGGCTTGGGGACTAGATGCGGTCGTGTAGACTCAATACCATTCCTAACCCAAGATACGGAGGGCGTAAATCCGTTCTGTGTGTGGGTTCCGGATACCCACGCATAATTGCTTGCTCACGTGTTTGTTCATGCATAGCATATGATTGACTAATACTTGTTTGTTATGGTACGGAATTAAGGGAATTCTCACTAAGCTAGTGTAGCTTATACCCCTATAGTTGTTTAAATGAACAGGTTATCTCAAGAATGCAAAGTGGGGACCGAATTGGTTGGAGCCGGGAATGACTCCGGGATTTCGGCAAGAATAAGAATGTTTGAAGCTATCAACTAGTTATGATTTGTCTTGTAATAATTTATGTAGGGAAGTCTGTGGATGAATGTAATTGGAGTTGAATGATTTGTATTTTGAAGTATAGTGTTTTGTATCTGAAGTATAATAAATTGAATTTCCTTTACATTGTTCTCAAGTTGTATCAACATAAAATGTATCATTCCGATGAGTCTCCTCCATGTGTTAGACGCCTTGTACATAGTATGGAAGCCTTCGCGTGACTGAGGTGGTCATTCTTAGGCTTTAATATTGTGTACGACGGACTGCCACGTTTAGGGTACCCTTCGGGGCGTGACACGTATGGTGTAATTAATTTTTGTGTCTTTTATAAATTAATATGTGTGTGTTATGTTTAAATTATCAAAACAACTTTTGTTATGTCTAAGAATTTGTTGACAGAATTTTACAAAAGTTAAGCCTATTTTTCAAGCCTAAATTAAACCCAAATAAACTCCAAATTAAGCCAAATTTAAACCTAAGTCTTATATGCCTTAAAAGTCAAACTTAGGATAATAATGAGTCACAAATTTGATCAAATATTGTCTCTTTTGGCAGCCCACATTTCCCATACGAATTTTCCCTCTTTTCTTTCCTTTCTCTTTTTCTTTTCTTCTATCTTCAACTATAAGCCCTAAACCAAAAATCAATATCAAGCATTTGGATTCAAAAATCTCTCCAAGCCAAAGCCTTTACATGTAAGTCAAAGCTAGTATAACTCTTTGTTTTATTTCCTTTCTTGTAGTATAGGTGTAAAATCTATGGTAGAATGAGTTAATGTCTTTTGAATCATATGGTTTTATGCATTGATATATGTTAGGTTGTGTCTTGTTATTGTGTGAACTTGTTTATGTATTATAGAAGTAGTGAGAGGTGTTGGTGAGAGGTGATGTTGTTTTGAGTAGTTGAAGTTGAAGTTGAAGTTGAAGTGAAGAGTAGGAGAGGATTTGATGTGAATGAAGTAGTTTGAGGTGTTGTTATGATGTCCAAAGTTGCTAGGATTGGTTAATGTGGATAAAAGATAGTGTATAAAGTTAAATAAATGTTTGAAGAAGGATTGAAAGTGTTATATGTTATATTTTTCAAAGTGTAAAACAGGAGAAGTAAAACACTTTTCGAATAGGTTTATTGTTTAGTGTACACTGGCATCTGCTACTTCAATACCACTGGCGTAGAGGTGTTGTTGTTGAATGTGATATAAACCGATTTTTCTAAAGCCACTTAAAACACCATCGGCTTTTGTAAGGATATTAGCCAGCGTTTATTTTTTCAAATCATACGTCGGCTACTAGGGCTTCAACGTCGCTGGTGTAGAGGCGGTGTTGAATATGAACAGAATCAAAATTTTTAATGCCAGGCTTAACGCTGCTGGCGTATAATTCCAATGCTACTGGCGTTAAGTTTAATTTTTCCTATATAGAAAGGCCGCGTATCCCCTAAGTTTTACAAATTTAAACTTCTTCAATTGTCATTCTTTACTTCATATATGGTCTTCTAAGGAATCTATAAGCTAAATAAACATGTTTATGTATGAATTAGATGTTAAAACTATATGTTGGGTTTATTGAATCTCCTTGTATAGTTAAACTAGGATTGTAAAATATAATATATATATATATAATACGTTCTATTATTGATTTTTTTTATATTCTAATTTCAGTTAAAGATTCTTCGGTTATTCCCCCTCCAAGTGAATATAGTAATACATTATCGGGTTCAGGTATGCAATAGCTTATTTGTTGTATGCTAGAACTAGGCATTATTAAAATTGATTTAATTCAATTTGGCTTAATACTTTGATAAACTGGATGTCTATTGCGCTGTTTAATCTGGTCCGAGGAGCAGCAAACCTGTCATGATGCAATGACATGTTAGTTAGGCGCTTAACCCAAGTTATGATGCAATGACTTTACCATGATGCAATGGTACGCTATGATGCAACAGTGATTTGTTTTTGGTTAAGTGGGTAACCGATGGAGAGAATAGTATCCGAGTAACGTTTGCTTAAACTTAGGAGGAAATGCCATGGTTTAGTTCAAAGTTTATGGGAACTTGTGAACTAGGCTCATATTATGGGCTGAGTTTAAGTAAAGTCGGGCAACGGCTTTTGAACCCTAAATGAAGCCATTTCTTTATGGAATAGATATAAGAGATATAAGTATTCGAACTGCTTATATCAACCCCCTGAGCAGCTGCTGTTACTCATCACCCCTAAATTCCCAGAGCATGATTTCGGGGTTTGAATAATCTGTTGTTGTTTTGTTAAATGAAAACTTAATAAGATAATAACTTAATTATTGATGTATTTAATTTGATTTAAGTTTGCTTGATAAATTGTTCTTGTATTTGTCGTTATGTACTGGACCTATGGCTCACTTTTGCTGCTTTGCAGGTAATGAAGATGAGTTATACGATGATCTGGGATATGGGTCAGATTTAGAGCGATTCATGGATGTCACGCCCCGAGGGGTACCCTAAACGTGGCAGTCCACCGTACATAATACTAAAGCCTAGGAATGACTACCTTAGTCATGCAAAAGCTTCCATATCATGTACAAGGCGTACATCATAACTAAGGGAACGCATCGAAGTAGGGCAATTTATATTGATAATAAATAAGTAACAAGGCAAAAAGAATACTTATCATGAAACATACATATTACATTTCAATTCTTAGGGGCATATCCCTCTATTATCTTCAAATAAATATACATCACTAATCATATAGGTTATTACATATAAAGATCCTTAGAAAATTACTTCATCTTATGATTCCATTTCCTTCATAGAAGCTCAATCATCTTTCCATGACTTCCTTAATGTCATGATCCTCAATTTAAGCCACGGGTATACCTGTTCCAACAAAATCTATAGGGGTATAAGCTACAACTAGCTTAGTGAGATATTCCTTTTCATTTGCACCATATTTTCAAACAAAGTTTATTTATATTTTCACACATATGCTATGCATATAATGCAACAATCATATGATTACACAAATATATATAGTTATCCGGAAACCATATATAGAACGGATTTACCCCTCCGTATCAAAGGTTAGGGAATCGGGGTTGAAGGTCCTCGACCTTCTACTGCTAGTCCCCAGGTCCTCACCCACAGTATTCAGTTGGCTCGGCTCCGCTCCAAACCTAGAGTCGCTTTCCCCGAGCAATTTGGATTCTCCAGGAAGGAACATGGCCCGTGGCACCGTACAATCACAGCCAATCTAACTCTACGTGTAGGAGTAGCAGCCTTCCGAAATAGATGTGACTCGATGGATGCTATGCGTGAGCGTTTTATTTTTTTTAAGCCAAACCTTATTAAGGTTTATTAGGGGCGATCAATCAATTTAGCAAATAATAAACAGACATACAAGTAAGTAAACAAAATTATTTAAACAAGCAGTTCGAAGTTGTGATATTCTTAATTCTCATTTCATACATAAACATAGAATCACATATACGTAATCCCTAATTCCCCAAATACATATTCATTTTTATCTTTTCTTAGTATACTAATGCTACTACTTTATAAGCACAAGCAAGGTAACGAAATTAGGAGAAATAACTCACTCGTCCATATTGCAATCTCCCTAGTCATAGTAATCCTCGGGTAGGGTATTCTCGTATCCTTCGTCACCTAGACAATAGAAATACCCGGGATGAGTCTTTCATGAAATTTCTATTCTTGGAGATTCTAAACTTTTTCTTAAAATCGCGGTAAAATCGTATAAGAAAAAATTCCAACTTAAAATAGCTATAACTTGCTCATTTTAACTCGGAATTTCGCATATAATATACCGTTTTCTACCTATTTGAAAAGACCTATCCTTTTCTAAAATTATCTTTGTCATAAAAGGTCATTTGGGTTCCGAAAACATCAGGTATAGATTTAAAACGAATTATTTCTAAACTTTTGCAAATCCATTTTCTAACTCAACTTCATTTTAAAGAAAATCCTTTTGTAACATTATATGCATATAAATATATATTTGATGAACACTTTGAATATATAGGTAGGCTCACTTTATATGCAAAAATCCTAATGGTAGTGTCTCAACAATTTTATTTTATAAAACAATTCATTTAAACTTTAATTTTGAAAATTTCTTCTCAAGTATTTAAAGAAACTTTATATTTTCCCAGGTTGTTATAAATGAGTATATTCTTATTTTATTTTCTTCATTCTTTTTCCAAGGACAAATAAATTTTCTTTTAACCTTAGTTTTTCATAAGTTTTACTTTAAAATCAAATTTATCAAAAGTATATTAAGTTGATGAAAACCTTTTCATAATTTTGTATTTAGGATGGTTTTAGAAAATTAGTCTTGTCTTCTTATATTCATTTCTAAAATATAAGCTTTTTCTTTATAAAACTTGTTCTTTCATCTCTTTTGAAAAGAATAATTTTTATTGATAAAATCCATTATTGTTAATCTTGCTTCATTTATTCTTTTGAAAATGAGTTCCTTCTTTTTAAAAGTTTGAAAATCATTATTTTTCCTAAGTAGGTTCATAACTTTATGAGTTGATTTTTATCTTAACTTTGGAAACTAGTTTGTTTTCTTAGTTTTATTATGAAGTATAAAAGAGTTTAAATCTTAAGTTTTTTGTAAAAACTTTTAATATTAATTATTTTACTAAAGCTTAGGTTAACATAATATTCAAGGAAATATTCATTTCTTATGTTTCCTTGGTAATCTATCTTTGTTATTTAAGAAAACGTTGAAAAAACTCTATTTTTATGTTGTTGATAATAACTTCATGATTTTGTGATAAATCATATAATCGAAAATCTAGCTTTGAGTTCATTTAGTAAAGTAAAATTCTATTTTAGATTAGTTGAGACATTAACATTATGTAAATGCAAGTATTATGAGCATATAAAGTAATAAGAACATAAGAAAATACTAGAAACAAATAATAAGCAAGAAAATAAAATATCAAGTATTGGGAACCTTAACTTCATCAAGGCATCCCCAAACTAAGAATGGACTAGTCCCGAAAGATTAAAGAAAATAAATAAAAGATTGTTTTGACTTGATATTGACAAGTCTAAGACTAGAAAGACTAGTCTTAATAATTGCATAAAATAAATAAATTGCATAACTTGAAAGTAAATAAATAACAAATGAGCCTATATGCTTTAAATAAATATATATACATAATATACATAATACTATATATAAGTTAGATTAGAAGCAATTAATAACAATAATAATAACAACATAATAAAATAGGAAGCTTATGTACAAGAACAAAACATGAACATGTTGTTGCTTTTACTACTCATATGAGTTTCAAAACAACACCATAGTCATGTTAAGTTACATGACATGAGTGAATAATAGTTGGAAGAAATATTTACCCAAAGTGTGTAAGTGGTATGAAGATGGTAGATGAAATGGGTATTATAGGAGTAGTGATATGTAGTAGATAGTTTATATATAAGGAATAATTTTTGTGAGGAATTGGTTTAAAAGAGTTTTGGTAGAGAGAATTCTTGAAGAGAAGATTTGTGGAGAGATTTTGAAAGAGTTTTGGTAGTGAAATGAATTGTGTGAAAGAATGAAAGAGGAATGGGGGTATTTATAGAATTTTTGGAGTGAATTTTTTATGTAATTAAATAAATTGAAAAAGAAAAATAAATTGTTGGAAGAGAGAGAGGGGGCGCCGGCCATTGGCGTGTAGAGGGGGAGTTGATTTTTGAGTGAATTTTGTAAGAAAATAATTAATATGTAAGGTATGATTTGATGTAAGATGCATTTGAAATATAAAAGTAAGAAAATAGGTATGTAGGTAGTAAGAAATAGGTGTAAGAAAAAGTAGAGATAGTGAAATAGTAATGAATAGTAAAAAGTACTATGAATAGTAGACTAGACAATTAAAGTACTAATAGTAATAAAAATACGCGTAATCGAGCTATAACTATAATTTTTAGCTACCGAAAAATTCTAAAACTGATATTTTCGGAATCCTTATATTTTTTACGAGTCTATTGGTATAAACGGAATATTTTTAATATTCCGAGCTCCGGGACACACTTTTCGAGAACTGATCTCGTTTGAGTCCGAAGGACACTCGAAATTCGCAAATCTAATATTTTTATGTTACTCTATATTATTACAAACTATTTTAAGCTATTGGCTTAATTTCGTTTTCTAGGGTTTGAAAATGCGGGATTGCCGGATCTTAAACACTAGGGTTTGTTATAGGCTTTGTTGACTTTAGGGTTCCGGTTTAACTTCTGATTTTGTTGAGATATTCGTAAGATCGTATAATTTTCGAGTTTTGATCGTTTTATATTTTTAGCTCGACATCTATGGTTTATCTTATTTCATTTATGATTATTTAATAGTTTTTAGTTCTCGAGATCGTTTAACCGAGTCTAG
The DNA here is from genome assembly GCA_024138025.1 of Combretum micranthum. Lineage (NCBI taxonomy): Eukaryota > Viridiplantae > Streptophyta > Magnoliopsida > Myrtales > Combretaceae > Combretum > Combretum micranthum. The sequence continues at coordinate 45,082 of JAMXBD010000410.1, forward strand.
GGTTATGAGTTGACTCAGTTTGACTTTTGGTGAAAATTGAAATTTCTGATTCTGAAATTTAACGAAAGATTTAGGATCTTATCATTTCATTGTTAAGCGGTATTTGGATATATCATTTTGATTTGCGTTTTAGGAATCAGGTAGATGATTTGATTGGCGTACGGACGTTTATTCAACCGATGGTTGGATTTTCTATTTTGTTTTTGAGGGTTCCCTATTTCTCAAATTAAGAAATCTCGTTTTTGATCTTATTTAGAATTAGGTTTTAACTTGGTTCGCGTTTTAAGGTTTCGTTTCTAGTGTTTGACTTGCTTTAGAATTTGGTTTTAATTAGAGTCGATTTTCGGAATTTAAATTTTTTATATTTAGACTTCTAGGATTATTTTCTAAGAATTATGAAATTTTTGGAGGTTTACAATGGACGAGTGGGACGAGTAAAACTCGAATACCCTTGGATTTTGGAGAAGCTTTTGTTTAAAGCATAATTCTTGGTTTAGAAGGCTTGTTAGAAAAGCCTAAGTGTAATAGACCTTAAGATCTCTTTAGATTATCTTTTGTACTAAGAAAAACTTGTAATTTTTGTAGTATTTTGTATTGACACTAAACTTTGTATATATATGTATAGATTACTTTTATTAGCAATCTTGTTTTGTGAAAGGTTGTTTATAAAGTTTTGTAGATTTGATCAAACAATTTTCAAAAACTGTTAGTTTTAGGACAAACTTACATATAATGTGAAAATGTTATATGTGGTTGGAAACTCGATACTCCAAATCTCGAGATTTAATGGGTTGGGCCTTTACACTAAGGATCCTCTTACACCTTAATATTATAAATTCTTCTATCATCAATAGAGTTGGATTATAAACTATTGGTAGTACATTAATTACTATCTATATACACGGCATTAGTCCATGACCTATTATAATTACAAAATTCGAAATCTTTTTTTGGTTGATTTTAAAAGAATAGGAGACACAAGTGTAGAGGCTACGGTATAAACTCATCATACATTTAGTTACATTTATAAGAGTTGAATAAAATACTATTTATTTCCTTCCTATCTATTTGTATGTTTGTCGATGAAATAGTTATTCCATAAAACTATTATTATCGCAAAATAAAAAATTACATTCGTTTATAAAACCAAAAGGATAGCTATTGTTTGGATTTATTTACTCCATTCCTCAAAAAATTATAATTTTATTTCTACCTTATTTCATTTTATTAACCATGCACGCCATCTGTTCATCAAGAAACTCATGGGACAAATTCTATAAGAAACTATGGTAGAAACTAGATTTGGTAAAACTCTCAACTCGAGATAGACATTACCATGACTCGAATATGACCTGACTTGGACCCACGAGGTCCAGCATCCAAAATTGGGACCTGAAACTAAACTCACGAGCCTTGGTCTGCGCAGGTCTTAGACTAAGCCTTATGACATTTTATTTTTTATTTTTTATTTTATAAGGTAAAATATAGAAAAAATTAATTAATTTTAATTTTAAATGACATAAATTTTGATCTTAAAATAAAAATTAGATCTAAAAGTACTATAATTTTTAACCCATTTTCTTAAGGAATTATTAAGGATGTGGATTTATTTATGTACATTGGTGTGCCATGGTTTGGGCTAGTGCCTAGTTGATATTTTGGCTATCCAAAAAGGGGTGAGTTTATTTATGAATCATGGACCCACTAGTCTACGGGGTGGATATATCCCGAATAAGCCTACTTAATATATTTTAAAACTTTATGAATAAATTAAAAAATAAAAAAAAATTATTTAAAATAAATATTAAACTCAAAATAAAAATTGGATCTAAGAATATAATAGTTTTTAGCCTATTTTTCACAAGGAATTATCAAGGATATGCATTTATTTATACATAAGAATATCCTGTTTGAGTTGAAATATTAGCAATGTGTGACTACGTTAACATTTTAAAAAGGTTACAAAAGAAACAGAAAGTTTTGTTTAAAAATTAGATTGTTCTCTAACACCATATTTGGTATGAAAAAGAAATGAGGTGGAAATGGAAGGGATCAAATTTTATTCCCTTATATATTTTAAAAGGGAAAGACAAGGAGAAAGAAAATGGATATAATATTTTTTTAGTGTTGACAGTGGAACATGAGCCATGATCTACTTGGTCCTCTTGGGCCAAGGCCCAAGAGATAACCGATCTTGCTAACCCTCGAGAGAGGCCAACCTTAGATGATGCCTCAATTATCAACATCAATAAAGGAACCCGAGATGATGTCGAAGCCACCTATTGAAGAAGACAGAGGATGGCCTCTCATTAGGCTCATTGTTAAGCTATCATGACTAGATTGAGCTCAATGAATGAGCAATCTCTAGACATAGCGACCATGAGAACACTCGAGTCCTACCTGAGCACCGAAGGGACATAACTAGATCGACCACACTCCATGCAAGCACAACTCTCCAGCTCAGGCACACTGATAAGTGTCTGAAGACCCTTATTATTGACATTATTTTGATATTATATTTTATAGATCTTATATGAATTATTAAGGAAAATGATACTTAAATGACCAGTAGGCATTTTTAAAGTACACAAGGAGATACACAAGCCATGTAGGATGATTGTGTAGATGATAAAAAAATGGACATAAGTGTTTTTCAATGAAGACCAGCGGCGTAAATTTCAAAATCGCTGGCGTACTAAGAAGCTTTCTTTGTCCAGTCATGATTTTTCACTTGTTTTCATCCTACTCAACCTAGAACATAAGTGTGTAGGATGGTCTTGTAAAAGACAAATTCGCCTTTTCCTAGAAATAGCGACCTTAACTCATCTTTCTCATATCATATTCGAATTATTCTTCCTTTTTACAAACCCTAGAGATAAAAATAGGTATTTAAGAGTGGAGAAACATATGGGCTTATTGGAGATCATAAGACTTCATCTTTAAGGATTGCAATCATAACTCTTTACTACTTTCTCCACTATTATTGTATTTCTTATTCTGTGGAAAAATATGTCTTTTTACCCTAGATCTTGAGAAACCAAACCTTAATGTAGAGATTGGATTGTTTTGTTAATGGAAGTTTGTGTTTCTTGGATTTATTCATGTGCTTTGATTGTTCTTTGAATTAATATGTGCACTATTATATTCATTGTTTTGATTTTTGTTGATTTAATTGATAGAGTGATTGATAAGATAGATATAGCATTAATAGTGAAATTTGAATGTGACTCTAGACATAGATTGCATGAACTTCTGCATAAAAATTGAACCTTTTTAGGGAATCATGAACTCTAATGCAATTTTGTATGCATATAATGATGAAAAACATTTCCATTAGACATATAGGGTTGGAATTCAATTATCTTGAAAAAGAGATTGATGAAATTAAGGATTCTTGCAGTTCAAGAACTAAACAACCCATTAATGAATGTTTGGTAAGGAATTGGAAATAGGGTTAGTGATGAATCAAGATTATGATTAGTTTTGTGATATGATACAAATAGAAGTGTTGACACTCACTTTTGTATGAGTTTAATAATTAATTAGATGCTTAGATTTATTAAGATCATTTAGATTAGATCGGCTAAATAGTAGAATTGGGGTGAGTACTAGTAGTTATAGGTCCTCATAGAACAACCCCTATGCTTACACCGGTACTATAATCGATAGATACGTTTGCCTAGGATTAGTCGCATACTAAGAATAGGTTTTTAAATTTAACTTGATTGATTGTGATTGGAAAATTGACATCACACACCCATCACCTCGGGTGTTAGGTTAGCTACCAGGTGAGGATTTATCCTAGTAGAAAAGATTTGGTGGACCCATTCAGGTATAGCCCTAAAGACTACAAATAACCCTTTCCTCTAAGGGAAAGGGAGAGTCAATTTTTATTTTTTGTTATTTTTTACTTTTTTTCATCTAAGACAAGTAATTATCTATTGGAGACAAAAGGACCTATGGATTGACTTAAGCATTGAAGTAGACGCATCGGGTACCTCCCGTCATACCTCTAATCGCCTTTTTATGTTTATAGGGCTTATCTCTATTGACGTATTTAGCTCGTGCAATATCTTGGATGCCACCTTTTTTTTATTCTTCCCCCCACCCCCCGAAATGGAGAGAATAGGGAGGGAAAGAGAAATTTTTTAGAAATTATTCTTGTACATTTTGTTTTTAAATTTTTTATTATTTTTTACGGGCATATATGTAATATTTTTTTATAATAATTAACATTCCTTCCATTTTCCTCCCTTTTATTATCCAAACATATCAAATGATTCAAATTTTGAAATAATTTATTTTTTCCACTTTTCTTGCTTCCACGATTTTTCATCCTAATTCATTTCATTATGTCAAACAAAGTGTTAGTGGAGTGATGTAAGAAAGCAATCGGACATGTTTTTAGATTATATTTGTTTCTTGCATTGTTATCAACAACACATTATACTCGGTGAATTGATAATAAATAATTTTTATTCATATGAAAAATAGTCTAAACACTAAATGTTATTTACTCTATTTATTTTTTTGTCTTATTTTTATTTTATATGTTTTCTTTTATATTTCTTAATATTTTTAGGGGATCAAGTGGGTTTATCCATGTTTCAAACCTAGCCAAATGTGTTGGTTTAGGTCTCAGAATCACCTTGTATAGACATCTATAAATACAAACGTATCCAATTTCAGCTTGGTGTTAGTAATGTGAAATTTTAAAATACTCTGAGGATTAAAAGATGCTCTACAGATTAAAAGAAGATTATCAAGTAAAAATTAGACACACATCTTGAGTAAAAATGTAATTGTGCGGGGTTGGTATAAGGGACTCGACCTACTAAGACCAAGTTGGAAAACTTTTTACGACCTTATGAATTTTAGAGTTAAGTCATAGGTCATAGTTATAATTCGATAGGAAATTTGACTCGCCAAAATATAGTAAAATTTAAAAAATAAAATAATTAAATAAATAAATCAGTTCAAACTCAAAAGAAAATCCCAAAAGATAACAATTTTCGACGCTCTATCCCTCTCAACTCATTTTTATTGTGATATGATATTTGAAACTCAACTAATATTTTCGTGTTTATCTTGGTTAAACAAATATTTGTAGTTCATAGTAAACAGGAACGGATGGGGGGTGGTGCACGGGGCGCTATTATCAATATAATAAAAAAATATTTTTAAAAATTATGTAATTCAAAAGTGGCAAGTGGGAGAAGACATTATCTTATATCTAATAAAGCTTTTTGACAATGTTATAGATAAATGCAATGAAGATAAAAAATTTGTTTGAGGGATGTTAATGGTAAAACATTGGATTTCAATATTAAAAATTTGTCATTTTTTATTGCCATTTTTACTCTAAGTATCTTTTTCAATGAAGGGAAAAAAAAAGTCTTTTGCTTTTTTACACTCAGCCAACAAGATAGGCATATTATTGATATTGTTAAGATTAATTAGGATAAGTTATAATTTTTAAATTAAATACAAATAAATTTAAATTTAGAAAAGCTATTTGTTTTGTTAATAAAAAGGGAAAATTAAAAAAAATAATTTAAACTTATCTAATACAAATAAGATATTTTAAAATCTAATAGTAAAATACATTTCCTTAAATATCAAAAAGAAATTTATTATATATAGATAAAAATGGGAAAAAATTTAATATGTCATAAATTTGGAATTTAAAAAAGAAAAAGGAAAATAAAAAACGAGATAAAATAGCAATTTTTGACCGAATATTGTCTGTATGACCAATAGAAAGTCCTGCCATTTTTATATAATATTCAATATGGTGAGGAAAAAAAATAAATTTAAAATAACTAATCATAATAACTATTCTATTTAATACATAAGTGAATACCGACAATAACGTCATTCCAAATCCTCGAGAATAGAAAAGCTAAAATGCAAACATCACTTATCATATCATCAATGCCAATTGCCAACTGCATGTCTTTACACGAATTACGAGATGTCTTTCATCGAAAAAGGCCAAAAACAATATATTAAACTCATGCACCCGGTAGAGTCGAGACTGAACTTGGACACTTTGGGCTCAGTAACCATGTGTTGGGCTTGTTTGTTTTATAAATATATTTTTCAGACTGGGGGGCAGGGCCCTGTGAGCCCCCCCTAAGGTCCATCCCTAATAGTAAATTATGATGTTTGGATTACATTACGTATAAAAGTTGAATTTTTAAAAATAATATGTTAATCTATAGTCTGAAAAACAATAGAGAAATCTATTTTTTTTTAATAGCTTGAATTAGATTTCATTATTTATTTTGATATTTAAACTAATTTTTGGTTTTGATCATATACTTAGATTATCCTCAATGGAATCGAATAGGACAGGTAAGCCTGAGTCCCTGTAAATGTAGGTAGGCTTTTGTATGATGATAAAAATCCGATTTGAAAGATCCTATGAAAAAGCTGGACGAGTTTAAATTGTGGATAACTCATTCTAAACCTGCTATAGTTGCATCCCTCATGTAAAGGAGTTTCTCATTTTCTTGTGAAGCTATGATTATGAATATGTTTCTTTGGGGTTGGGTACTTGAAGAAATAGAGACAGTAGCCGGACATGACTCAGCTTTATATAAATTTATACTTTTTAATTATATATTAGAAATATGATAAAAATCATTATTAGATTATAATCATTTTAATACATAATTTTTTAATTAAATAATTTTATATATCCTCTACTCTTTTAACCTTAAAATTATTGTTATTTCTGTGGAATCGAGATGTAAGCCACTACGTCTTGATTTAAGCAATGTCCACTTAGCTTTTCAAGTGATGCTTGTACACAGATACATCTTGAGATTTTCTTAGTAAGTCCCAAAAAAAAAAAATTCAAATTTCATTTTATCCATTATGCTTATCGTGTGCATTCTATATCATGATGCATCAGTTGCATTTAATTGTAAGTAGATTTTTTTTTATCAATATTCACATAAAAATTGTAGCACACACATTCAGAAAAAAAAAACCCATATGCACGCGTGTTTTCTCATGTATTAGGGTATGTTTAGATTGTTTGAATTTTATCTATATTGTATTTGAATCAAATGCATTTGTAATTTATCAGTATCATAATTTGCATTATTTGTTTGGTCTATTTATAAGTAAAACTGTTAATTATTTATTGGTACCTATTTCTTGATAAAAACTATTTGAAAATATAAAAATATAATGCCAAAATAACCATAACAGAATACAATAAAACAAATAGACCAATAAATAAAAACATAAATTTTCTAAATGTTTACTGTCCATTTACTATTTTATTTCTTGCATATGATACACCTAAACATGACTACCCACTCAATATATTATCTAGCATAATAAAATAAAATAAAATATATGAGTATGCTGTCATTACGGATCTTGAGAATCTTGAATAATTAGATACTCCATCCTTAAAATTTGCTGATGTAGTTGATGATGTTTCAATCATTTTGCTTAATTTTTTACTTCTCACATCACCTAACATTCGCAAAACTACAATTGCACCTTTCATATAGCATGCTAAAAATATATTTTAAAAGTCCAAATTGTAAAAATGACCACTAATCTAACACCTTAAAAGACGATATTGCAAAATTTATCCTTATAAATGATTACTTTTTAATATACTGTAACTTATTACTTAATTTAAGGCTATTTTTTATGGAGATGGCATTTTGGGAACTAAGGCTACTCACTGAGATTTGCTTGAATTTGATGAACTCATATATTCAATGATGCTATTTGATTAAATTAATTATTATGATCTATAGAAGTTAACATTTGTTTGAATAAGGGAATTTTTACAATTCTATCCAAGGGTTATTGTAAATAAATCTAAATCATTAATAACTATAGGGATTAATTCTGTAATAAAATGAGCAATAGAATATACTTCTTTTTCATTAATAGTAATAAGTAGCAATCGAATAAGGATGTATGTGTTAAGTGAACTTAAAAACACATGTAAGTAAAGTGGCAAATGGAAAAAAAAAAATTGATATATATGTAAAATAAAAATTTCCCAAAACGATAATTATAGTAGGATATAAACATAATTTTTCTTTTTTTGGTCCAGGGATACTAACATAGCTCATGCCACTTTTTTTTTTTTTATGTAATATCTTATTTTTTTAAAAATTTGGAACATCATTGCATATATAAATATTTTGTGTGTTTAAAGGTGCCATTACAAATTTCACTTAATTTTCCTTTCTTTCTTTTCTTTTGCTTTTTTTTTTTTTTTTCCCTGAACACTTAGTTTATTATCTAGAATAATTTATGTGAAACACTTATGCTAAGAGAGATATGGTTTAGGTAAAATGATGGCCCATTAGAGGGCGGTAGTTGTATTCCATTTTTGTTTCCCCGCATAACCCTTATTTATTAGAGCGTGAAGGAAGTGAGAAGAAAAATGTAAATTTTTTTAAAATAAAGTCTAATCATCCAGCGATTAGAACTTTTAAAGGTCCACCTTTACTCATATAAAACTTGGCGAAAAAATCCTATTTGTTACCTAAATTTTGACAAAATAGTTAATTAGATACTCAAACCTTTAAAAAGAGCAATATTATACTCAATTGAACTTTTCATGCTCATAAACTCTACCTCTATTGACACTGTTAGTAGTATTATCCTATGTGGACTAAGCTAGAGACCTGGCAATTCATGGATTGGGGTTATGATGATTTGGAAATGGCCGAAATTGACACCGGTTGTGCTGGGCCGAGTCAACCCAACGAGTCACAGCTTGTCGACCCACGAATTTTTTTTTTTTTGTCTTTTAAATTTGGTGTCTTTCACATGTTATCAATGTATTATCCACCATGAGGTTCTTTTAAAATATATATTAAAGAATAAAAATATAAAATGTAAACTTAACATATATATTAATAAAAATATAATATGCAAAATTACCTTGAAAATGAGAAATCTTGTTTTTTCATTGTTTTCTAAATTTTGCATTTCATTTTATTTTTTTCTTTTTTTCCCATTGATCTCTCCTTCTCTCTCTCTCTCTAACACACACACACATCACACACAGTAAGAGACACACGCATAACCTCAAATTCAATAAGACACATACACATCACCCACAATGTTTAATAGTTTCAAATTTGGTATTCTTTATTTTTTTTAGTTCTGACCTGGCAGGTTGACGAGTCGATAGGTTAACCTACCTACAAAAGAAAAAAAACCATCTCTCTCTCTCTCTCTCTCTCTCTCTCTCTCTCCTCTTATCTTATATTTACCTTGTCTCTCTCTCTAACTCGAATCATTCAAGCTACACTATTATTATTAAACCTCTAAGATCACCTTCTTTAACCTTACAATCTCGAAATTCCATTAACGACAATCCGAATTTGGCTTGCCTCCAACTCATATTGAACCAAGGCCTAGTCATTCCTCATGATATCTCTAAACTTTCCAAACCTAATCGATGCCAGTCCAAATTACCATTGTAGTCGAGCCCTACTAACCACCATGGTTGATGAGTTTTTGCTGGAAGTCCAATTTGAGTTTTAGCGATTGAGATGGGCAGGTGTATATGTTGATAGAGAAGGTAGCTATGGTGATGAGGGTGTTGGCTTGGTTTGGTGTTGCGTAAGAGTGGCTTTGAAATACCCTAAACCCTCATCTAATTAATTTAGAAACAGTTTAATTAAATAATATAATGGATAGTTATTTTTAACATAGTTGGACAATTTAAGTAAATAAAATAAGTAGACAATAAAGATAGGAATAGAAAATTCGATATAATTAAATTAGTAAATTATTTAAATTAAGATTTGAGATTTTTAAATATTCTTTTCAAAATATCTATTTCTTCTTGTATCGATTTTATAAATCAAACTATTTGATTTCTACTCAATCATTCATTTTGGTTAAATAAACTCCTTTTTCTTCAAATTCAATTCATTTTTATCTCAAAATAAATATTTTAAATGTTTTGAAAACTTCTATACCCATAAACTTTAATTATCTTTTATTTTGTAAAATCTTATTAATTGTTTAAATCAATTACTTTCTTAAAAATATCATTTTAAAACCTAAACTCAATTTAAATATCAGTTTTTCGTAAACTGAGTTTCTAAATCATGTTCCTAAACCAACTTATTTATTCTATTAAATAAATCCTTAAATCATTTTCTAATTAGTTTTGATATTTAATATAATTTCCAGAAAGGTTTAAATCTAAGACTCTATTTTGAATATATCTTTATATTTATCATTTCCCTTCATTTTGCCTTTTTCTTCCTTGCCTTCTCTATATTTTTTTTTCTTTCTCTCTCTTTTCTTCTTCTTCTTTTCCTTTATGTAGTTCTTCTTCTTCTCCTTTCCTTTTTCTTTTTCTCTCAAATTCTTCTCTTTAAATCTCATATTCAAGAAGAAATAAAAGAGAATCAAGTTAGAAATGGGGATTGAAGGAGGAAATCAAGGTTAAAAGTAACTCCAATAAGTTAGAAAGAAGAAGAAGAAAGAATAAGAGATAAGTTTTGTTTTTCTTTTTTTTCATTGTTATTTACTTTGTTTTAGTTGTTGTATATGTTTATATGTGTTGGATAATTGGTGGATGCATATTGGGTTGTTAAGGAAGATGATGAATAGTGGTTATGAGAGTTTGATGGACGAGTTGATGGTGTTTGATGTGTTGAATGGATTAGAAGTGTTAGAAACATGAAAACTAGTTTACGTGATATTTAGATGATGTTTTGATTAAAGAAAAATGTGTAAAAGCTTATTAAAGGATGTGTGAGAAACTATGAAAATTTGTTACAGTGGAAACAGAGGCAACACGAGCATCAACACGGGCTGTGTATGTGCTCGTGTAGAAATTTTTAAGCTATTGAGCATTTTTTTACTTCAACACAGCCTTGTACACGGGCCATGTAGAAAGTTTTACGATTCTAATAAAAAATTTCATCCAACATGGCCTCAAACACGGCTGTGTAGCCTAGTTGTGTAGCATCCCCTACTTAGTAATTTGATCGTAATTTAACCATAAGTTTTTCATCTGACCTCGGATTGAGGTGATTTAAAAATGCGTTGGAGAGCTTAAAAATAGATGTACAACTTTCATGTTTTAATTTTTTGTAAATTCAAAAAGTATCAAGGCCAAAAATTTTAAATATTTTTATCTCGTACATTTTTCAAACAAAGTTGAAAACTTGTTTTATTAGATAAAAGTGTGTGGTTTAATATAAAATGAATCTTTTTGAGCTAAAATAAGATAGGTAAATGATATTTGATGTGTTACATTTGTTGAATGATATGATCAAGCATGAGTGAATTTATAAATTTCATAAATAATTTGATTTCACATAGATTTGGATATAAAATGAACTTAGTTAATAATCTAAGTTCAACTTGGTTGAGTGGACTAAAATGAATTAGATTGATTAACTTCAATGGACTTGGCTAAGTTTAAGTTAACATGGGCTTAAGTAACATGAATCTTAGATATAAAATGAACTTAGTTAATTAATCTAAGTCTAACTTGACTAGATTAACTTCACTAAGCTAAAATGAATTATATTGTTTAAGTTTAATCAACTTGACTTAATAAATGAATTAAATGATTAACTCTAATAAGTTTGGATAAGATTAAGCTAGAATGAGCTTAGTAGTTAATAATTGACTTAGATGAATGAATTAGGATGATCTTTGAATCACATAGGGAATACATTGTTTCAAATGTGTGTTTACTTAGAAAATGAATGTTTTTGTATATGAATTCTTTATTGATGCTTTTGTAATAAAACACTATAAGCAAAAAGAAAAGAAATTCTTTAACAAACAAAGGAGACTTGTCCGTATTTTGGTGGGGCGATATTCGTAGCCATGGCGGAATTCTTATTTAGTGTCTGATCAAATAGGGTAATAAAACAAGTTGGAGATAAATGGATTTTTATTAGATTTCTTATAGAGTTTGAATTCTTAAAAGATGTTTGAGTTTGGCTTCTAAATCTTCTGGATTATCTTCTGAGTTGGTGTATGAGCCTTTATTTTGAGTTCATATAAAAGGTACGTGGTAACTTGCATGTTGGATGCTAGGATAGGAATCTAAATTGGATTAAGAAACTTAAAGATGGGTTAATTAATTGATAAGTGTGGTTTTTTTTTTTCTACTACTGAAATCCGATTCTTACCTTGGAGTAGAAGATCGGTATCTGGTTCAAGGAGTGACACCTTGTCCTGAGATGAGCACAATAGTTTAGACGCTTAGGCCACCCCTGCTATTGAGATATGACTTTCATAAGTGGTATGGCGGGTAGCTGATGGGGCAAATGGTATCGGTGTAACGTTTGCTTAAACTTGAAGGAAAATACTATGATTTAGTTCACGTTTTATGGGAACGAATGAACTATATTCATGTTGTGGACTAAGTTTAAGTAGAGTCAGGTAACGGCTGTGACCCTGGATGAAGCTATTTTCTTGTTTTCGGATATATCATCTAAGAGATATAGGGATTTGAACTACCTATATAAACCCCCTGAGCATCAAGAGCGTTATTTAGGATCCCCAGATTCCCCAAGGCTTGTTTCAGAGTGCGAGTGCTCCGGTATTGATTTGTTTACTTTAAAAGAAAAGATAATAACTTGTTGATGTGCATTGCATTTAGATAAGCTTGTGTGCCATTCTGTATGTGATTGTGTTACTGTGTACTGGGCTTCAGCTTATCCTTGTTATTGTCGTTCTTTTTATAAGATTTGTTATTGGTGATGAAGATGAGTGATGTTATTGATGGTATTGTTGTTGATGATGAACTCTGAGGAGGAGGATGATTATGACGGTGGTGTGTTGATGGTGATGATGGATGATGATGATGTTGTTTGGCTCGGGTTTTGGGAGCTTCTATTGATTTAGGGAGGATAGGTGAGTGAGTTAAGAGCATGGATCTGTTTTTTTGTTATTTTATTTTCTTTTTGTTTTTTTTTTATAGAGACATGATTTATTTATGAATTTGTATTTCCATAAAGAGACTTTTTGTGCCCATAGGTTTGTAGATTATTATCTACCCAGAGTAGATTGTAAATGTTTTATTAAAATTTTGTTTCTTAGAAAGTTGGTATGCTCGGTTAAGAGTAGAATTTTTATTTAAATTTTTTTATAAAAATTTTTTCACTACGAATCAGTTATTTAAAAATCTAACTAAACGATTTCATAACCTAAAATTGAGTAGCAATGTTCAACATAAACAAAAACTTTTAAAGGAATCTCGAGCGTGTAATACTTTAGAGTGTTATATGTGGCAGTAGCACTTTAATTGATTTAATGTTTGATTAAATTTTTAGGGCATTATAAGCTTGATGATTGAGTTGACTCGATTATGATGGAGAGGGTTCAATGGTTCGTCGATGTTCAATGATGTGTTTGGTGGCTCATTGTAGATGGAGTGATGTCTGAGACAGGTTTAGTGGAGTGCAGTAGCCGATGGTGATGTTGTGTCAAGTTTCGTGAGTTCAATTTGAAGGGCAAAGACGACGTTAGGTTGCTTTTATGGTATACATGCAATGGTGGTTTAACGATAGGAAGTTCTAAATAGAGAAATTCTTAAGTAAGAAAATAAGTTCCTTAGGTTCTTAGAGAGAGAGAGAGTTTGTGAGCTTATAGAATTTTCTAGATAGAGAAAATTCGAACAATAATGAGTCAACCAAATATGATTGTGTAGAATTTTTCTTCCACAAATTTTATATGTAGTCTCATGAATCAATACTATAACAAAGATAGAGAGATCATTTTAGGTTCTTTGTGTGTGTGTGTGTGTGTGAGAGAGAGAGAGAGAGAGAGAGCTTTTCTTTTTGGCTCTTTAGATGATGAACAGGTGTCAGACTGCTATTGGTTTAGATGATGTCATTAGTAGTATTACTAGGGGTATTAATAAGGGGTATAAAAAGTTCAATTAGGTACGTAATTAAGCTTTTTAAAAGTTCAAATACTTAATTGATTATTTCATCAAAATTGAGGTATTAAAAAAAACTTTTTCCCTAAAAATTATTAACTTTGAACTTAAATCAAAATTTTTATTGATCATAAAATTTAAGTTCTAATTCGATGTGCTTGCAAATCAAGCTCGAGACAAACTAAGTTTAAAGCAAGCTAAGCTCAAATAGCTCATTAACTCTAAAGATAAAATAAAATTAAAAATGTACGTTAAACATACAAAATGAATAAATATATACACAAATGAGTAGACAATGAATAAAGATTAACTTATTTTAGAAATTAGTTTTTTGTCACTCATAATATACATAACTTATAAGTTTGTTTAAAAGCTTAGAGTCTGCTCACAAACCAATTTGTGAGCCTAAATAGCAGTTCAAACTTGTTTGGATAAGCTAACTTTATTTCATGCTCAAGCTAATGTAAATTTAAATGGTTTATAAACAGTTTAACTATTTCGTTGTTTTACATGTTTATAAGTATTTTGTAGGCACCCATTAAAATATATAAATTAGCTTTTAGATTTTTGTTTTTAAATTTTCCAGATAGCTTTTAGATAATTAAATACGATCTTTCATGTAACTATGCTTATTTATATTGCTATCTAAAACATTTTGAGCCGTTGATAACTGAACTGATATGATCAGTTTGAATTTGAACCCATCTGTGAAGAAAATTCGAGAACATCGTTTAAATTTTGAAAAATCTGCTCCAATAATTCCTCACGGGTCAAATAGAAATAGAATTAAATCGTCATCGTTGGTTTTGTTGTTTAGAATATTTATGCTATCGTGTGTCAGAAGCTTCTTCCTGTCTGGATGACCACTTCCTATAATTTTCTCGGCTTTCAATATACTCGAAGGTTTTGTTTAGAACTTGTTGTAAATATGCATATATATATATATATATATATGATCAAGTGGATTTCGTTATGGATATTAACATCATATTTATATCTATTAATGTTATGTGAATCTTGAAAATGGCAGTTGCATCATTCATGTAAAAAAATATTAAAACAGTTTTTTTATAAACTCCTCTCTCTCTCTCTCTCTCTCTCTCTCTCTCTCTCTCTCTCTCTCTCTCTCTCTCTCTTCACTCTATACTATCCATATGCTACTTTACGTTATCTCTCTATATACTCTATAAAAAAATCCTCTTTATCTTTATCTTTTTTTTTTTTTTTTCATATGGAGGGTGGGTGCCTTTGTCTCCTAGTGTGTATGTAACTTAAATAAAATAAATAAATAAATGTTAGGTTGCCTGTTTGGATTAAAGGAAAGTAATCGAAAGACAAAAATACGAGGGAAAACATAGGAGTAAAGAAAATGACGGTGAAAAAGAATTTGTTTGGACAGTATGAAAATAGAATAAATAATTGTTGGTATACCAAAATGCCGTAATAATTTCATAATCCCTTTTTAATATAAGGGTACTTAAGTGATTTTATACTTTTTCCTTTCAAATTGTTTCCATATATGGAGAGATTTTCCAACGCCCCAACCCCAACACCCACCACCCCCCCCCCCCAAACAATCGCTTCAATTTCTTCATCCATTCACCAAGAATTAATTTATTAATTTTTTTAGAAATAAAAAAATATATATTATATGGATATTAAAGATTATAACATATAAGTATGGTTAAGTAGTTAACTATATACTAATTTTTTTTCGGTGAGCCACAAGTGCTATTACAACATGTTAACGCGAGCAATCGAACTCGGTACATCAAGGATGAGAACCTGATGTCATGCTCTAAAGGGCACCCTAAATGTGATATGTCATAAGAATCCAAATTGAATCCATTTAGGCCACTTCAAGGCCTTCAAAATAATTCATGAGAATAACATAGATAAAATTCCTAAAGGAGAGTGATCCCCACATATAGGATTAGGTTGTGTAATATAAGAATATCAATGCATACACATATATAGCCAATAATAATGCTACTACTTGACTATTGCAATATCATATTACAACTATAACATAATACTTAACATTGTCTTAAGCATAACACTATACTAAAATTAATTTTGATTAACTCCTTCCTACTCCATAGATGACCTTTAATGGACTTTGACACCATACCGAGACGAGACTACAAATCGATACCAGCTATGGGTTGACTTAAAACAAGTAGGGACCGTTAGGGGGTAAGTGGGCCACAGCTTAGTGAGATAACAAGAGAAATACACACATAGAGGTATACAAACAAGTTCATTATTCAAACATATGCAATGCTACAATCACACAAATGAACAAATATAAGCCTGGATAATTAGAATCCAAACAGGATGTAGATTTACGCCCTCTTATCGGGGTTTTAGAGTAATATTACCAAGACACGGAAAAATCTCAAAATATCAGAAACTTTAATTTGTTTAGCCATTATATTTAAATCATGTCACTAACTTGATACTTTATATTCTCCCTATAGTATTCTACTTTCATAAGGCCGATATCATAGACGCTCCTTAGTTTACCAATTAGTTTCTGTGGAACCAAACAGTCTACAAGAAACCTTACGCCAACCACTTTTCCTTATCAGTTACCTCCAATGTTTCTATAGACTAGAAAAGTATAAGTACCTCTAGTGGTATAATGATACAATCATGTAATCGTGCAATGCATTGTAGGTTAGTTTATTGTCTAATATTATTATGCTTAGTTTTAGGGTGACCACTCAATTTTCAAACAATCATCATATTCACAAGCAAAATTTAATTCAACAAGTGTTTCACTTTTATTTAGGTAGATTGGTAATCATTCAATCATTAAACAACAAGTAGTACCCAATCCCCATACATAATTTATTGTTTAACTATAATTAACTAGATGCACTACATTACAACCACGAACAATGTATACAGTCATAGTTGCTCACATGTCCATGATATCAAATATGGTTGTAGTAATCCTCAGAGAAATCTGTGATGGAGTCTATCTCACCTATAATGAACAATAATAACAAATTAATATGTAGAAATTAATTATAGGATCTTATAGTGCCTACATGACCTAGTTTGATTTTCTGATATTTTCTTTTTTGGTTTATCCGATAGGTTTTAAATTTTACTATGATAGCTTATTTAGTACAAAAGGTCATGGGCCTATCTAATTGTCGATTTCTATAGACTTTATAAGATCATCTAAATCGATAAAGGTTATATACTACCTTATAAACAGATTTAATCACGTAACTTTAATTGGGCTAGATCAGAATCGTATGGAGTTCTATTTGCTCGTATAAAGAGTAGTTTGAGAGTTTATCTCGATCACTACTCGATATTATATTTCTTAGTGGATTTTGACTTATTTATTCTTATTATTTATTTATTTTTTCTATTCTCTTATGTCTACTTACATGCTTTCATATTATATATATATATATAAATATATTACTTACTCCTTGTAGCCATTATTATTATTATTATTATTATTATTATTATTATTATTTACTTCACGTGATGTGAAGTTTGGTTTTTATGCTTGTTATATGTGGCTGCACATGCACGTCCTTCGCCTATATATGTACATATATATATGTATATCTAGTATGTCAATTATACGTACTTATATACATATATTTCTATGTATTTATTCATTTATTTTATCTTATTATTTTATTATGCAAGTACATAATACATATACACATACATAGACACGTACACATACACACACGTACACTCATACTATTATGCTCCAAAAGGTATCATAAATGTGGCAATCTACCACATACGATATTAAGACTTAGGACTAACTACCTTAGTCACGCGAAAGTCTCAATATCATATGTAAGGCGCACAATACTTTAATAGGAGACGTTGGTGGGAAGTGTAGTTTGAGTGAGTAATATAAAACAAGCAAGAATCTAGATAAATATTAACCTACATACTATAATTCATAAGTTCATTACAAAAGCCTAAGGGGCATTCCCGCTAAAGCTCTAAGGATTGAGTCATAAAATCTAAGTCTTTACAATAAACTTAAATAATATCACCAAAAGATTTTAAAGGAAGTCTGATCTAGGTCCACGATTGGATTTCTCCCAAAAGATGACTTACGTGGATAAATGGAGATCAAGGATACAAAAGTAAATGATCTTGCATATACAAAAATCTATAGGGGTATAAGTATTACTAGCTTAGTAAGAACATTCCTGGTTTACCATGCTCAAAACAAAAGACATCAAACAAGTTTAATTATTCAAGTAAGTGAAATGCAACAACCACATGAGTGTCACGCCTTGAGAGGTACTCTTAACGTGACAGTCCACTGTACACAATATTAAAGCCTAAGAATGACTCCCTTAGTCATGCAAAGGCTTCTATGTCATGTACAAGGCGTACATCACAACCAAGGGAACGCATCGGAGTAGCGCAATTTACATTGATAATGATTAAGTAACAAGGTAAGGATAATACTTATCATAAAACATAAACATGATAAATTATAATTCATAGGGGTATATCCCTTTATTGTCTTCAAATCAAAATAAATACACTTCTTACAATTTCTAAAATACTAACATAACATACATTACATATAAGGAACCTTACAAAGTAATTTCATCTTATGTTCCCAATACCTTCATAAAAGTTTAACATCTTTCCATGACTTCCTTAATGTCATAATCTTCGATTTAAGCCACGAGCATACCTGTTTCAACAAAATCTATGGGGTATAAGCTTACAACTAGCTTAGTGAGGTATTTCTTTTCATTCACACCATGATTTCAAACAAGTTCATTTAAATTTTCACATAGATGCTATGCATACAATACAATAATCATGTGATTATACAAATATATATAGTTATCCGGAAACCATATATAGAACGGATTTATCCTTCCGTATCGAAGGGTAGGGAATTGGTGATGAAGATCCGCGGCCTTCTACTGCTAGTCCCCAGGTCCCCATGCAAAGAGTTTGGTTGGCTTGGCTCTGAACCTAGAGTCGTGTTCCTCGGGCGATTTGGATTCTCTAGGAAGAAACATTACCCGTGTCCTAGCATGATAACAGCCAATTCAACTCTACGCATAAGAGTAACAGCCTTTTGAAAGAAATATGACTAGATGGATGCTATGCGTCAGCGTTTTATTTTTCTTAAGAAAAACCTTATTAAGGTTTATTAGGGGAAGCGATCAATCAGTTTAGCAAACAATAAGCAGTCATACAAGTAAGTAAACAAAACACTTAAACAGACAGTTTGAAGTTGCGATATTCTTAATTCTCATTTCACACATAAGCATAGAATCACACACACACACACACGCATATATATATATATATATATACTCTCGGATTCCCCATACATATCTATTTTTATCTTTTCTTAGTATACTAATGTCACTACTTTACAAGTACAAGCAATGTAACGAAATTAAGAAGAATAACTCATTCGTCTATTTCGCAATCTTCTTAGTTGTAGCAATCCTTAGGAAGGGTAATCTTGTATCCTTCATCACCTAGACAAAAGAAATACTCGGGATGAGTTTAGAAATTCTACTTAAACTTTCTAATTCTATTTCACTATGTTCATCAAAATCGCATAGAATGAAATTCCAATTTAAAATGGCCATAACTTGCTCATTTAACTTAGAATTTTGCATATAATATACCGTTTTCTACCTATTCGAAAAGATCTATCCATTTCTAAAGCTATTTTTGTCGTATAAGGTCGTTTGGGTTCCAAAACCGTAGGGTACATATTCAAAACAAATATTTGTAGATTTTGTATAACAATTTTCCAACTCAACTTCATTCAAAATTCCTTTAGTAAAAAAAAAATATATATATATATATATATGATTGATAAATCCCTTGAATATATAGATAAGCTCACTTTATATGCAAAAATTCTAATGGTAGTGTTTCAACAATTTATTTCATAAAACAATTCATTTTGAAGTGTTAAAACTTAATTTTGACAAATTTCTTTTCAAATATTTGAAAGAAACTTTGTATTTTCCTAGGTTATTATAAATGAGTATATTTTTATTTTATTTTCCTCATTCCCTTTTCAAAAACAAGTAAATTTTCCTTTAACTTTTTAATTTTAGTGATAAAATATCAAAGTTACTAAAAGTCTATTAAGTTGTTAATAATCTATTTATAAATTTGCATTTAGAATTGTTTTAGAAAATGAGTCTTTTCTTTTTACATTTCTTGTTTAAAATATAAGTTCTTGTTTTCTAAAAATTGGTATTTTATTTCCTCTATAAATTTTTTTTGAAAAGAATCTTTTTTATTGACAAAATTCTTTGTTTTTGATCTTATCATATTTATATTTTTTGAAAATAAGTTCATTCTTTAGAAACTTAAAAATCATTATTTTCCTAAGTGGGTTTAGAACTTTATGAGTTGATTTTATCTTAACTTTGAAAACTAGTTTGCTTCTTGGTTTTGTTATGGAGTTGAAAAGAGTTTAATTTTAAGCTTTTTTGTGAAAACTTTGAATACAAACAATTATTTTAATAAAACTTAGGTTACCATATTATAAAAAGAAAGTGTTTATTTTTTATATTTTCTTGGTAAAGTTATCTTTATTATTTGAGAAATCTTTGAGAAAACTTATATTATTCTATTTCTACGTTGTTGATAATAACTCTATTATTTAATAACAAGTCACATAATAGAAAATTTAGTTTCAAGTTCTTTTAATAAAGTAAAATTCTACTTTTAAATTTAGTTGAGATAATATCATTATGTAGATGCATGTATTATGAGCATATAAAATAATAAGATATGAGAAAGATACTAGAAGCAAATAATAATAAGTAAGATAATAAAAATATCAAATATTAGGAACCTTAGCTTCATCAAGATAACCCGGTCAAGTATTGGGAGCCTTAGCTTTATCAAGGCATCCCAAGACCAAGAATGACTAGTTCCAAAAAGAATAAAGAAAATAAAGGAAATGTTATTTTGACTTGATATGGACAAATCTAAGACTAGAAAAACTAGTCTTAAAAATAGCATGAAATAAATAAATTGCAAAACATGAAAATAAATAAATAAATAACAAGTGAGCTTATATTCTCTAAAGATTATATATAAAATATATGAATATATTTAGTTAGATATGAATAAGAAGTTAGAATAACAATGATAATAAAAGCATAATATCAAGATAATAAAATAGGAATTTCATGTGCAAGAACAAAACATGAATATGTTGTTGCTTTTACTACTCATGTGAGTTTCAAAACAACATCATAGTCATGTTAAGTTATATGACATGGATAACTAAATAGTTGGAAGAAGTATTACCTAACGTGTTTATATGGTATGAAGATGGTAGATGAATGGAATATTATAAGGGTAGTAGAAAATAAGAGATGGTTTGTGTGTAGAGGAGGATTTTTATGAGTGTTTGGTTAAACAGAGTTTTGGTAGAGAGAAATCTTTATGGAGAGTGTTTATGTAGTGAATTTGAGAGAGTTTTGGTAGTAAAATGAGTTGTGTGAAAGAATGAATGAGAAAGGAGGTATTTATAGAGTTTTGGAGTGGAAAATAGATGTACTTAAATAAATTGAAAAGAAAAAAATTGAGGATGAAGAGAGAGAGATGGTGGATGGCAAGAGGAGGGAAAGAGAGAGAAATATGATAAAAAATTAATTTTAGAAGAAAAGTGTAAGAGAAATTTAGTAATATGTGGTGTATAATTTTTATGAAAAAAAGAAATTGTAAGAAATAGGTATGTAGGTTGTAAGAGTAGGTAGTAAGAAAAAGTAGAGATAGATGAATAGTAATGAATAGTAGAAAAATACTATGAATGGTAGACTAGACAAATAAAATACCAGTAGTAATAAAAATGCGTATAAATACGACATCTGTAATTTCTAGTTACCGAAAAATTCTAAAACTGATATTTTTGGAAATCTTATATTTTTACGAGTATATTAGTATTGTGGAAATATTTTTGCCGTCTGGTGTACTGGGGCACCTTTTTTTAAAACTGATCCCGTTCGGATCCGAAAGTCACTAGAAATTCGCAAATATGTATTTTTAAGCTTCCGTATATTATTACGAACTATTATCAACAATTATTTCCATTTCATTGTTTAGGGTTTAAGAGCACGAGATTGCCAGATCTTAAACACTAAGGTTTGTTGTAAGCTTTATTGACTTTTAGGGTTCCGGTTTGACTTCCGGTTTTGTTCAGTTATTCGTAAGATCATAAAATTTTAGAGATTTTCCCATATTATATTTTTAGTTCGATATCTATGGTTTATCTCATTTTACTTAT
Source organism: Combretum micranthum (assembly GCA_024138025.1). Lineage (NCBI taxonomy): Eukaryota > Viridiplantae > Streptophyta > Magnoliopsida > Myrtales > Combretaceae > Combretum > Combretum micranthum. The sequence goes on from JAMXBD010000410.1 coordinate 67,293, forward strand.
GATTATTTAATAGTTTTCAATTCTTAAGATCGTTTAACCGAGTCTAGGATTATGGGTTGACTTAGTTTGGTTTTGGTGAAAATTGAAATTTTTTATTCTAAAATTCACCGAAGGATTTAAGATCTTAGTATTTTATTGTCGAGCGTTATTTGGATATCGTCTTGATTTGCGTGTTAGAAATTGGATAAATAAATTGATTGGTGTACGGATGTTAAATCAACCGATAGTTAGATTTTCAATTTTTTTTAAGAGTTCTTTTTTTCTCAAGATTAAGAATTCTCATGTTTGACCTAATTTAGAATTTGGTTTTAACTTAGGTCGATTTTCGGGGTTTTGGTTTCAGTGTTAGACTTCTAGGATTATTTTCTATGAATTATGAAAATTTCAGGGGTTTACAATGAGCACATAAGATATATGGTTTTCCGGGAACCATATGTTGAATGAATTTACCCTCTTCATTCGGGATTGGGTATACCGGCCAATTATGGCCAACAAATAAATTTTATAGTTCTTACCAGCTGCTATTCGTCATAAAAAAATGTAGATCTTACCAACTATTACTTGCCACATGTAGATACTACAGGTTATGCCAACCACCACTATTATACACTTGTCCTACCAAATGTATATAGCGAATGCAATGTGACTCGATTCATGAATTGCATGAATCAATTTTATTAAGAGTCTAGTATTTAGTTGTATTATTTTAAGGGTGATCATACAATTTTTAGATACTTCAACATGGAAGTAGAACATATAATTTATTATAAGTAATTCAAGACTCGATATGCTTAACATGAATTCACCAATCATTATAAATCATATGCACTTTTCCATTTTATCTTTTTCCTATTTCTAGTGCCACTAAACTACAAATACAAACATGAGTATGAAAAATAAGGAAAGTAAACTTACTCGGCCATGTCTTGACGGTAGCTTCCCTAATCAAAGTAGTTTTTGAGATAACAGGTGTCGTCCTCCTCGGCTCTAGGCAAAAGAAATACCCAAAATGAGTATTTTATAGAATTCCTACTTAAATTGTCTAATTCTATATTCTGTTTGTAGTAAAATTAAGATTTATGGAAATTCCAACTTAAAATGACCATAACTTTACTCATTTTAACTTGGAATTTCATATATTATATGTCATTTTCTACCAACTCAAAAATATCTATGTATTTCTAAGGTTAATTTTATCATAAAAAGCTATTTAGGTCCTGAAATGGTTCGATACAGAATCAACATGAATTTTCTAGCCCTTAACAACACAATTTTCTAAACTTTTTTTCACAAAAAATCCTTAAGCAAAAATATAGATATGTATATGATTGGAAAAAAAAAAAATCTTTTTGATACATAAATAGACTAATATTTCATGCATGATGCTGTTGGTGTTGTCTCAACAATTATTTTTCATAAAACAACTTCTCTTATGGGTTTGAAAAATTAGACTTTGGCAAATTTTTCTTTAAGGTGGTTGGAATGAAAACTATGAATTCTTGGGTTATTATAAATAAGTATTTTCTTTTTATATTTTTATTTCCTAATTCATCAATGATAAATTAATTTTCCAAGAAGATTTGGTTCTTTAACGTATCTACAAATTTTATTTCTAGTGATTGAAAAAGATAGTTTTAAAAAATTTTCTTAAGTTGTTGATAGTCTCTAATGTCTTGAGTTGTGTTACATGTATATTTTCTCATCATATTTAGGTTCTTCTATTTCTTAGCAAATAAGTTTATCATTTTTAAAACTTCTTTCTTTGGCCAATTATATTTCTCTAAGTGGGTTTATAAACTAGCGAGTAGATTTTACCTTAACTTTGAAAACTTGTCTAGTTCTTAGTATTCATTAACAAGTCGATAAAAATTCTTATAAATAAGTTTTTATGAAAAATTTGTATAGCAAATAATTATCAACATTAAAGTTTTAAACCAAAATTTTCATGTTCCCACTTTGAAAACAAAGTATGTATTCACTTAGCTACATCCTTGAAGAAATCTTTATTATTAATACTTTAAAATTCATGATGAGCTTGTCTTAAGTTTTTGAAAACAATTTATTATAACAATCTCTAAGTCTTTGATGGGAAAATCCTTGCTAAGTGACAACAATTCATTTTAAAAGAGAGGTTAGTCTTATTTTTCTTTATTAAAGAACAACACCTCTTCATTTTTATTGAGACAATATCAATATGGTTATGCATAAATATGAATATATAGTTATGAGAAAGATAAGAATATCACATAATAAGATAGAAAGAGATATAAGAAGCATAATAATAAGGTCTAGTATTGGGAGCCTTAGCTTCATTAAGGCATCCTAGAACTAAGAAAATACTAGTTTCTAAAAGAAAATGAAAAGAAAGAAGAGAAAAAGCATAATAAAAGCAATAAGAACGAGCATGTTAGTAAGATGTTAGATTAGTGAGCTTTTATGATCAAAGAAATATATATAATAATAATAATAATAATAATAATAATAATAATAATAATAATAATAATAATAATAATGTATACAGAGTTAGGAGCAATTGTAATAACATAATAACAACAACATAAGAATAACAACATAATAACAATAATAACATAATGAGAGTTTAAGCATGAATAAGAACAAAACATGAACATATTTTTGCTTCCTTAACACTATAGTCTTAGGAAATACATAGTATAGTCATGTAATGTTGCATAACATAAATGATAAATACTATGACTATTTACCTAAGATTTAGGTAGTGATGGATGAAGAAAAAATTTTGTTGGTGGTTGTGTGGAGATAGTAATGAGATAAGAGGAAGAGGGAATTGGGAAGGAATTATTTGTAGAGAAATTTTTTAGAGAGTGATTTGTGGAGAGAATTTGATAGAGTTTTGTTATGTAAATGAAGTGTATGAAATAAATGAAGGGAGAAGGGGTAATTATAGAGATTTGTGGAGATAAATTATATGTAATAAAATAAAATGAAAAAGAAAGAAAATAGATAGTAAAAGAGAAAGAGGGGCACTAGACTTATGAGGAGGGAAGGAGGAATTTATTTAATTTGTATTTTTGTAATAAAAGTGATTAAGATGTGAGATGTGAGTAATATAAAGTTATATCGGAAATGAAAAATGTAAGAAATAGGTGTATAGGTAGTAAGAAAAAGTAGAGATAGGTAAATAGTGTAGAATAGTGATATGAATAGTAGACAAGACAAATTAATACCGATAATAAAGAAAGTACGTAAAAGTGCAATATCTGGTATTTTTGGTTACAGAAAAATTATAAAACTGATATTTTTTGGAATCCTTATATTATTACGAGTCTAATGATATCATCAGAATATTTTCACTATCCTGAGCCTTGTGACACATTTTTCGATAAAAATGGAGTTAAAAGTTTAAGCTATAAATCTCCAGATCTATCTCCAACAAGATCAACGTTATCAGAAGCTCTCAAACAAAAAACAAATGGATTATCTTAAATCACGAAATTCAAGCAGATCTTATCTTACTTCAGCGTATCAATGATTCAAATTCAAATTTGGAACAGAAGTAAACAAGAAGAACGAGATTTTCTCTTGAAGATATCAGCAGCGTTTGAAAAATAAATTAAAGATAAGAGGTTACAGATTTCCAACCGAGACATTTGGGATATCAATCATATCTCAAGAACAAAAAATTCTGAACGTTAGAAGGACAGGAATATATATACGAACAACGATGAAAGAAGAAAGAAGCACAGAACTTTTCACTGTTCAAGAAAAACAAAAACCGAGAGCTGCTTGAGTTCATTCTTTGACCGAGAAAACTCAGAGTTGAAAAGCACACTTCATTTATTCTTTCCAACGCACAGAATTGTACCAAATTTTACGTTATTGCAATCGTTGCATTTTATTTTTTTTTTTTTTTTACAAACGAAGCAACTTGTTGTTGGCTTCAAGTGAGTTAGTTTAATTACTAGTTTAGACTCTGTAGATCGATTGAAGCTAGTGTATAGCGTGAGAATCAAGCAGAGAGATTTGTACAAGCTTGTAATTGATTTTATTGGATATAGTAGAACAAACCCGAAGGATATCGGGGTCCCTGGCGCGAAGCTGGAAGAATGGACTGACGCACAAGGCGGAACCACTATAAATATCTGCCTGATCATCTTATCCCTTCTCTATTTATATTTCCACAGTTTATTTTATTGCTCTTTAATTGTTCATATTGTTCTATTAACTTAAAATCAAAGGGGATTTTTTTTAAAAGGCAAAAATTTTAATTTTCTAAAATAATCAATTCAACCCCTCTTCTTAATTATTTTCGGGACCAACAGTTTTTATTGATGATATTTTGATCTACTCTAAGAATAAGGAACAACATGGGGAACATCTTCGGATGGCGTTACAAACTTTGAGGGAAAAAAAAAACTATATGCCAAATTATCCAAATGTGACTTTTGGTTGGATAAAATATCTTGTCTTGGACATGTCGTGATGAGAGAAGGGATCTCAGTTAACCTAAAGAAGATTACGGCTGTAGTGGATTGGAAACAACCACAAACAGTAACTGAAGTTATAAGTTTCTTAGGATTGACTAGCTATTATCGCAAGTTTGTAAAAGATTTTTCAAAGATAGCTAAGCCCCTAATTCAGTTTATACAAAAGAGTGAAAAGTTTGTCTAGACGTATAAGCGGGAACAGAGTTTCCAAGAGTTAAAACAACGATTGGTATCGGCATCAATCTTAGTACTTCCAAACTCGAAAAAGCCTCATACAATGCATAGTGATGCTTCAAGGAATGGCCTTGGATGTGTACTAATGCAAGAAGGAAAAGTTATTGCTTATGCCTCTCGACAATTGAGGCCCTATGAGTAGAACTATTCTACACATGATCTGGAATTGGTCGCAGTTGTCTTTGCCTTAAAACTTTGGAGACATTATTTGTATAGACAAAGGTATGAAGTATACAAGGATAAAAAAAGTCTTAAGTATTTATTCACACAGAAGGAATTAAACATGAGGCAAAGAAGATGGTTGGAAATGATAAAGGATTATGATTTAGGAATAAATTACTGTCCAGGGAAAGTGAATGCGGTTGCAGATGCCCTAAGTCGAAAAAATTATGGAGAGGTAGCTGCTTTAATCACAAGTCAAAAAGATCTAATAAGAGATTTTGAGAAGTTAAGAATTGAGTTCGTAAGCCAAAGTGTGGAGCTTGAAATAGCTAATTTGGTTTTGGAACCGACCATGATCGAAAGGATCAAAGAAGCCCAAAGGTATGATGAAACAATACAAAAGACTAAAAAGGAAACTCAAGAAGGAAAATACCTCAACTTTGCTGTAGACGAAGAAGATGTGATCAAGATGAAAGGCAGATTGCGTGTGCCCGAAGATGTCGAACTAAGAAAAGAGATAATGAGTGAAGCCTACAACTCCGACTACACTGTGCATCATGGAGGTACCAAGATATACCAGGACTTAAAAAGCCACTACTGGTGGAATGGTATGAAAAGGGATATAGCATAATATGTAATGAAGTGCCCTATCTGCTAACAACCAAAAGTGGAACACTAAAGGCCAGGAGGATTATTAAAGCCTTTATCCATCCCAGAATGGAAGTGGGATCAGATATCCATAGATTTTGTGAGTGGTTTCACAAAGACTTCTTCAGGTTGTGACACATTGTGGGTAATAGTGGATTGAATAACTAAGTTAGCGCACTTTTTACCTATCAATATGACATATTCAATGATTAGCTAAGATCTACATTCGAGAGATTGTACGGCTACACGGCATACCGACAAGGATCATTTTAGATAGGGACTCGATATTTGTGTCCAAGTTCTGAACAAGTCAACAAAAGAGTTAGGGTACAAAGCTGCACTTTAGTACTGCATACTACCCTCAGACAGATGGACAGTCTAAGAGGATACTCTAAACCTTAGAAGACATGTTAAGAGCCTGTGTTTTGGAATTTAAGGGAACCGGGATAACCATATACGACTCATCGAGTTTGCTAACAATAACAGTTATCACTCAACCATCCAGATGCCACCTTATGAAGCCTTATACGGATGGTGTTATAGGTCTCTTCTATTTTGGGATTATGTGGAAAAGCTTGCTATCGGACCAGAGTTAGTACAAGAGGTGGCCAATAAGGTGAGAATCATTCAACGGAAAATGAAAGAAGCCCAGGATAGACAAAAGAGTTGGGCAGACATGAAAAGAACGGAACTCAAATTTCAAATGGGGGACCATGTGTGCCCAAAGGTAAATCCGATCAAAAGTATAAGGAGAATACGTGCACAAGGAAAATTGAGCCCGAGATATATTGGACCCTTTGAAATCTTGGAAAGAGTCGGAGATCTAGCATACCAGCTAGCTTTGCCACCGAAATTATCAGGAGTCCATAATGTGTTCCATGTATCAGTGCTAAGAAAATATGTACCTGACCCCGAAAAGATATTGGAGTTGGAACCAATTCAGTTAATAGAAAATCTCACTTACGAAGAGCATCTGGTGAAAATATTGGATAAGAAAACCCAAAAGCTATAGAATAAAGAAATTCGATATGTGAAGGTGTTATGGAAAAATCATGCCTTCGAGGAAGCAACTTGGGAAGCCGAAGAGGAAATTCGAAAGAAGTACCCCGAGTTGATTGAGAAACAAGGTATGTAAATCTCAGTTTTGAGGACAAAACTCTGTTTAAGGTGGGTAGGTTGTAAGCCCTGGTTTTCATTGTAACCAAACTTGACTTCGAGAGCTGAATCGAAAACCGAAACATAGCTAGGGTTAGAAAGAAACTTAGAAACCTTAAGTCCGGCTCCACCTAGAATACAACCATTGAGCTTTTTATAGCAGGTTAGTGTAGATTATAGTTCTAAAGAATATATCGAAACATAAAAAGATTAATCTTCGGGAATTATCTATTTCGAACTTGACCGGGATCCATTCCGGAAAACTGGGCCCCAGGACTCGAAATTAGAAAAATATTTCAGAATACTCATTAAGACTAGAATTTAATAAGGAATTCAAAAATATATTTATTATAATTTTTTTAGTTTATAAAAATTACAATTATAGCCTTTTATCGTATTTTCTTTACTAACTGGTAATTTAATTGTCTAATCTACTATTCATTATTATTCACAAGTATAAGCCTATACCCTACTCACACTCACAAGCCATACCCCTACTCTTACATCCTTACACTTCACTCATTACAATTTTCTTTTCCCATGCAAATTGTCATATTTTATTACACAAATCAATTTTTAAAAATTACATATATATATATATATATATCTCTCCCCTCCCCCTCTATGGCCGACGCACCCCCTCCCATTTTCCCTTTCAATTTGTGTTATTTTTCTTCTTTTATTTAATCATACAAAACCCTAACAACCCTCACTATATATATTCTTTTATGCCTCCATTCTCTTTCTTCATTTCCACTTTTGTAAATTTTACAAACTCCCTCTCCTTTTCTCTCTAGTGTACCGTGACACCCCTCCCCTATACATACTCACACAACAAATTTTTCTTCAAGTTTCCTTGTTTCAAACACCAAATAGGTATAGATCTAAACTTTACTACCACAAAAACATGTAATGGTTAGATCATTCATGTGTGGATTCATAAAAAAAAATCCTTATGAGCTTCATGCTAGGGATATGAAACCACTAGAACATGATGATCAAACCATCACAAGTTGTGGATCTTGTGCTTAAAGCTTATATTTTTATCATGAACATAACATATGTTCTTGTAGTGATGATTTCATGTAGGAATCTTTCTATTACATTATTGTCATAAGTAGTATACTTCATTTCATGCATTTAACATGATCATTACACTTAGATCTAGCTTTTAAACATTTATTCTTTTACATGATATTAGAGATTTGATGCATTTATTATGTTTAAGATTAATGAATGATCATAAAGATTTTTGTCTTATGTAAATGAATGAGTTATTATATCTAAAAGTGAGGATAATCATGAAGATGAGCCAAAAAGCTCAAGAACAAATTTGGTTTCATAAAAATAAAATTTTGTAAATTTGGATGGGAAAAAGAGTTGCATTTTGAAAACCTATTTTTCAACTCCAAAACATGATTTTTATGTGAAAAATGAAGAGGTTATGGAAGGTAACAATATAAAATGATTTTAGTAAGTTAATAGTAGATCTACTAAGAGAAATTTGTCAAATAAGAAATACTTACAAGATAGAAAATTTAGATCTTAGGATAGTTACATGAAATTCGTAACTAGGAAAAGAGGATATGTAAACACCTATTTTTCAAAATCAAAATGGAAGTTTTATTAAAGACATGGAGTCCTTAGGGGATAGGAATAATGGAGCCTTAAATTTTAAAGTATCAAACAAGTTTTTCTTAAGGAAGTCACTTAAAAACAATTTTTTACAAAATTCGGATTTAGGAATAACCAATATTCAAACACTTGTTTACAAAGTGAAAAATGAGGATTTTTTTTTTTTAAAATGAAGACTTTAAGGAATAGATATGGTAAAGACTTAGTTTTAACAAGAATAAATAAATTTTATTAAGGAAAATCTCTAAAACAATGGTGGTTGTCAAGAACACAAAACTAGATTTACTAGGTTAAGTATTCATGATATATTGTAAAGTAGAAGTTTCCAAAAGCATTCTCTAATAGAATATCATCATGAACCTACATATAGGAAGCTCATAACATACCATTCATAATAGTAATTTGTTAATATTGCATGCATATTTGGCATGGATAGTAGAAATATTATAATTCCTCACAAAAACAATTTCGAAAATGAGTGTTCGGATACTGACCAGATCTGTTCGGATCTTTTCAAGACTTGAAATTTTTTAAAATTGAGATATTATATTAGAATTAGATAGATCTTTCGAAGTAGATAGGAATGAGTATATAATTTTTAGAATTTTGATTTAAAATGACCAAGTTATGGCCGTTTTAAGTTAGAATTTCCACTAATGATGAAAATTACAAACTTAATAGCTTTGTTGAAATAAAATGGAGTAAATATGAGGGCGTAAATCCATTCACATATGATTTCCGGCTGATCATATGATTATTTGTTCATTGGATGACTGTAAGAGACTGTTTTTAAACTTAATATTATTTTGCGGGAGAATGCCCCTAGAACTTTTTTAACTAATTATGTGGACTCATGGTTTATATTCTGATGCTTATAGTATGGCAAATTAAACTATTTATCTCCATTGGTTCATGTATTCTATTATCGTAAAGGTACGCCTTGCATCTGTACAAGACTTTGGGACGATTGTGGTAGCAATTCCTAAGTCTTATATAGCTTGCGGCGGACTATTACATTTAGACTACCTTATGGGGTGTGACATCATGTTCTAAGAAAGATATACGATCCTACCAAAAGTCACACTTAAACAACTTGGCATATAACTTGTGCTCTCTCAAAGTTTGTAATGCCATCCTTAAATGCTCTTCGTGTTGTTCTCGTGTTTTGGAATAGACCAAAATATTGTCAATGAAGACAATTACGTAGTTAGCCATGAGTAGCTTATAAACACGATTCGTCAAGTCTATAAAAGCAGCTGGTGCATTAGTCAATCCGAATGGCATCACCAAGAACTCATAGTGTCCACACCGAGTTCTAAAAGTGGTCTTTGACACATCTTTGGGTCTAATCCTTAGCTAATTGTATGCCAATCCCAAATCAATGCACGAGAATACACTTGCTCCTTGCAACTGGTCAAAGAGATCATCAATTCGCGACAACAAATACTCGTTCTTGAGGGTAACTTTGATAGGCTCCCGATAGTCGATAAATAACCTCACAAACCTATCCTTTTTTCTTTACGAACAACATCGGAGCTTCCCAAGGTGAGACACTTGGTCTGATGAATCCTTGAAAAAGTAACTCCTATAGTTGTTTCTTAATTTCCTTGAGCTCAACAGGTGCTATTCGATACGGTGCCTTTGATATGGGTTCTGTATTTTCCATTATATCAATCTCGAAATCGATTTCTCATTTTTGGGGTAACCTAAGCAACCCTTCTAGAAAAATGTTGGGAAACTCATTAATGATGGGAATGTCATTAATGTTAGGCCGTTCCTTCTCTTCTTCTATATTTGTCATGCCCTAAAGGGTACTCTAAACCTGACAGTCCACCACACTCAATATTAAAGCTTCAGTATGACAACCTTAGTCATCCCATAAACTTTGATACCAGGTGTAAGGCATATACTCACGTTCATAGAGGACCAACTTTGAAATAAGTTATTAAAGAAGACATTCATATAGTAGATTAAGAATGGAAATTATAACATAATATTTGAAATATGGAAATACAAAGGTCTTACAAATATTAAAGGAGCATTCTCTTATCAAAAGTTATAGCTCAACAGGGGCAATCAAAGCCTAATCAAAATAATTACATTTAGAGATTTACTTAGAAGTCTAAGTCTACATCTAGTCTTTGACTTCTTCCAAAAACTCCTTAGGCCAAAAGGTGATACCTGAGAGAAATAATCCCAAGGCTTCAACCATAAATAGGTATGTTGCAAAAGATACCTATGAGGGGGTAAGCTTCTTGCTTAGTGGGAATTAATTCCACAATTAAAGTACTCAACAATCAACATTCAGTCAAGTTATTTAACAAGCATATGAGATGCAAACAATCACGTGAGCAAACAATACATACGATTTTCCGGGAATCATATGTTTGAATGGATTTACCCCACCATTCGATGATTAGGTGTTCCAGGAAACAAGACCATAGTTCGCAAATAATGTTTTTGTAGTTTTTATATAGATTCCTACTAATCGTTAAATTGTAGTTAACTCGGGTGCCCACTCACCAATTAGTTACAGGCAATCAAAGTCGTAAAGTATATTTTGGGTTCCTCGACCTCATTACTATGCCCTTGTCCCACCAAGGCTATAGCAATGAATTCAATATGACTCACTACATGTCATGCATGATTCGTTTCATTTAAGTAATCATGGCATAATATTAGATACTTTATGTTACACCCTGAAGGGTACCCTAAACGTGGTAGTCCGCCACATATAGTATCTAGACTTAAGAATGATTACCTTAGTCATACGAAAGTCTCGGTATTATATGTAAGGCATCTAACACGGTAATAGGAAACGCTTTTAGAAAGTATGGTTTAAGCAAGTAATAATGAACATACAAGAATCTAGAAATAAAATAGATCATAATATTAACAATTAAAGGTCTATTACATGATTCTTAGGGGCATATCCCCGCTAAATTCGAAGAATCGAAATAGCTAATAGTCCTTATAATAATTTAAAATACTACATCAAAAGATTTTAAAAGAATTCTAATATAACCCTTCAAGTAGATTTCCTTCAAAAGCTCCAAAAAGAAAACTTATGCGGATAAGAGGAGAACTTGAGTACAAAAACAAGTGTTCCTGTGAATACAAATATCTATAGGGGCGTAAGCTTAAGGGCTTAGTGTGTATAATCCCAATATTCATACTTGAAACAAAATATCAACCAAGATTATTAAACAAGCAAATGGGATGCAATAAGCACGTGAGCATACAAGACATATAATTTTTCGGGAATCATATGTTGAATGAATTACGCCTTTCATTCCATGTTAGGTATTCTAATCCATTACGGTCACTACTTCTTTTAAAAACCATTTTTATAGATCTTACCGGCTCCTATACGCCATAAAAAACATATAGTTATTACCGGCTCCTACTAGCCATAAATTTATGTAGTTTTTACCAACTCTTACTCGCCACATACATAATATACCAATTATGACTACCACCATTGTCATACACTTGTCCCACCAATTATATAATAGCAAATGCAATGTGACTCAACATATGAAGTACATTTCTTAACTTTTATTTAAAGCCTAGCTGTTATATTTTAATTTCTTACAAGTGATCAACAAATTTTAAACACTTGAATATGCTAATAAACATACAATTTATTACAAGCATTTCATGCTTCGATATACTTAATATTCTTTCAACATGTTATGATACATATTCCATTTTATCTTTCCTTAAATCTAATGCAACTAAATTTACAAGCACAAACATAAGCATGAAAATTAAGGGAAGTAGACTCACTCGGCCATGACGATACTCCGTCAGTCAAAGTAGTCCTCGGGATAGTATACGTCCTCCTTCTCGATGCCTAAACAAAGAAAATACTCAAAATGAGTATTCCATGGAATTTCTAGTCAAAGCTTCCAACTCTATTTTCTAGTTGCGGTAAAATTCGTATAGGTGGAAATTCCAACTTAAAATGGCCATAACTTGCTCATTTTAACTCGGAATTTCGCATATAATATACCGTTTTTTACCTACTCAGAAAGATCTATTTGTTTCTAAGGTTATTCTTATCATAAAAAAGTTTTTTAGGTCCCGAAACCGTAGGGTACAGATTCACCATGAAATTTCTTGTTTGCAAAACTTAATTTTATAAACTTTTTTTATCTAAAAATATTTGTACCAAAATATAGATATTATTATGATTAGAAAAACCTTTAATATATATATATATATATATTGACTCACATCATATACATGAATTTAATGAAGTTGTCTCAACCATGATTCTTTGTAAAAGCAAAGTTTTCTAGAATTTTGGAAAAGCAAGACTTTTGAAAAATTCCACTTAGCTTATTAGAAAATTTCTTAAGTTATTTTAAGTGAGTATTTTCTCCTTCTTAATTCCATTTCTTTAGTCTTTTTAAATTTCAAAGGAATGATTTTTGTTTTGCTAAGTTTCTTATAACTTAATTTCTCGAGATTGAGAGGGTAGTTTCTAAATATTTTTTGAAAGTAGTTAAAATCTATCAAACTTTATACTTTCTTAACATTTCCTAAAGTTTATTTCATTTAATTAAAATGGTTTCCTAAGTTGTTTATTAATTTTATTTTTTAAGATCATTTTATCCTTATTTCTTCATATTCTAACGTATTGGTGAAAAAATAAAGTTTAGTAAAACTTTTGTTAAACAAGAATTTGAATTTTTAATTTTTAAAAGAAAACTTTTCCATTTTATGATTTTGTAAAATGTATGTATGTATTATCTAAAAATTCCTATGTTCTTTGGTCACTAAAACTTATGATGAAGTCCTCTAGATTTTTGGAAAAGATTTGCTAAAATAGATTACTAAGTTTTTATGAAAAAAAAAAAAACTTCTTTTATGACAAAATTTATTTTGGAAAAGAACTTCCATTTGAGAAAACATTTCCTTCTTTATCTTGTTGAGACAAAAATCAATATGTTCATGCATGATCATGAAATTATAAAAACATAAGAAAGATATAATAAGTAATATAATAAGCAAGCTAATAGAAATATCAAGTATTAGGAACATTAGCTTCATCAAGGTATCCCGAGACTAAGAATAGACTAGTCCTAAAAAAGAATAACGAAAAGAAAGAAAAGGTTGTTTTAACTTGATGAGGACAAGTCTAAGACCAAAGACTAATCTTAAAATAACATGAAATAAATAAATAAATTGCATAACTTGGAAGTAAATAAATAACAAATGAGCTTATATGCTCTAAAAATTATATATAAGTACATAATTATATTTAGTTAAATATATATAAGAAGTGAACATAATATCAACAATAATATGAGCAAAGTAAAATAACAACATAAAAATACATAAATACATATTCATGAACAAGAACAATACATGAACATAGTATAGCTTCCATAACATTAAGTTTAGGAAACTCACACCATGGTTATGTAAAGTTACATGACATGGTAAGAGATATTTGAGAAGATTTCTTACCTAAAGTAAGAATGGTAGTAGTGTTTGTATGAGTAGAAGAGAGTTTTTGGGAAAAAAAATTTTGGAGAGTTTTGGGAGAGTGTTTGAGAGGAATTTTAGAGAGAATTTTGGAGAGTAATTTTGTGGGTAGTAGATGTGTGAATGAAGTGACAGAGGAGAGGGTATTTATAGGAAAATAAGGAGTGAATTTTGAGTGATTTAATTAAAGAAAATTTGAAAAAAAAAATAAGAGAGAGGGAGAAGGGGGAGGGGAGCATCGGCTATGAGGAAAAGGAGGGGGAGAGATTATTTTTTTTTAATTTTACGTATTAAAAGTAATATGTAAGGTAAATGTGATATAAAGTTATGGAAAGATAAAAAATAAAGATAATATGTATATAGAGTGTAAAAGTAGGTGTTAGAAAAAGTAGAGATAAATGAATAGTGTAGAATAGTAATAAATAGTGTAACGTAAAGTAGACTAGATGTGACTAGTAAAATACCGGCAATAAGAAAATACGCCTATAATTGTGATATCTATTATTTTTAGTTACCAAAAAATTACGAAACTGATATTTTTGAAATCCTTGTATTAAATCGGTCCTAAAGGTGTTATCAGAATATTTTTACTATTTCGAGCTCCGGGACGTGCTTTTGGAGAATGGATCCCGTTTGAGTCCGAAGGACACTTGAAATTCGCGAATATGATATTTTTATGTTTGCTTATATTATTACAAACTATTATCAGTAATTATTTCAACTTTGTTTTCTGAGGCTAAAGAATACGGGAATACCAGATCTAAATTCTAGGGTTTGTACTAATCTTTTGTTGACCTTTAAGGTTTTCAGTTGACTTTTATTTCTAAGATTAAACTTAAAATTAACCGAAATTTCAAGGGTTTACACTTTATAAGCGATCATTGAATTTGCAGGCAAATGATTCCTATACTAAATCATACAATGAATAGTTAACAATTCCTGCCTCGGTATACTTAGCATAACTTCACTTATATAAGTAAAGCAATGATATTTACCTAAAGTCTAGTGCCACTAAACTACAAGCAAAAGCATAAGTGCAAGAATGTAGGAAATAAACTCACTCAGCCATAGCAGCAGAAGCTTCTAATCAAAGTAATCTTTTGGTTTAATACACTCGGACTCCACATCACCTATACAAAAAATACCTAAAATGAGTATTTATTGAAATTTTTACTTAAACTTGCAACTCTATTTCACTAAGTTCGCCAAAATTTGTATAGAGTGAAATCTCAACTTAAATTATCATAACTTGCTCATTTTAACTTGGAAATTTGCATATTATTTACCGTTTTCTACCTACTCGAAAAAAACCATCATTTCTAAGGTTATTTTCTTCATAAAAGGTCATTTAGGTCTCTAAAAAATATGGTACAGAATTACCATGAAAATCTCAGCATTTGAAAAACAATTTTCCAAACTCATCTTTATTCAAAAATCCTTTAGCAAAATTATAGATATGTATATAATTGAAAAATCCTTTGAGTACATATATATAAACTCATATTATATGCAAAAATTCTAATGGTGTTGTCTCAACGATTATTTTTCGTAAAACAATTTATCTTACGGTGTTGAAACTTGAATCTTAACAATTTCTTTTCTTAGTGTTTTGGAGAAATTTTATAATTTCTTAGGTTATTGTAAGTAAGAATATTTTTATTTTGTTTTTTCCAATTTCTTTTCCCAAACAAATAAATATTAACTTTAATCTTGTACAAATTTTGCTTCTAATGATAATAATGAAGTTTCAAAGTTTTTATTAAGTTGTTGATAACCTATAATGATTTTGAGTTGTATATACTTTCCTTTAAAAATGGTTTTGATAAATTAGTCTTTTCCTTCTTATATTTTTTTTGGGTAAAGATTATATTTTTATTTCCTAACTTCTCTAAAAGTAATTTTATTTCTAAAACTTGGTCTTTTAATCTCTTTACCAATTTTTACTTGGAAGAAATCATCTTCTTAAGTTGTTGATAATATCCATTGTTTTTGAGCTTATTATGTTTATATTCTTTTTATCTCTTTGAAAATGGGTTTAGCATTTAGAAGATTGACAACCTTTATTTTTCTAAGTGGGTTTATAAATTAGTGTGTTGATTTTATCTTAACTTAAAAACTAGTCTAGTTTTTGCTTTTTATTATGGAGTTGGTAAAAATACTATAAGTAAGCTTTTTGAGAAAAATTTGCTTATCAAATAACTATTAACACTAGTTTTAAAAACTTCATGAGACTTATTACAAAAAGAAAAGTTTAGCTTTGTTAGTTAATTCCTTGATAATATTATCTTTTATTTGCCATTTAAGAAAAGTCCATTGATGGGTTTGAAAGAAGTCGTAAAATAATTTCCATTGTTTGATACAAAATCTTGATTTAGTGACAAGTTATATATTAAAAGAGTTTAGTTTCATTTTCCTTATTAAAGAAAATTTCTCTTTATTTTTTTGTTGAGACAATAACATTATAATGATGCATGTACTTAAAGATGAAAAATATGAAAAAATAAGCAAGATAAAAAGATCAAGTATTGGAAACCTAGCTTTATCAAGGTATCCCGATCAAGTATTGAGAGCCTTAGCTTCATTAAGGCATCTTGAGAACTAAGAATAGACCAGTCCCAAAAAAAACAAAAAAGCAATAATAATAATAAGCTTGTTCGTGAGTTAGTGAGGCATTTAAGAATCTAAAATATATAGATGTACATATAGATATAATATATATGCAAGTTAAGTTAGAAGCATAATCATGAAAATAATAACTTAACATCAAAAAATAACAATATAAAAATCGGAATTCTTAGCATGTGCAAGAACAAAACTAAACAAGTTGTTGCTTCCACAACTCATGTGGATTTAGAAACAACACTATAGTCATGCTAAGTTACATGACATGAAAAATAAATGGTAGAAAGATATAGGTAAGAATATTTACCTAAAGTGAGAATACGATAGTGGTAGTGTAAAGGATGTTTTGGATAATATGTATATATAGAAGTATGTAAGAAATGGATAGTAAAGAAAAGTGAAAAGAGAATTTTGGGAGAGAGGATTTGTGGAGTGAATTTAAGAGAATTTTGATAAGGTAAATGAATGTGTAAAAGAAATGGAGGGAGATGAGGTATTTATGAGTTTTGAGGAGGGAAATTTGTGTGAATTAAATAAATTGAAAAGGTAAATAAATGTGTGTGTGTGGAAGAGGGGTCTGGTCGACATGAAACTGAGAGAGGGGAGAGAGTATGTTTTGATTTGTTTTGTATTTTTGTTAATTAAAAATAATAAGTTGTAAGGTTTGATGTAAATGAATATATATGGGAAATGTAAAAGGTAGAAATAGGTATGGTAGAGTATACGAATAAGCGTAGAAAAGTAGAAATAGATTAATAGTAGTGAATATTGTAGAATAGAATTATAAATAGTAGATAAGATAAATTAATACTGATAATAAAGAAAATATGCGTAATTAAGTTATATCTCATATTTTTAGATACCGAAAAATTATAAAACTAATATTTTTGAAATCCTTATATTTTTAAGAGTTTATTGCTATTATCGAAATATTTTTACCGTCGGGTGTACCAAGGCACGATTTTTGAAAAATGATTCTGTTCGGATTAAAAAGACACTAAAAATTATCGAATTTGATATTTCTAAGCTTTCTTATATTATTACGAACTACTTTCCACAATTATTTTAATATTGTTGTTTAGGGGTTAAGAGCGTGGGATTGCCGGATCTAAATCTACTAAGGTTTGATATAGATTTGTTGACTTTTGGGTTTTCGGTTGACTCCCACTTTAGGATTTGAACATAAATCGTATCATAAAATCTAGGGGATTACAGCTAAAGAGTCTGCAAATTGATTTTGGGTCCTTGGACATACTAGAAGGAAATGCTTTTGAATTCTTTTATTAGCTCTTCCAAGTGCTTGTGATATTGCACTAGCTTAGGGTCTTTTGTTTGGTATTTCCTACAATTTGTAAGATAATGAAAGCTGAATCCCCATACACTTCCAACTGTTCAATTTCCTATTCCAGTGCTATTTTTTAAGCTGGAATACAAGCTTCATACTTAGCGATGGTATTGTGTAGGGGAATATCAACTTAGCAACCGCTGGGAAATGCTCTCCTTTAAGGGAAATTAATATGGCCCCAATCCTACAACCATAAACATTTACAGCTTTATTGAAGTACATTTTCCAACCCGGTAGGCTTTCAGCTTTAGTTTCACCTTAGGTAGTTAAGACTTGCTCATTAGGGAATTGTATTGCAGTTTCAGATGTTACCTTTTCTGTTGGCAACTCAGTTAATTGATCGGTAATTTCTTGCCCCTTTACCACTTTTTGTGTGACATATGTGATGTCATATTTTGATAATAGCATCTACCATTTGGAGATCCTCCTAATCACAACAGGTTTTGTTGACAAATAACTCAATGGGTCATGTTTGGTCAATAACTCAATTGAGTAATATAAAGTGTATTGATGACGTCTGTGCATGATCTAAACTAGAGCACAATAAGTTCTTTCAAATTTAGAATATCTCTACTCTCCTCAGGAAAATTTCTTGTTGAGATAGTATATGGCATCTTTGCCCTAACATAAAACCCATTGGCTCTAGAAGGACAGTAAGCTATAATATCAAGGGCTTTCTTGGTTTAGGGGATATTAAGATTAGAGGATTCATCAAATACTCCTTGATTTGTTGAAAATCTTGTTCACATTCATCATCCCATTCAATAGTTGCATTCTTTCTTAATAACTTAAACCAAGGCTTACATCAATCTATAAGCTAGGATACGAATATTTAATCTAGCACGGTCCTAAAGAGGGAAGAGAAATAAAAGAAATTAATTAAAGAAGTACTAAGAAAAGTGTAATAAAGTATGATGATTTGATATGTGCAAGAGTAGGTTATGTAAGGTGTAAGAATAGAATGCAAGAGTGCACGAAGAATATAATTGATGTGAATAGTAGTGAATAAAAATGAATAGTAGAAAATACTAATTATTTATCGGTAGAAAGTAAAATACACGTATAATCACTATAACTAATGTCTTTATGAGTCGATAAAATTTTATCGGATATTATATAGATATCTTAATATTATTTTAGTTTTAATTTGTCATAATATTTTACATTGATTTTCGTGTCAATGATCAGATATGGAAAACGTTATCGAAAAAGGTCTAAAAAGGTTTAGGTTTCGAAAACTCCTAGCATTTTAGGTATAAAAACTTATATTTGACTTATTCTTAGGGTTTCCATTACTTATCTAACTTGTCTAACTTCTTAAATTGGCTTGAAGCTAGCATAGCAAAGTAGCATGATTTTCAAACCACTACCTTTACCACTTCCCGACTCCATGTAAATAGAGATAGAAGAGCAACCGACCCCATTAGACAGAGATAGAAAAGCAATGGCCAAAGAAAGTCTTTGTAGAATGAGGACATTTCTGGCTAGGGATGAAACTAAGTGTGGGAAATGTAAGGAGTTCGGTTCAGGGTTCAAGAGTTAGACAACTTGAAGATGCTATGAACAACAACTAATCGGAAACACTATTTATAGGCAACAAGGAAAATTATATTATGATAGCATTAAATACAACCAAATCCTAAAGATATCAAGAGCCATGCCCTTAATCGTCCGATTACACCTTGGGAACACACAAAGCCTGGGAACAAGTAGACTCTGCATGATTTGAACATTAAAGTTAACAGCAAGAGTCAGAGCATTATGATCCTGTACAATGACCTCGACAACCTACCTCTTTGAAGGTTCCTTCTTCTTAGTTTGGAATTGTTTCCTTTTTTTTCAATGGCTCCATAGGAAGCTCGTTGACATCCCTCATCTCCATCTGAACACCCAAAACAACAAGAATAATAAAGAATCAGTAAAGGAGCAAAACCTACCGAGTCGAGCTTAAATGCTTGGAAACCATAGACTCGTCACCAAACTACAAAAAATTTCCCTTCGTTAGAGCTAAACTCGATAGAAGTTTAGGGGGAGGGAGAGGTATGTGGGTGAGGGCATATATGCACTCAAAAAAACCATTCCACACCTTCTGGAGCTATAACTCCATCACCTTAAGTAATGAGGTTACCTTTTAAATATTCCTAACCATGAGCTCGATGCTTAGGGCCTTCCACCTCGTAATCTCATAAACATGTTGATGTCCCTTTGCTAGCGTCATGAAGCCCTAACTTCACGGGCTTTTTAGAATGGATGGGAGGACACCACTTTACCTAGAAGTTAAACCCACACCAGGATCCCTCCTTAATGCCAATAACCTAAAACCTACTCTTTTAGTCTTGGCCGTTCAAGCTCATGAGCCTATGGAAGAGCATGAGCGAGCTCCTACTCTACATCATATGATACCATTACCCTGAGTTAGACTTCTTGAAGGTACAGTATCTTCAAAACAATTTAAAGTGGGTCTCATATACACACCTAAGCAACAGGCTTCAAAAGTCACCATGATATGCAAGACATTTAGAAGAAGTTAAGCAAGACTAAAAAACTCCTAAAAAGGAGAAAAGGGCATCTTTGGACCAAACTTGAATGTCATGTCATACAATGCAAATCTTTGCCTTCCTAGCAAGCAAACTCGATTGGACTGAGAAGGGCATATAACCTCCCATCCCTTTGGGAAGCCTTGTATCTCCCCCCTCCAAACTCCATCAAGCCTCACCTTAGTAAGGCTACTCTCAACTCCATTAGGCCTTTATGCCTTCAATGTACAACGACTCCTCTAACTAGGGGTGTTCACGGATCAGTTAACCGGTCTGTGGATCTATTTTTTGAACCTAACCGTTATGATCGGTTTTTAAATATCCCGATCTTTAATCGGTCAATTATAAATGGTTAACCGCCTCAATGGTTAACCGTGTTATTCGATCATTTTTTTGGTTTTCAGTTTTTAACCATTTAACGTAATGGTTTCAACAAATCAAATTGATAATTTCAAAAGACCTTATTTTTAGCCTTTATCACAAAGTTTTTCTTTAATTTATTATTATATTTACAAGAGCTAAAAAAAAGAAAATCAAATTAAGAGAAAGGGGAAAACAAACCTTTGATGTATCATTATCAATAAAATCAAATCAACTCAATTGCCACATTAACTCCATCAAACATAGGACAATAGTATTTTAATCAAAATTCAAGGAATATTAACATAGGTAAATTATATGTATATGTAAATCATATATGTATATATATATATATTTTAAAAAAATTTATGTATATGTAAATTATATATTATTTATATTTATAAATATTGAAACGGTTAACTGTTAACCATCGGTTTTTTATGGTTACGAACCGAAACCGAAACCGAAAATCGAAAAATTTAAAAACCATAATCCTAAATCGAAACCAATGGATCGGTTAACCATATTTTTGGATTGGTTTTACGGTTTCGGATCGGTTTTTCGGTTTCATTGGTTTTTTTGCACACCCTTACCTCCAACTACGCCTCCTCACAATCTCTAGCATACTTGTCTAGAGGAAGGTGATACACTTTTTTGGCAAGTTCACTATACAAAAGGAAACGAGAATCTGTATTCCTAGAGTCCTCCATCCTCCTTAACCTCCATGTCCTGATCACGCCTCGAGGCATACCGTCTCTCAATGTCCCTCCCTCCCCACTTAAGCTTAAGTTCCCGGAGCTAATACTTGGCTCTCCCTACCTGATCAACAACCCTTTGTATCCTACCATTAGAATCATGAAAAAAAGATTAGGAATTACCTAAGCTCGACATTGTTGAAGTGTTAGAAAGATACAAAAAGAATGAACTCCAAAGGTTTGAGAAGTGAAATAAAACTATTTTCATGAAAAGTGGGATTAGAAGATGGTTGTCAAGCAAAATCTCCCTCAAGACTCAAGTATTTATAAGAGGGTAGGGGGAAGACTGGCCCTTCAGAATGTGCGAACGAATTCTGACAACTAACATGTTGCAATGACATCAGCATCGTCAAATGTTAGAGGTCATTATTACAGTTTTCATGTCTTTTCGAATCTAGGGAACTTCTCAGACAAGCTACACCATTCCAAAAGCCAATGATCGTTACTATACTCAAAGGTGATTGAGCCCTGAAGTTGCAAGCTCGAAATGACCTAGCACAAATTTGAATAACCTCTAAGGCAAATTGTCTTATTACAAGCACTGGGGATGTAGCTCAAATGAAAAGAGCACCAAAAGTGCCAACTTAATCGGTTGGCTTTGTAGACTAAGCCCGAATCGCCTATTTTCCTTGTTTCCTCATAAAGAGAGTAGGGGGGACAAGTGTTGACAATGAAATATAAGCGATAACCCACTTAGCCCATTTTACTATCCTCACATGGCTAAAGAACCCAAGAGAGGTTCAAAAGACACCAATATAGCCAGCTTGTGAAGAACCCATGACCAATGAGACCTCGAGTCTTACCTTGAGGAGGGATTCTAAGATCGTACTCACCTTGACCTCAAGGAAGCCCGCGAGTTCGGCCTTAATACTTGATCCCATAAGATTCTTCACTTTATCTTTGTCCTAGCACCTCTCGTTAGGAAGGAGAGACGATTTTTTATCTATCTAATCAATACTTGTGGAGAGTTTTCCTTAAGAGACCCACAAACTGACTTAAGCATTGGAGTAGACCTCACCCAACTATATAAATAGCCCTTTCCTCCTTTAGAAGGAGAGACAACTTTTTATATATCTAATCAATACTTTTTGGAGAGTTTTCCTTAAAAAGACCCACGGACTAACATAAGCGTCGGAATGGTCGTGCTGAACAACCCCCACCCCCTAGCATACAACTAGCTGGTTCTTTGTGTTTTGTAGGGGTAATGGTTCTTTGTGTTTTGTAGGGGTAATCTCAACCAGCGGAACCAGCTCATGCAACATTTAGCACAACAGTACAAGCCTTCTTCATCATAGAAACTTGACACATCCTTGGGTTTATCATGTTAGTAAGCAGCTGATAATAATAGGAGTACACTTCCTATTACGAGCACACTTCCTATTAGGAGCTTTGAAAATTTGCATCATAGTATCTCCCCTTTTCCCTTTCTTCCACAAATCATAGAAACTTGACACATTCCTTGGTTAATCGAGTTTCTAGTATGCAGCTGATCCACAGATACAAATATCGCCATATTTTTTTTTGGAAAGAATCAAATCTATCAGCGAGTTTCTAGAGACTTGACACATCCTTGGTTTATCGAGTTTCTAGTAAGCAGCTGATCCACAGATACAAATATCACCATATTTTTTTGGAAAGAATCCAATCTTTCAGCCAGCTTCTAGAGAAACTATTGACTTTGCAACTTCAGTAACAGGCGCAACTTAGAGTAATGAGGAAATCATCAATGTTGTTAAACAGGATGTTTTCTTTCTAATTTCATGGATAAGAACAAAAATGGATTTTAAAGAATTATACAAACAAAATTTTCCACGTCATGTCTCTCCAGCTTCTTTTATAATGGGAATTGGGAATAAAAAATTAAGGGCAGCAACCGACTCACAACAAATAGTTGTACTGAATCAGTCTCTGCAGCATACAATATGGACATTTATAAACAGTATACTTGTATCAAACACTGTCCAAAAATAAAGAGAAAGAATTATACTATACATTATATTCCTAAGAAAATAGCTATGCTTGCCAATACATGCAATAGTATTGGTACGGAAAAAGTGAGTAGATCAGCGGATCCGATTGAAATGAGAAAAAGGCTCTGGAGCAGCCTTTGGGGCGGGCTTTGCGACTTCAGGAACTCCAAAAACATTCCAAAACCTTAGTGTTTCATCACCAGCTGCAGATGCTACAGTGCAACCATCTGGACTCTGAAAATCAAAGCAAAGATGGTTAGTAAAGTCCTGGAATAAAAGAACAACGTAAGTGAAAAATTAATCATAATGCTATGAAAAGGACAGGATATTCATCTTACTTGCGCCATGAAAAGGACTCTTGATGTGTGTCCTGTCAGCTCAGCAATCTTCACCATGGAAGGGTACTTCCAAAGAGTGAGCTGATTCTGAGTGAACCCATGAGAGCTAAGTAATTCACGTTCATTCTTACTCCACAGCAATGCACATACTTGAGAACCCGTATCGACAGAGTTTAAGCAAGCCGTGTGAGTATTCCAGAACTTGATGCACCTATCGCCACCTCCTCCACCCGAAGCAAGCAAATTGCTCTGGAACGGACACCAAGCAATAGCTTTCACCGCTGCAGAGTGCCCCTCAAGCCTATGAAGCCACTGAGTAGGTGAACTGGAAGATGCCATCGACCGGTCCCATATGTGGAGCAGATTATCATTCCCTCCACTAGCTAATTGTTGTCCTGATGCAGACCATTTCAATCCACACACTTCTTGAGTGTGCCCTCTGTAGGTTTCAACAATGTGTGCTCTAACTCTGACATCATTATTGATTATCTGTCCATCCATTCCTCCTGTGGTGAGAATATGATTGTTCCAAGCCATTGAACCAACACGAGATCGGTGTCCACCTCTCAATGTCCTTAGCAGCCTATTGGCAGTAGAGTCCCAAAGGTGCACTTCAGAATTGTTAAGGCCAATTGCAATGTGCCGCGTCGTCTGGAGCCCAGTTAACACTTGTAACAGGGCCAATTTCTTCATCAACGGTGACAAGTTCAGAGGTGGAGCCGTCAGAAGCATCCCAAAGATAAACTGTATTGCCGAGCGCAATGGAGAGCACATTGCTGCTTCCCCAATCCAACAGATTCAAATAGAAGTCATCAACTAGATCCGGCGCGTCCAGTGTTCTCTCAGAAGTCTGTTTCCAATTATAACATTTGGACAAAAAAGGATGAATACACAAGCAAACTATGAATTCACAATGCTACTCAAAACATTTGGGACCAGCCCTTTTTCCTACCAACAGTAGAAAATAACAAACTTGTCTCAATCATAACTCTAAACGCTGATTCATAATAATAATCTGGCTTCAAAACTCCATAATCTAAACGTTAACTTATAGGAACCTGTCAAAGCTATAAATGGGAGTCCATAACAGTATCATTTAACACAACATATACTATAACTTTTCTCATCAATCTGGCAGGCAAATAGTCTTCAACCTATTCAACTACCAAAAATAATGCAAAACCAATTTTTTTTGTCCACCAACCTGAGGAATATAACGGTGGGGCTTTGTAGATTTGGCGATCTGAGTTGATGTGTTGTCCTTTGGAAACAACTCCACGGGGGTAGGTGGCTTGTTCTTGAACGCCAAAATCCGAGTCCGGTTCATGTTCAAAGCCTCTGCCAGTTGCTTCCTATATGCTTCTCTTGATGGAGAATCCACTGCTGGGTTTTCCTTATCTTTCCTTCCTTCTGTCAGCATGTAGTGTGCGTAATCCATGTCCATTGCAGATCGATTCGGTATAAATCTATCCAACTGAAAAAAATTAAATTACATCGAGTTAGAATGAATCAAATAAGGAAAAAAAAAAGTAATCCATGGCATCTATAACACCAAAATCTTGATTATGTGCGTGATTACATACGTTCTCGCGAGAATTCTTCCGAAAAAGAAGCTGTTCTTGAAGAGGGAAACGAGATTGAGATTTGTTCCTTGAGGAAGAGTTGGCTGATCCTGCATCCATCACAATTCACAAACAAACAACACAAGAGAAAACACAGAAACCCAAAAACAGGAAACGTATACGATATGTATGAAAACGATAAATCCCAAAAGGGGGATTAAAGAAAATATACACACACACACACACAAGATACAACAGAAACAAAAACACAAAATTCCTGCAATACGATAAGTGTTAGTTTTCTTGACAATATAAAGATGCAAAAACAAACAAACAGTTTCTTGAGCGATTGAGAAAGATTTAATTGCTTCTTCAGAGAGAGAGAGGAGGGAGGGGGGGGGGGGGAGGGCGAGAGAGAGAGAGAGAGAGAGAGGGAGTGAGTGAGTGAGTGAGATGAATCTGGTGTTTATATTAATGAGATTTTAGTTTAATATGGCAATGAATGACCTGATCCAAAAAAAAGATAACATGGGTTTTGGGGATAACGGCTATATTTCTTTCATCTTGAACTAGCCGTTAAGAATGCCTTTCAACAAAAACAATGTGGGACCAGTTGGGTTTTTTTATCTTTTTTTTTTTTTTTAAGAAAAAAAGGTGTGCAATTATTCAACTGCCCAAAATACCGAAATAAATGACTCGAAATCAGTAAAAAGATGTAAATTTTAAAATTATTTAAAGTACATATATTTTTTTAAAGCACATATATGTAAATTTTGAAATCGATTAATTAAAATCTAAGATCATTCACAAACCTTAATTTAAAGCACATATTTTTTTTAAAAATTATATTTTATACAATATATGTACATGAATTATTAAATATTATGATAATTATCATCGCAATGCAAATGAGCGATACAAAAAATTGCTATATCAAACCTTGTTTATGCAATATAGCAATTATATTTATATAATTATTTTTATATGATTTGTATTTGTGAAAATTTTCTTTTGAAAAAACAATTAACGTGTAATAATTTTCTTTTTTTAATTACTCAAAATGTTAATACCTCAAATAAAGTTACTACTAAACATTGGATCTTGTGATATAATTTATCCTATATTTATCTATATAAAATTAATGGAAGACCAGGAAAATCGAAAGAAAAGTAGAACCAAACTTACACTTGCAACAGACTCTGGAGCTAGATTTTAGACAATACGAGAAAATCACCAGCGAATTCCCGAGATTTGTTACAAAAATTGCATCTCATATTGATTGCAAGAAAGTTCCGTTTGTGTGATGTTTTAGAGAAAATTGTCGTGTGCCTTTAAGGTTGAAATTCTTCTGAGTCTTTACTGGAAGGACTTTAGAACGCAATACTTAGTTGAAAAAGAAAATTGTTATTGACCAAAAGTTATTTGTAATGAAAACTTGTAAGTAATGATAATTAAAATTTATCGACACTCAAAAGGAATTATATAATGGTATTAAAAATAAAATATACAAGGATAAACATTTTGAAATATATTTTAATAGATAACTAACTAGCTAGTGACTTACCCGTGTTCATGTCTTTTAGTTTAATTCAAAACATTAATGAATGGAACCACATTTAATAGTTCACAGATATAAATCGAATTATCAAATATGATTCGATTTATCTAGTCCTAACTAGTTTAAAATGAAAAAATAAAAAATAAAAAACACACGCACATGATTGCTTTATTCATATTTCTATGCAGAAAATACATATATGATGACTTTAAATTTCTACTTTGATAATATGAGACAGGATTTTAGGGAAAAAGAAAAAGTTGAAAAGAGGCTATGATTGCATATATGCATGTATAAAAAAATAAAAGAATAATGAAAAATAATTCTTTTCGAACAAGCTTGACTGTTAAATTTATTTTTATAATTTCTCTATTATATTATCCATGTCAAATAAAAAGTAAATTTAGAGGATAAAAAGGATGATAGGCATATGAAACATTAGTGTCCATCTATGTATGAATTAGAAGAGGCAGAACGGGGCTGTGAGAAATTGAGGTAAATATAAGAAATGAGAGCTCATTGAAGATCCGAACAATTTGAGTGGAAGTCTACTCTAATGTGAAGTTTGGCAGTAAATAAACTAGATATGAAAAAGGAGAACATTTTCTTTTAGTTTTTTAAATGCTCCGTATTGGACATGGAGTTTTATATTCCATTACTGGTATACCTAAAAACAATATAAGATGTCATATTTTTACAATCATATATTTGTATTGTCATATAATTATTTAATTAATTTTATATATTACTCATTAAGTACAAATTAAAGTGATAATTTATACATATAATTGAATAAATTACATATGATAGCGATATTTGGGGTTTTTTTTAAATTGTTTGTTTTTATCCTGAAATTTTCATTTTTGTACCGTGAAATATATAGAGTACAATTATTATATTTTTTTTTTTTTTTTGTAAATTTGTCATTTATGTACCTTAAGCTTTCTTTTTTAGTAGTACTTAGACCTAATCCCGCAAATTTTGGAAACAATTTGTCAATGTCCTAGGGTAAGGGTAGGTTTCTTTCTTCTCTTCCACCAAATGGTTCGTCGGCGGTGCCTTTTTGGTGGCAGTAAAAAATCAAAACATCTCATATTTCTCTTTGTTTTAATTTTTTTTCTTTTGTTATTTTATTTCCTTAGGAAAGAAGCGACTCAGTTCCATTTGATTAGGGATGCAACCGAGGCGGGTTTGGGACGGGTTATTTACAACCCAAACCCGACCCGATTATTAGATGGTATCCCAAAAACCCGAGAAAAACCGATAGGGTTTTTTACATCATTCCCAGAACCCGCCCGATAGGGTTTTAAAGACCGTTTATAACCCGCCCCGACCCGATAAGGCAATTTAAATATATATAAATAATAATAATATTTTTTTTTGCGTTTTCTTGAAGTTTCATTTTATGTCATATCACTGAATTTGAGAAATTGAGAAAACCCATAGTTTTGGTTTAATTTCTACTACGAATTATAAAATTTAGATTCAACTCACGATGTAGTCATAAAAAATTGTTTAAAAAATTACAATTATCCAATAGAATATCATGTAATAACCACTAAATTGGTTGGCAAAATTTACATATAATTCAATAGGGAAAGCATAAATTATTACGAAATGCATTATTTTGCCTTATTAACAGCTCTATTGATCAAACCGTCATATGGACAAAAGTTGGAATTAAACAATATATAATATACCTAGCTATAAAAGTTCAAAAAGAAAGAAGGGATTAAAGACATTTTACTTTAGCAAGGGTTGCAATGGAAGAAAACGTAAATTATATAAATTATATATACAGATTACCTGGTTTTTTAGTGCCATTGATTCAGTTTATTCGAACTACTGATTAGGCCTGCCACAAAGAATTTATTAAACAAAAAGAGCTTATCTATAATTGATATGGCAAATAAGTAGCAAACAAGGTCATATTTACTAGGAGCATCCACAGGAGGAAAAGGCGATTTCTTATCCCACACTTTATAGGTTGCTCAAAGGCTCTGTGCCTTACCATTGACTAAATATTATTGGACCAAGCAACACTAAAAAAAAAAAATAAACATGAGAACCATATACAAGTAATTTGTATTACTAGTACAAATAAAAAGTCAACGCAAAAGGCTCCTTCATTAACCCCTTCTTGGCTTAGTTAGTTGTTAAAATGACAAGTTGAACAAAGTTAGAGGAATCAAATCCTGGGATGCCATCAAAACTATTAGACCCTCTGTGTCCTTTCTCCTGTAGAACCTGTTCATCCAACATATTCACTTAACATGTAAATGCATCACTATTAATTACAAGCCTTGCAAGCTTGAAAGTCTTGCATAAAACACTTCCAAATAAACTCAAAGTCTCCATCCTTTAACAAATAAAAGCATAGAGCAAGCATTACCCACATATAATGCTTCTACAAGCAAAAAGAAAAATAAAAGTTTGGAGTAGTTAGAAAATATCCCATATGAAAACAAAGAAACACAAGATTCCAATGCTGGCTTCCTTCTTAGTAGATAAAACTCCATCCTCAATCTTCAAAGTTGTCACCAATTAGCCAACAACATCAAGCTAAAGCCATCTAGTCAAGTAACAACAAAAGTAATAATGTAATACATAGCAATGAAGTAGTACAAGGGAGAAAAAATCAATAACTTTATAGAACCTACTATATTTGCTTACTTGTTCTTAATCCTCAATATGCAAATTTTTCATCTCATCCTCTATCTGAGTTATGTCAAAACCTACAAAAATATAAGAAAGATCATATAAAACATAATGGAAGATATAGGAAATAAAAATCTCTTTCATGAATAAACATTGAGTAGTTAAACTTCTTACCTATTTTTCCATTTGATATCCAACTTTGGGTACACATCAAGGCCTCTATTGTGTTTGGATGGAGTCGGCTTCTATGTGAGCTAATTACACGTCCACTTGTACTGAAGGCAGATTCAGAAGCAACTGTAGATACAGGAATTGCTAACATATCCCTAGCTAGTGCTTGCAATGTGGGGTACTTGATTCCATTCAATTTCCACCATGCAAGGATATCAAAATGATTATTCCAAGACCAAGGCAACACAGGCTCATCTAAGTAGTGGTCTAGCTCCGATTTTACATTTACTTGGTCATCATTAGAGATGGCAGTCAAGTATTGCACCAATTTTGATTGCACATTAGTTGGCCATCAGGCCCATCACCACTTGTTGAAGGCACCATAGGAGAACCACTCATACCTTATTATTATGAGACTTAGCCTTTGCCTGATATTCCTGAATTAACTCGTAACAAGTGTTCTTTACATTTTCTATCTCCATTGCGGACTTCTCACCATAAACAGTTGGAAATACAAAGTCAATGGCCTTCAACTTAAAGCGTGGATCTAAAATTGTACAAACAGCCATGATAACATGCACA
The DNA here is from genome assembly GCA_024138025.1 of Combretum micranthum. Taxonomy (NCBI): domain Eukaryota; kingdom Viridiplantae; phylum Streptophyta; class Magnoliopsida; order Myrtales; family Combretaceae; genus Combretum; species Combretum micranthum. The sequence continues at coordinate 97,547 of JAMXBD010000410.1, forward strand.
TCACCCCAATATTTCTCAAACTTCTCAAACATCTTCTCAGCCATTGTACTTATAGTCAAATCAATAGAGCCCTTCCAATCAATTAATGCCTCCCTAATTTCAATCACCTTTGTAAAGAAATAATTTGCAGTTGGATATTGCGAACCAGAAAAAAGATTAGTCACTTCATAAAAAATTCTCAACCTCTTGCAAATTTCTTCTGCTAAATCCCAATCATCATCTGTAGGAAGACACTTATATTGTTTATCCATAAGCTGAGCTCTATAAAAAACTTCCTTATATGAAATGGCAACAACAAGCATATCATATGTAGAATTCCATCGTGTTTTGCAATCTAAGCAAAGCATTCTACTATATGACACATCTATCTGCTTACATGCCTCTACAAATTTCTCCACACGTGATGGTGTTGCTGACCAAAATGTGACACTATCACGGATCCTCTATTGCCTTTCTATAATATTGACACCCTCTCTCACAATCAAATTTATAATATGAGCACAACAGCGCATATGGAATACCTTTCCACGAAGAATTAGCTCATCCTTTCGCAACTTCAACATTAAAGTTCTGATCATCGCATCGTTTGTTGAACAATTATCTACAGTGATAGTAGATATTCTTCTATCTAAGCCCCATTTCATCAAAGAGCTGAACAAGCAATCAGCAAGTACCTCACTTGTATGTGGAGCTGGAATATACAAAAACCTGCAAAATAAAATGTAGATATAGTGAAAAAAAATTTTAATCACAATGAAATGAAACTAGAAAATATTGCAATAAGAAAACTTACTCCAATAGTTGACTTTGGAGCTTCCAATTGCTATCGATGAAATGTGTTGTAATCGTCATATATCCCTTTTTTTGGTTCGACGTCCACATGTCTGTTGTTATTGCTACTCGAGAATTAAGTCCTTTTAGTAGGACTCTCAAATTTTCCTTCTCTATGCCAAAGATGTCCATAATCTCTTTCCTCATTGTGGTGCGACTTACATTATGGAATAGGGGCTGGATGGTGTTTAGAAACTCCCTAAAATGCTCATGCTCTACTATTGAAATAGGGTATTCATGAGCAATAATTGCCATTGCAAGTTTTTTCCTAGCAGCTTCTTGGTTAAATGACCAATTTGCTACTCTAAAACCACTTTCACTATCAATATTCTTTCTCTCAATTGACAAAAGACATTGCCTAATGTCTCCTTGCTTTTTCCTCTGCACACACCTCCCCAAATGATTATGCAAATGTTTGGTGCCATTTGTACTAGTTGCTTTTAATTGTTTTTTACAATGTTTACACTCAGCAAAAACCTCACCATTGATAGTTTTTTTTAGCATCTCATTCCACACAACAGAAGTGCACTTACGTTTATTTGGATTGCAACTTTCTTCTGCAGTACTTGCTACTTGAGAGCTTGAAGTATTTGTTCGGTTTTCAGATGCCACCTCCTTTTCAGTTGCAGGCAAAGATGGAATTTCCTCAACACCATTAGGATTAGCATTGTCTTCTATGTCAATTGGAATTTCAGCACCATCCATATTCCCTACATTACACATACAACACCAATTTAACAAATGCAATCGATCCATCAATACAATCTTAGCTTATAAAATTCATTAGGATCTAACTCAACTAGTAAGATGATTGAGCTCATCTCAGATCGCTGATCTAATCTAGCCTTGTGGTTTAACTTTTATTTTGAATGATTTTTCACTTACAAATTACAATTCGAATATTGTTAAGCATGGATGGGAATGAATCATAAATTTAAGGAGAAAAAACGAATCATGGATTCTACAAAATATCTTGGAAAAGTACATCTTTTAAATGATAAAGCATATATTAAGACGGTTCAAGGAGACCACATAAGCATTTGATTCCAAAATTTTAGAATTCTGTATAAATTAAAAGGGAGTATATTGAGTATGTTCCACATTCTGATCCGCACCGGGAATAATTATTGCAGTCAAATCACAATCTCAATGATCATTCATAGTCGATTAGTCATAACATTTCATAGATTCCATTGACAAAAATATCAGATAACTTTGTTTAAGTGTTTGATTGCTATCTACTTTCCCATGGATCAATGTCCATACAAACTCCTGGACCAAAATACCAGTATGGATGAATCAGACACCGGTTTTGTGAGAAATGTCTTAGCAACAAGTCATTAAGCAAAAAACTAGCCAAAGGAACAAGGATTGAAAATAATAACCCACCATTAAAAGGATCGTGCATGTGAATCCAATCTAAACCAACAAGAAAGAACACACAGCTCGAGTAGGAACAGCATCGAATATTACTATTCCGGATGTAGATATATAATTTAATTTTTTCTCGACCAGCAGACATATAATTGAACTAGACATGATAAAAACATAAGCTACTAAAATTATGTGATGCTATCCAATCCATCTAGAAGCCTACACTCACAACATCTCACACACAGCTTATAAGCCATATCCCAGTTACCCAATTTAAAGTGTAACATAGTAACTTTCCAAACAATGACAATGATAAAATTCATTGGTACAACCAAAACCACAATAAGGAGTGCAATTATAAGCTAAGATTGTATTGATGGATCGATTGCATTTGTTAAATTTATTTGTATCAGTGATTTCTTATATAAGTGCAATTATAATTGTTGTGACTATACATTCACGTTCCAGCAAACCAAAGAAAGTGTATTATGTTCGCAGCATAATTAAGTTGAAAATCCTAAATTATAATGCCCTATTTAATTGTTTTGTTCTCTTTTGTTTCGTTTATTAGGCTTTTCACATCAAATAACTTTACAGGAGAGCTACCCTCATCCTTTGCAAATTTAGTAATGCTAGAAGAATTGTGAGGCTTTTCACATCAAATAACTTTACAGGAGAGCTACACTCATCCTTTGCAAATTTAGTAATGCTAGAAGAATTGTGAGCTCTTGATTCATAAATAGCACATAATTTATTCCATTTTTTATTTTCCTGTCATTATTTGCTATTTGACTGTTGCTTGTTATTTGTTTCGCTCTACATTTTTAGGCAAATAGCTAGTGGCTAACTGTCACCACATGATCAAACCAAGAATTTAAAATCTATGCAAACCCATACGTCCATGAAGAACAGAGCCATACTACTTCAAACAGACATAAACAGATCCATGCGCATTATGGGTTGGAAAACACAAGCCTAGTTCTAAACTGCTATGTGCTACCTGATAGAGAGAGAGAGAGAGGGAGGGAGATTACCGTGATGAGACCAAAGAGGCAGAGACATGAAGACTGATGACGACGAGACGAGCTAATGAGTAATGATGATGAAAAAAATAGACCGCTCCGCCTCCGCACTACCACAGACGAGAGATGGAGAGCGTGAAAGTGATTCGTGAATTGTGAGAAATGAATTGGAGTGAGAGTTGAGACTGTGAGAGTGATTTGAGGTTCAGGAGTGAGGACTGACTGAGGAGTTGCGACTAGGGTTTTTGGTTTGAAGATGCCATAGTTTTGTCACTTGTGAGTTGTCTTGTACCTTTACTTTTTACCCTTTATTTTTGTCCTTTGACAGTTTGACTGAATTTGATTCAGTTCCATATTAAATCCCTCTGCTGCCCGCCGAATGGGAATTGGGAATGAAACATGAAGATTATATTTTACATATTATGATTAATATTTTTATATTTTATTTTATATATATATCGGGTTCGAGTTTTCCCAACGGGTTACATGTATAACCCAAAACCCGACCCAAAAACCTATCGGGTTTTAATTGTTATCCTAAAACCCGTCCCAAAACCCTATAGGGTCTAACCCTGTAGGGTTTTTAATGGGTTGGGCGGGCGGGTACCCTATAACGACCCGCCACGCTTGCATCCCTACAACTGATAGACACAGCTATAGGAGGTATTCTAAATCACAAGTCGCCAAAGCAATGCTTATAGCTATTTGATGACATGGCCAACAATCACTATCAATAGTTATATTCACAACTAAGGGAGAAGAAATCAACAGGAATATATAAGATAAATGGATCAACATCTTTAGCAACTAAGGTTATAGCACCATCCAAGAAGCTAGATAGCTTGATCATATCATAAGGAAAGAAGTTAAGTAATACAGAAGTTGCCAGTATAAGGAACCAAGAATTTGATCAGTTGGACCAAGTAGACTATATAGGAAATCCTAATCAACCTCGTAATGATCCATACAGTAATACATAGAACCCAGGTTGGAGGAACCATCCCAACTTTAGGTAGAGTAACCCAATTGGTCAGACTTCAAGTGTTCAGCCCCCTGGATCCAAAGACTAGCACCACCCCCTCTGACTAAACTAGTGTCATCCAAAGAAATCCTCACTTAGTTTATCAAGGCTTTAGACATATGCCAGCATACAATTGAAGCAACTTTAAGGAACTATAGGGCATCCATCCACAACCTAGAAAACAAAGTGGGTCAGATCGTCAAAATGCTTTTTGAGAGATCTTTAGGATCATTACCGAGTAACACTGAACCCAATCCTAAGGAGCAAGTGAAAGCTATGACATTAAGGAGTGGGAAGGAATTACATGTTCAAAGTTACCCTAGAAAAAGTGAAAGGGAAAGAGAAAGATTTAGGTGTTAAGATTGAAAGTCAGATTGGACAGATGTAAGGTTCAATAAAAAAAGATTTATGTTCACCTGTAAAGGAATATAGACCTCAATTACCCTATCCAGCAAGGATGAAGAAGACAAGGGATGATGAGCACTATGGCAAGTTCTCAAAATTGTTCAGGAAATTACATATCAACTTGCCTTTAGTGGAAGCACTATCTCAGATGCTCTGATATGCAAAGTTCCTTAAGGAACTGCTCTCCAACAAAAGGAAGTTGGAGAAGCCTCCATAGTCACACTTAATGGAAAGTGCTCAATAATCATACTAAACAAGTTACCATGTAAGATGAAAGACTCGGGTAGTTTCATTATCATGTGCTTGATTTGTCACTTACCAGTAGAGAGAGCACTTGTAGACTTGGGGTAAAGCATAAATCCCATGCCCTATAAGATGTTCAAGAGACTAAATTTAAGGGAACTGAAGCCTATGCATAAGCTTGCAATTAGCAAATAAGTCCATGAGATTCCCTAGGAGAGTAGTGGAAGGTAGTCTAGTTAAAGTTCAAGACAACATTTTTCTGGCAAACTTTGTCATCCTAGACATGGATGAGGATGTGGACGTTCCATTGATATTAGGGAGACCATTTTTAGCTAATGCTTATGGTTGGAAGAGATGAGATGATTATCAGGATGCTAGATCTCTTCAAGCAAACAATAACCAATATGTTTTGCTATTGACTTACTCAATTTAACTATTTCTGATTTTATGCAGGAGTTTCTTAGCAAGGACACCCTAGAATAATGTTTGGTTCAAGGAACTTAAGGGAAGTTGTAGATTAGAAGTGAGTGAGATAGTTGCTCAGTTGGAAGTACAGTCGGAGTTGAGAAAAAGAATGGTATTTGGGAGATTGTGAACGGTGATATAGCTAGGTTGAAACCATAAGTGGAAGAGCCATTGGAAGTAGAGTTGAAATAGATACCAGATTACTTAGAGTATGCGTTTTTAGAGAAGGATTCCAAGATTCCGGTCATTGGAGCTTGAGGAGGGTTAAAAAGAAAAGCTATTAGTGGTGCCTAGGGAGCACAAAAGAGCTTTGGCCTATACGATTTCAGATATCAAGGGGATCAACCCCTCCTTTTGCACCTACAATAGTTTAATAACAGACGGGTATAAGGTGGTTGTGCAGCCACAGCAAAGGTTGAACTCAAATATGATGGAAGTGGCCAATAAGGGTGTGGTCAAGCTTTCGGACGCAAGACTCATTTTTCCCATATCTAATAGCCCATGGATGAGTCCAGTCCAAGTGGTTCCTAAGACAGGGGGAATGATTGTTGTGATGAATGAAAGGAATAAATTGACCCTATGCACATAATCACTTGATGGAGAGTGTGTGTCGATTACAGAAAACTGAAGAATGCCATTCGGAAGGATCATTTCCCATTACCCATTGGAGAGATTAGCAAGACATGCTTATTATTTATTTTTAGATAGGATGTTAGTATACTTCCAAATCCCAATAGTGCGCGAAGATCAAGAGAAAACTATCTTCACCTGCCCTTATGGCACCTTTGCATACCAAAGGATGCCTTTTAGCATGTGCAATGCCTCAACAACTTTTCAATGTTGCATGATGGCCATATTCGAAAACTTGGTAGAGTATGTCATGGAGCTCTTCATGGATGATTTCTTCGTATTTGGGGATTTAGTCAATGATTGTTTGACAATTTCAAAGAAAGTACTCCAGAGGTATGAGGAAACAAAGTTGGTGCTAAATTGGGAGAAGCATCACTTCATGGTACAGTAGGGGATTGTGTTGAGATACAAGATATCTAGCAAGGGAATCAAGGTAGACATAACTAAGGTGAAAGTCATAGCTAAGTTACCATCACCATCATCAGTTAAGGCCATAAGAAGCTTCTTGGGTCATGCGAGCTTCTACAAGAGATTTATTAAAGATTTCTTTAAGGTAGCAAAGCCATTAACTAAGTTATTGGAGAAAGATGTCTAGGTTGAGTTTAATGAGAGCTGCCTAGAAGCTTTCAATCGATTAAAGGAGAAATTGACGAATGTTCTAGTAATGGTGGTATTGGATTGGAACCGACCCTTTAAGTTGATGTGTGATACTAGTGACTCAGCTATAGGGGAAATACTGGGGTAGAGATGGGGCAAGCACTTCCAGGCTATATACTATGCTAGTAAAACCCTTATATTAACTTAAGAGAACTACACCACTACAGAGAAGGAGTACTTAGTAGTAGTATTTGCTTTTGACATTTTTAGACCTTATTTGATATTGTCAAAAGTTATTGTTTGCATAGATCATTGAGTATTGAAGTTTTTGTTATCCAAGACCAATGCAAAGACGAGTTTTGTTAGATAGGTTATTCTACTTCAAGAGTTTTATGTAGAGATTAGGGACAAGAAAAGGGCAAAAAACCGCGCTACTGATCATCTGTCAACGTTTGATAACCTACATTTGGAGTGGTTGTAGGAGGAAGACATTAATGATAAGTTTCCAATGGAGAGCTTGCCCTCTATATGTGCAATGGAGGACTACGTTATTCTTTGGCTTGCCAACATAGCAAATTATTTAGTTAGGAAGGCCCTATGGCAAGACATGGACTACCATGAGAAAAAGAAATTTCTTTAACAGCTTAAGTACTACTTCTGGGAGGACCCATTTATGTTCAAGGTTTACATTAATCAAATTATAAGGCATTGTATATCGGATGAGGAAGGATAAAAGTTTCTATTCCATTGCCATAATATGCCAATAGGTGGCCACTACAATGCAAACAGAATCGCCCATAATGTTTTAGAACACGTTTCTACTAGCCAAGTATATTCAAAGATGCTCACGCGTATATTTTATCTTATGACAAGTGCCAAAGAACAAGAAACATCTCTAAGAGGGATGAAATGCTGCAAAGATACATCATTGAGTGTGAAGTGTTTGATGTGTGAAGCATCGACTTTATGGGTCCATTTCTGAGCTCATTTGGAAATAAGCATATATTAGTTTCTATGGACTATGTCTCCAAGTGGGTGGAAGCACAAGCCTTGCCCACTAATGATGCATGGGTAGTGTCAAGATTCTTAAGGAAGCTATTTTCAAGGTTTGGAGCGCCTCGGGCACTCATCAGTGATAGAGACACCAACTTTTGCAACGCTTAAATAGAGAAGATGTTGAAGAAGTATGAAGTTCATCATAGGTTGGCCACTCCTTACTATACATAGACTAGTGGTCAAGTTAAGGTGTCTAATAGAGATTTGAAATCGATATTTGTCACACCCCAAATGATACCCTAAACATTACAGCCTACCACACTCAATATTAAAGCTTAGGAATGATTAACTTCGTCATGCAAAAGCTTTGATACCAGGTGTAAGGCGTACTTTCACAATCATAGAGGAGTATTCTTTGAAATAAGTAGTTTAAGAAGTTATGGAAATGGCATCCAAGAATGAAAATCATAACATCATAACTTAAGCAAAATGTGATAGCAGCCCTACAAATAGAAAAGGGGCATACCCCCCATCAAATAACTACATAATCCTCAAAGTCTATCCTTCAAAATAAATTACATGGGAAATTTCTATAGAAGTCTAGGTCTATCCTATGCCAAGACTTCTTCCAAAAGCTCATAAGTCAAAAGTCAATACCTGATTAAAATATCCCTGGGGCTTTAACCACAAAAGGGAACTGCAATAGATATATGAGGGGGTGTAAGGTTTACTTGCTTAGTGAGAAATATTTCCAAAACAATGTACACGTACAACAAGATCAATCAAGTTAATTATACAAGCATATGAAATGCAACAAACACATGGGCGAGCAATACATATGATTAACTGGAAATCGTATATTGAATGGATTTACGTCTTGCATTCGGGGTTAGTGTCCTAGGCCCATACGACCATAGTTCGGAAATAAAATTTTTGTAGTTCTTTTGGGCTACTACTCACCTTTAAATTGTAGCTCATACGAGCTCCTACGTGCCATATGCATATTTACGGGCCCTTACTTACCATTGTAAGCCCTTAGATTTTTCGATAAATATAAGTAAACCCTAAGAACCAAAAGTCAAATCGGAATCTTAAAATTAATCTAATTCTATGTTAAGTCTAATGAATTAGATATGGTAATCCCACATGCGAAACCTGAAATTAGGATCCCAACAAGTAAAATAGTGAAAATATTCCGATAATACCATTAGACTCGTAAAAATATAAAGTTTTCAAAAATGTCAGTTTTAGAATTTTTCGGTATTTAAAAATACCATATATAGCCTGATTACGCGTATTTTCTTTACTATTGGTATTTTAATTATCTAGTCTACTATTCATAATACTATTTCTACTATTCATTACTATTTCACTATCTCTACTTTTTCTTACAACCTATTCTTACACTCTATCACACCTATTCCTTCAAATTTACCTTTCCCATACAACTTTATTCACATCACGTCTTACACATTATTACTTTTCATTACAAAACAACAAAATAAATTAATTTCTTCCCCCTTTCCCCATGGTGGCTGGCATAACTCCCTTCCCTTTCCCTCAATTATTTTTCTTTTTTAATTTATTTAATTACATATAATTTTCACTCAAAAATTCTATAAATACCCCATTTCTCCTTCATTCTTTCACACTTCTCATTTTTTCAACTAAATTCACTCCACAAATTCTCTCTCCAAGTTTCTCTTCCAAACTTTCTGTTCTCTCCACAAAACCACTACCCAAATATGACTACAACGACCTCTTTTCTTCTTCAACAAATATATAATCTTATGTGAGACTTCTCATATTTACTCTTCTTGTTCATGTAACTTAATATGAGCTTAATGTGTGTTTCTTAAGACCATAAGGTTAAGGAAGAACAATATATTCATGTTTTGTTTTTGTTTATGCACAAATTTCTTTATGTTATTATGTTATTTTATTATTGCTATATGGTTATTATTGTTATTAATATTGCGCTAATCTAACTTCTATATGTTATTACATATATTTATGTATATATATTTCTTAGAGCCTAAGTGCTCACTAACCTAACATCTTATTGTTATTGCTCTTTTATTATGCCTTTTTCTTTTCTTTCTTTTTATTTTTCTATTTCTTTTTGGGACTAGTCTATTCTTAGTCTCGGGAAGCTTTGATGAAGCTAAAGCTCCCAATACTTGAACGGAATACCTTGATGAAGCTAAGGTTCTCAATACTTGACCTTATAATTATGATTATTTGTTTCTTATATTATCTCTATCCTATTATGTAATATTCTTATCTTTTTCATAACTAAATATTATCATTCATGCATGAACATATTGATTTTTTCTCAATAAAAAGGAAAAAGAAGTTTTTCTTTAATAAAATGAGACTAAACTCTTTCTAAAATAAATTTTCATCACTTAGCAAGGATTTTTCCATCAAAGAACTTTAATGCTATTTTTAATAAATTCTTTTCAAAAACTTAGACAAGCTTATCATGAAACTTTAAGATATCAACAAAGAGGATTTCTTCAAAGATTTAACTAGGTAGATATGCACTCTCTTTTGCAAATAACAATATGAAAATTATGGCTTAAAACTTTAAGTTTGATGATTCTTTATTATGAAAACTCTTCATAAAAACTTATTTATAAGTTTTTTACCCACTTCATGATAAAAACTAAGAACTAGATAAGTTTTCAAAATAAAATAGGAATCAACTCACTAGTTTAGAAATCTACTTAGAGAAATAAAAATTTACTAACAACTTAAGAAAGTAAGTTTCTAAAATGGTAACTCATTTTCTAAGACATAATCAACAACTTAAGAAAATTTTAAAGTTCTTTCTTTTCAAATAAAATTGGTAGAAAACTTAAAAGACCAAAATTTTAAGGTTGAAATTATCTTTAAAGAGTTAATAAATAAAATATAAAAGAAAAACATTTATTTATAATAACCCAAGGAATTATAGTTTTTTTTTTAAACAATTTAAAGAGAAAATTTTCAAAGTCCAATTTTTTAACCTGTAAAACAAGTTGTTTTATGAAAAATAATTATTGAGACAACACCAAGGAAGTCATGCATAAGATACGGGTCTATTTATGTATCAAAAAGATTTTTCAAGCACATACGTATCCATATATTTGTTTAAGGAGTTTTGGATAAAGAAAAGTTTGAAAATTTATGTTTCGAAAGTTGAGATTTTCATAGTGAATCTGTACCTCATTGTTTCGGGACCCAAATGGATTTTCATGAAAAAAAACCTTATAAATGGATAGATCTTTTCAAGTAGCTATAAAACGGTATATAATATGCGAAATTCCAAATTAAAAAGAGTAAGTTATGGCCATTTTAAGTTGAAATTTCTACTTATACGAATTTTACTACAACTAGAAGATAGAATTAGAAAATTTGATTAGAAATTCAATGGAATACTCATTTTAGGCACTTGCTTTGTTTAGGTGGTGAGGATCAAGATCTTCTCTTTCCTACAGATTACTTCTACTAATAGAAAATCGCCATGGCTGGTGAGTTTTCCTTTATGTTTTATGCATTCGCACATGTACTTGTAGAATAGAGCACTGCATGTTAGGAAACGATAAAAATTGATATGCATGTAGGTTGTTATGGGAGCTACGTATGTGATTCATTTTGTGTGATCAATAAACGATAAGTATATCGGAGCTCAATTGATTGATTAATATAAATTGTATATATGTATATTGCTTTGTGTGCAAATATTCATTGATCGCCTTAAATGAATTAATGTTGGAGTAGAAATCCCTTAAAACTAAATTGCTCATGCATATCACTTAGAATATCATCTTCGCATTTTTGCTACTACTCCTCAGCGTGAAACCAGAAAGGGAAGTTGTCTAACTATATCTTAAGGAATTAGGACGTACAAGGAATACGACCTCATAGTGTAGCTGTCACCCCCAAAGGATACCATAAACGCCATAGTCCACCATACTCAATATTAAAGTTTAAGTATGACTACCTCCGTCATCCCATAAGCTTTGATACCAGGTGTAAGGCATACGTTCACGATCATAGCGGACCAACTTTAAAACAAGTTGTTTAAGAAGAAATTCATATAGCAGTATAATAATGGAAAGCATACCATAATAACTTGCAATAGAAAATTATATAAAGGTCTTACAAACATCAAAGGGGCATTCCCCCGCTAAAAGATATAGTTCATCATAGGTTGGAGAAGCCTAATCAAAATAATTACAAGGAGATTTACTTATAACTCTAAGTCTACATCTAGTGTTTAACTTCTTCCAAAAACTCCTTAAGCCAAAAGGTAATACCTGAGAGAAATACTCCCGTAGCTTCAACCATAAGTGGAGAAACTGCAAGAGATATTTATAAGGGGGTAAGCTTCTTCACTTAGTGAGAATTAAATTCACAAGTAAAGTACTTAATCAATCAATGATCACTCAAGTTATTTAATCAATCATATGAAATACAAGCAATCACATGAGCAAATAATACATACGATTTTTCGAGAATCATATGTTTGAATGGATTTATCCCTCCATTCGGTGGTTAGGTGTTATGGGCAACGAAGCCATAGTTTGCAAATAATATATTTTGTAGTTTTGTACAGATTCCTACCAATCGCAAAAATGTAGTTGATTTAGGTGCCCACTCACCATTTAGTTATAGACGATTTAAGTTATAGATGATTATTTCGGGTCCTCGACCTCATTACTATGCCCTCGTCCCACTAAAGGTATAATAATGAATCCAATGTGACTCACTACGTGTCATGCATGAATCATTTAATTTAAGTTATCATGGTATAACATTAATCATTTTATAAGTGACCATAGAATTTGCAAACAATCCATACTAAACTAAATCATACAATGATTATACTTATCATAACTTCAATCATGTAAGTAAAACACATGCGCTTTCATATATTATCTTTTCTTAAAGCTAGTGTTACTAAACTACAAGTAAATACATAAGTACAATTGCAAGAATTTAAACTCATTCGGCCATATCAGAAGTTCCTTAGTCGAAATAGTCCTCCGAGTAGGGTAGCTCGGACTCCACGTTACCTATACAAAAGAAATACCCGAAATGACTATTTCTTAGAAGATCTACTTTGAACTTCTAAATCTATTCTACTAAATTCTTCAAAATTCGCATAGAGTAAAATTCCAACTTAAAATGGTAATAACTTGCTCATTTTAACTCGGAATTTCGCATATTATATATCGATTTCTACCTACTCAAAAAGATCTATCCATTTTTAAGGTCATTTCCTACATATAAGATCATTTAGGTTTCTAAACATCTCGGTACAGATTCAAAACGAATATTTCCAGATTTTGCAAAACAATTTTCCAACTCATCTTTATTCGAAAATCCTTTAGCAAAAATATAGATATGTATATATAATTGAAAAATCCTTTGTGTATATATGTAAGCTCACTTTATATGCAAAAATTTATAATGGTAGTGTCTCAACAATTATTAAACTTGAAGAAACTTAATATTTTCCCAGGTTATTATAAATAAATATATTCTTATTTTGTTTTCCCATTCCTTTTTCCAAAACAAATAAAATTTTTCTTTAACTTTAGCCTTTCACAATTTTTGTTTCTAGTGATAAAAGAACAAAGTTATCAAAGTTTATTAAGTTGTTGATAACCTACTCATAAATTTGCCTTTAGAATGGTTTTAGAAAATGAGTCTTTTCTTCTTATATTCGTATTCATTAACTCTTTAAAAAATAAATTTTTGTTTCTAAAACTTGGTCTTTTATTTCCTTTACCAATTTTATTTGAAAAGAAATTATCTTTATTGATAAAAATCCTTTGTTTTTTTATCTTTTTATATTCTTGTTATTGCTTTACAAATAGGATCCTTCTTTAGAAACTTGAAAATAATTATTTTTCTAAGTAGGTTTATAAATTTATGGGTTGATTTTATTTTAACTTTGAAAACTAGTTTACTTCTTGTTTTTGTTAGTTTGAAAAGACTTTAACTCTTAAGCTTTTTGTGAAACTTTGAATACTAACAAATTATTTTTTCTTACTAAGACTTAGGTTACCATATTATGAAAAGAAAGTGTTTATTTCTTATATTTCTTTGGTAAAGTTATCTTTGTTATTTGAGAAAATCTGAGAAAACTTGTATTATTCATTTCTATGTTGTTGATGATAATTCCACTATTTAATGACAAGTTACATGATAGAATTTAGTTTCAAGTTCCTTTATTAAAGAAAAATTCTACTTTAAATTTAGTTGAGGCAATATCATTATATAGATGCATGTATTATGAGCATGTAGTATGTAGATGATGAAAATATGAGATCAGAAGCAAGATAATATTAGTAACTAATATAAAAATAATATAGATATTATAATCAAGTATTGGGAATATTAACTTCATCAAGGTAACCCAGTCATGTATTGGGAGTCTTAGCTTCATCAAGGCATCCTCGAATTGTGTCCCAAAAAAGAGAAAAAGAAAGAAAAGAAAAAGCAATAATAAGCTTGTTAGTGAGTTAGTGAGCATTTAGGCTCTAAAATATATATATATAGATAGTAACATATATATAAAGTTAGGTTAGAAGCATGATAATAAAAATAATAAGATCATAATAACAACATAATAGCAAATCAACATAGTATGAAATTTATTCATGAACAAGAACAAAACATGAACATAGTGTTGCTTCTATAATATTGGAATGTTTAAGAAACATACACCATGATCATGTTAAGTTACATGACATGGTAAAAAGAAATAGATAAGAACTTTTACCTAAGAAGATAATATGGAAGTGATAGTAGAAGAAAAGCTTAGATAGTGTTTGTGTATAGGAATTGTGCAGAAAAAATTGGGTAGTGAAAGAAAAAAAAAAAGAGAGATTTTGGTAGAGAGTGTTTGAGAAGAGAATTTGGGAGAGTTTTAGTAATGAAAGAGTGTGTGAAAGAATTGGAGGGATAGGGGGTATTTATAGAATTTTTGGAGTGAAATTGAGTGAATTAAGTAAATTGAAAAAGAAAAGTAAATGTGTGTGTGTATGGGAGAGGGAGGGCCGACGTGATTGAGAGGGCGAGAGAGAGATTGTTTTGTTTTGTTTTGTATTTTTGTTAATAAAAAGTAATAAGATGTAAAGTTTAGTGTGAATGAAGATGTATGGAAAAAGTAAAAAGTAGATAATAAGAATAGTAGAGTGTAGAAATAGGTATAGAAAAAGTAGAGATAGGTGAATAATAATGAATAGTGTAGATAGTACTATGAATAGTACATAAGACAAATTAATACTGGTAGTAAGGAAAATACGTGTAATTAAGCTATATCTGATATTTTAAATTTCAAAAAATTATAAAAATGATATTTTTGGAATCCTTGTATTTTTACAAGTTTATTGGTATTATCAGAATATTTTTGCCGTCGGGAGTACCGAGGCATGGTTTTCGAAAACTGATCCTGTTTGGATTCAAAAGACACCAAAAATTATCGAATCTAATATTTTAATGCATCCTCATATTATTACAAACTATTATCTACTACTATCTCGGTTTCGTTATTTCAACATTGAAAACACGAAATTGCTAGGTCTAATCTATTAGGGTTTGATGCGTATTTGTTGACCTTAGAGTTTCCGGTTGACTTTCTGTTTAGAGTTTGAACATAACCGTAGCATAAAATCTATGGGATTACAATAACCAAGCCAGATCGATCGTTTTAGGTAAGAAAAGCCTAGGGACTAGTAGTACGATTGATTGGAACCCTAATATGCATGCAAAATTCAAGGAGGTTGATTATGACCCATTCAACGCATTCCCTAACCTACAATGGAGGAGTAAATCCATTCACATACGAAACTGGATAGTCCTATGTATTGTTTGATCATATGGTTTTTGCATTACATATGCTTGTCTAATGGACTTGTTTGAATGTTTGTTATAAGTACTTTTGCATAAGGATTATCTCGCTAAGCTATCACGCTTATTCCCAATAGATTTTTAATGTTGCAGATCTTTGTTTTGTACCTAAGACTACCTGACCTCCCGAGTAAAACATATGCTTTTAGGAAGCTTTTGGAGGAATTCTATTTGAAGTATAATTAGATTTCCTTTAAAATCTTTTAGTTTTAGTTTTTGTCTTAGTCAACTATGCTATTATGAACACTTATCAGGGCAATGCCCCATAGAAGTTGTATGATTTTTATATTTTGATGAACTGTATTAAGTATTATTTTGTATATCTGCTGCCATTATCTTAAAATGTATAACTCCATTCGGCCTCCTTTGTTTTGAACGTACACCTTGTATAATATAAAAACTTTCGAGTAACTAAGGTAGTCATTCTTAAGTTTTAATATTGCATACAGTAGGCTATCATTTAGGGTACTTGTTGGGGCATCACAACCATACTACCATGCTCTTGTTTTACCAATGATATAGTAGTAAATGTAATGTAACTCACTTCTTTTATGTATGAAATCATTTAATTAGGTAGTTTTAGCATGGTATTAAATATCTTAAAGGTGATCAAAATTGGTAGACACTTCAATAAGGTACTAAAACAACAACTTGACTATAGGCAATTCAAGCATCGATCTACTTAGTATAAATTCAGTCAACATTATAAGGCACATGCATTTTCCATTTTTATCTTTCCTTATTTGTAGCGCCACTAGTTTACATGTAAAAACATAATACAAAAATTTAGGAAATAAAGTCACTCAGCCATAATTTGGTCAATCCACTAGTCGTAATAATCTCTAGGATAGGGAAATTCTCCTTCTTGGTCATCTGAAAAAAAAAAAAAAAAACCGAAATGACTATTTCATGAAAGTGCTACTAAAATTTGGTAGTTTATCTTATTATTTTTGTCAAAATTCAGATTATGTAAATTATAACTTAAAACGGCTATAACTTGCTCTTTTAATTTAAAATTTCACAAATTAGTAGTCGTTTTCTACCTACTCGAAAAGATATTATATATATCTAAGGTTATTTTTAAAATTTAAATCCATTTGGAAACCCAAATGGGTCGTACAGAATTGACACAAAAATCTTAACCCTTAAATTGTAATTCTCAAGTTTTACATCAATCTAGAAATTCTACAGCAATGACATAGATATTTATATAGTTGAAAAATCTTTAATATATACATATAAATTCATATTATATGCATGATTCTAGTGATGTTGTCCTAATAATAATTTTTCATAAAATAATTTATTTTAGAGGTTTGAAAAATGAAGTTTGTGAAAGTCTCTCTTTAAGTTGTTGGAAAGAAAATTAAAATATTGAGTTTGTTACAAATGAGTGCCTACTCATTATATTTATTATTTTATATTTTCATAACTTCTAAAAAATAAATTCACTTCTTGAAACTTGGTTCTTTAAGCTGTCTACCAATTTTATTTCCTAAGTGGATTTTTAACTAGTGAGTTGCTTTTAAACTTGATTTAGAAAAATTGTTTGGTTCTTAGTGTTTCTCAAAGGATTTGCATAAGCCATATAGATAAGTTTGTAAGAAAAATTTGCATAACAAAAAATTATCAATATTAAAATTTATAAAAACTTACTTTAACAATTTAGAACTAATGTAGTTGAACCATTTTTAGTGAAAATTTCTCCAATTTGTTGAAAATCATTTCTTTTGTAAGTTTAGTCCTATTTACATGAAAGAAAGTACTCGTATTTTTGTCTTGAAATTTTTATTAAGATACAACATCATCCTATGGTCATGCATGAATATGAACTTGATAGTTATGTTATAAAGATAACTCATGTAGAAAAATGAAAGAAATAGATAATCAAATAAGCATATATTATAATATTATATATCATATAAAACAAAAATATGAAAGTCTTAGATTGGTATCAAGCTTCTCGAAACTTAGAGATGACAAGTTCCATAAAAAGGAAAGAAAAGCATAAGCAAAACTTAAAAAAAAAAGAAAAGAAATAAAATTGTGGAAGCCTTAGATTTTATTCAAGTCTTCCCGAGACTTAGAAATCGTCAAGTCCCATAAAAAAAACAAGAAAATAGCAAGAAAAATATGGGAGTCTTAGATTCATGTCAAGGCTCCCTAGGAGTTAGATTATGGACAAGTCCAAAAATGTTTTGACTTGGTAAGAACAAGTCTAAACTAGAAGTGACTAGTTTTATTTATAGGCATGAAATAAGTAAATAAGTAAGGAAATAAGAGCATAATAAAAAGTTAGATTAGTGAGCTTGAGGCTCTAAGAATATATATATACATACTTATACTTAATATCATATAGAAATTTAGATTAGTAGCATGAACAAAATAAGAACATAACAAGAATCGTAAAATGAACATGGTATTAAACAAGACATGAACAAGTTTTTGTTTCCATGATTTCTTCCCTAGCACAATGCTCATGGGGTTTTGGAAATCAAAACACACAAAGTGCCCATGTTATGTTAACATAAGGAGAAGAAGAGGTTTAGTGTTTTATCTAAACTTGAAGATAAGTTATGGAAGATGAATGAAAGAAGAAAATTTTGTGAAAATTGTTGGGGATGGGGAGGAGAGTTCACGGTTGGAGAAAGGAAAAGGGGAGAGAGTTGGAGTTTTAATTTTGGAGTGGAAATTAGAGTGAATAAAATTAATTGAAAAAGAAAATAAATAAGTAAAGGGAGAGAATTGGGGCGTCGGTTCTAACATGAGAGAGGGGAGATAATTGATTAATTTTGTATTTTTATAATGAAAAGTAAGTAATATGTAAGGCAAGTTATGTGTAAAGTTTTATGGGAAAAGAAAATATAAGAGATAGGTGTGTAAAAATGTAAGAATAGGTAGGAAGTAAAAGTAGAGATAGAGGAATGGTAGTGAACAGTAACTTAAATAGTAAACAAGATAAATAAATTACTTGTAGTAAGAAAAATACGCATAAATAGGCTATATCTAATATTTTTAAAAGCAAAAAAATTCTATAACTGATATTTTATAAATCCTTATCTTATTATAATTCTAAATATGTTATTAGAATATTTTATCGTTTCACATGCTAAGACCTTGTTTTCGAAAAACTAATCTAGTTCGGATCTGAAACGAACAAATTTTCAATGAATTTGATCTTTTTAGGTTATATCACATTATTTCAAACTATAATCTAAGATTATCTCATTTCTATTATTTTAGGGTTTCAAGCATAGGATTGCAGATCTAGATTTACCAGGGCTAATTACTAACCTAGTTCCAATTGAGTTTTGGTTCCAGGGTTTACGTATAAAACCTATCATAAAATCTAGTGGTTTACAATATTGGAAAAGACGGTGGCTCATAGAAAGAAGAATTGAGCCAAGAAGTTAGATGATGCTCTATGGTCATATAGAACTGTAATGCCCAAGTTTTTTCCATGTATAAGTTTAGAAAATAAAATTAAAAATCAATGAAGTTTTAGTATATAATTTTGAATGCATGCTTTGATGATTAGATTAAGTGTATTGACATGTATGAAATTAGATAAATAAGACAAAAAATTCAAAATTTCATTTAAATCTTTTAAAAGTTGTTTAATTAATATTAAATTTTTCATTAGCTAAGTCTTTAAATATTTAATTGTTTAAGTAACTCATTTCAAGTTATACATCAATTATTTTACTTCTAAACTTCTTTAGAAAATTATATTTCAAAAATTTAATCTTTAAATTATAAAACATTCTAATGTAGAGTTTCATAAGAAAATTTCCTTTCAAATAAAATTCATAAGTTAAATTATTAAAACTTTATATTGATTTCAAAATTAATAATTTGTTGATGTCTTTTAATACAAATTTATGCCTAAATTTTTGCAACTTTTAGTCCCATTTCCACCATAATTAACATGCTCTCACACACACAAGACAATTCTTGCATGTGCAAAAGTCAAACCAAGCCTTACCTACTTTATTAGAGATAACTATCAAAATTTTTGCAAAACTCATCTCTTTCTCTTCTTGCACCAGACGTGAAACACACACACATCCATAGTCTCATCATCTTATTTTTCTCTTTCAAAATTCATCAAAAACTCAAGATAATCTAATTAACAAGTCAACCTCGCTCAAGGTAAGTTATAGCTTCTCTTTTGCTTTGTTGGTTTTTGTTATTTTAGGAAGAGTATTTGTGTTTATGTTAGATTTTGATGGTTGGAAGGTTGTTGATGATTTGATGTTAAAAAAGTGAAATTGAGTAATGATATTGATAGTATGAGTCTTAAATTTTTTTGATAGCATAGGCTTTTATTTGTAAATGGAGTTAATGGAGTATCTATAGATGTGGAGTTTACGTTTTTGGTGAAAATGGCCATGTGAGGTTATTGGAAGGGTATATGATGTATGCATGTGAGTAATGGAGTGTGTTTGATGAAGTTAAAAGTCAAAACAAGTGTTTGAAAAGTGAAATTTTGAAGCAAGTGTAGTGAAAAAAACAGGGGAGTACACTACCCTCATACATGGGTCGTGTATATCCACTCGTGACTCCACAATAGCCAAATTCTATATGCACTACCCCTCATACAAGGGTCGTGTATATCCACTCATGACTCCATAGTAGCCAAATTATATATACACTATCCTCATACATGGTTGTGTATATCTACTCGTGACAGCCTTCCCTGTTTCGTAAATTGACCATAACTTTTTCATCTAGACTTGAATTGAGGTGATTCAAGAGGCTATAAAAGGCTTAAAAAGAGCTCTATAACTTTAATTTTTTAAGTTTCGAGAGCCTCAAAAGTATCAAGGCTTAAATTTTGATTGTTTCAGGTAGTGTCATGCTCAAATCAAGTTAAATATCTATTTTACTAGTTAAGTGAAGATAGTTAAACTTAATACTCTATAATTTCTTAAAGATTGATGAACCAGGATTACCATATAAAATTTTAGAATATTTAAGTATTTATGGAAGTCCTACATAGACACATGCTTAGTGAATTTTATTTGTTATTTTATAGGATCTTTTGATCAATACTTAGACTCTCTGGCTGATTACTATGATGATTAGCCACCATGCACGGATGAGTAATCGAATCTTCTCACTTAGATTGTGCTTGTAACATAGTAGTTGAACATTACTTTAAATTAAAATTAAATTGACAAAATGCTTAGGGATTGGGGACTTTGCTTGTTATATGTATATGAATGAATGACAAACTCTGATATTCAAAGTGATAACTTCGTTGGATGATAATGGTTGTGTAGTTTGGAATGATAAGTGTCTAAAATTGAATTGATCACCATATAATATGGACTAAAGCTTACTGGACCTTGATAATTGCATTAGCATGGTATTTCATGTCACGTGTTAATATTTCGATTCTGTGGTAATGCTTATGGAGTCCAGAGAATTTGGTTAGGATTACCATAGGGTTGTCAGCTTCACATGATCTAAGCAGGCTTTGAAGGAGGTTGCCTGTGTTGGAGTTTACTATAGAGTATTAATACTTAATGGGAATTTCCAAGTTTTAAATGAAGTGGGGATTGTATGTTATAACTATTTATAAATAGTAAATGATTTGAAAGAGTTCTCCTTCTTTAGTTTTGGGATTCTCATGGGCATGAATTACTTAACTAATCCTTCAACCTCCAAGGAGGGCATAAATCTCCATATGTTTGAATTCTAGTTATTCAAACCATGTTTGCTACATATGTTTGATGAGTGCATTGCATATGATTACTAACTAAACTTGTTTGATACTAATAATGTATGTTAACATTCTGTTATTCACAGAGCTTTATATGCTCACGCTCTCTTAGACTGATGATTTATAGGGTTTTAAGCAAGAAGACCGAAACCAAACTTAGGTATGGGAGTTAATGTAAGATGGACTTATGTACTCTTTTGGAAGAAAGACCATATGTGTAATAGAGACTTAGTATTGATCTTGTAATAATATAAATTAAGTTTTATTTTCCTTGTAAGTTTGCTTGTAATAAGGTTTTGTCAAAGCCTTGAAGATCATGGTTGGCATAGGCATCATCAAATTAACGAGTTGGATGAGTAAAGGGAGTTAGCCTATGAAAATAATAAGTTTTACAATGAATGAGTTAAGCAGTTGCATGACTCTAAAGCAATTTAGGGAAGGAGATCCAATGCTTTTGAATAACTCAAGACTCAAACTATTCCTTGGAAAGCTCAAATCAAGGTGGTCAGGACCATTTGGATAAGGGTGTTTTTAAGGTTAAGGAAAAAAGAAGGATTTCAAGCTCTTAGAGATTGAATCAAATACTTAGAAAGTTTTCATGTTAAGATAATGACATTAAACAAGCGCTTCATGGGAGGCAACCATGCTTTGTTTTATGTTCTAATATGTAGTAATTGTGTTTATTCTATGTTACTTATGATCTAATATGTTTAGTGTTGTTAATTTGTAGATATATGACACTTTTGGGTAAGTGTGTGTCAAGGAAGATCAGTTAGAGGGAGTAGATCATGTTAAATTTGGAGAAATTTTGAGCTAAGTATGAAAAATGTAAGAAAGCAAGCTCAAAGGAGATAACGCCCCCTCTCATGTCTGTTATGCTTCAACGTGACAAAACAGGGCAATCCCCCATTAGTCATAAGTGTGATGGGGCTGCATTGACCAATCACTGCAGCAGTGTATCATAGGAATAAGGGGTGAAAAATGGTTAGAGGAGACCACAAACATGATGATGGCCATGATGAAGATGACAACATGAATTTATGGAGCCTATAGTCAATCACCACCCCTGTTATGCTTGTTATAGTGGCATTGATATAGCTTACGGCTTTAGAAGATGGTCGTGATAAGGATCTCTAGTTGAGATCTAGAGACTAAAGGGGATCATAGCCTATATAACAACCATGATCAAGGTTAGTACCATCTTAATTTTTAGTCCAGAGAAGATCATGGGTCATATCATGGCTACGATCTAGGTTAGGTTTATATCAAATTTCAAGTTTGAGGAGATCATAGCCTATGTTATGACCGTGATTTAAGGCATTACTGGGTACTATATAAGCATGGTTTCTCTTTCTCTCTCTTCACTTTTAAAATTTTACACTTGTTGTCTCTCTCATTTTCCCTTTCTCCCACTCTCACATGACGCTCACATATTTACACACTCAATTTCACCTATTTGTGCACTTAGATTCACAAATCCTTGAAGAGTAATAGCAAAAAGGTACGAAACTCTCTATCATGCTATTATGTTTCATTAAAAAAATCGATAAGTTCAAGAACATATGAAGATTTTAATGTTTTGCTTTTCCTAGTATATTAGTGCTTGAAGGTTAGTGCATGTTGTTTTAAGTACTTAACTATCAATATGCATGCTTTTCATTACCTGTTTTACACTAGGCTTACTAGATTTCATGATGAACCCTAATTTCATCAAGATCAACCATTGACTTAAAATTAAGGCTTTTTAAAATGGGTGTTAGCTTATTGTTCTAGAGGCTCAATCTTATGGATTTTTAGTATTACAACAAGTTTAGGCAAGGATTTCAAGGCTGAAATGGAATAAAAACCCTAATTTTACACACATTAAGGTTTTCAAATTATTAGTGCTCAGGAACATGAATCTCATGTAATGTGAAGGATATTGATGCTGATTTAAGTTTCATATGGGGCTAACCCTGATTCACTAACTTGTTATATGAACTTTACTAGGCTATCACTAACTTGTTCCTTCAGACATGAGTTGGACTTGAACATCTAAGTATATGAAGTCTTGGTACTCAAAGTAGCATGTGCAATGTTAGTTGATCTTAGTTTATTATGAACTTGAGTGTGTTTATGCAATGCATGTTAGTGGTGTTGATAGTTTATAAGTGTCATTGTGTTTTTTCTACTCAAGATAATATGATGTACTTGGTTTTTATAGATGGCACCAAAGAAAGCTTCTGCACCGAAGGGGGTTAAGAGATCCAGGTCTGAAAGATCCCTTAAGAGGGTTACATAGGTAGTTCCAATGGTACAATCAAGCTACCAGTTAGAACAATAGAGAATCATAGACATCAGTTCGACCAATCAGTGCAAGAGAAGAAGTGAAAGGGGAATATGATTCAAATGACAAGGTGTTGGGAGACTATAGGAATCAACACGCTTTTGACAAGTTATTACCCGAGGGACCATGGGCTCAACTTCTTCAATATAAAGGACAAATTTTATAAGGAAATGACTCTAATGTTCATGGCTTCTTTCAAGCACCACTTTTCAAGCATCTACTTCGGCATTCACAATCAGGTGTCATTCTTCGCATATGGCAAATACCATGCAATAAGCATGATGGAATTTATTCGAACAATAGGTATATACTCAAATGTAGAAACTGATAGCCCATAGTTTCATAGATTACCAACCATTATGCCTAGCAAAGTCTCCCACACAAATTTCTAGAGGGAGATATCCATGGAATCAACTTTCCATCCTTGTAAGTCCCAGAGGTCAGCGATCAAGTTATTGAGCCATCGAGTCCTTCACTATATTTTAGCGAAGTCGACAAACCATCGAATATATAGCTTGGGAGTTATAGTGGAGATAGATACTTCCTCTCTATAGCATCATCTGATAATACAAGGTAAATGTTAGGGTTCTCATTACTTTTTTGCTCAGACATCAAGCTTCCAAATCTGGGCAAGCTATTTACTTTGGGCTTTTAATCACACGAATTCTAAAGAACTTGAAAGTTTGGATAAGAAAACATGAGCCCTATGACAAGGAAGGAAAATCTAAACTCTCTTGCATGATCCTTTTTACCAATGGGAATCCCAAGGTCGCTAGTCCAAATGTTGATAGTGAGGCATCGGCTCAATCTAATGGTGCTCTCTTAGTTTCAACTATTCAATTAGGAGTTTTGCTAGATTGAAGTAAGAAATTTCTCAATGAAGGGGGAGGGGGGATAGTTGAATTGAAGGAAGAAAATGATAATCTAAAGTAGTTAATCAAGGAGGGCTTCAAAGTAATCTATGATAAAATGAATATCCCAACGCCCTTATGTTTTAAGAGTAGCCTCACCAAAGATGATGCCAGACCAAGTGAGCCAGCTAGTACTAACTAAGAAAGGGCCTTAGTTCCAATTCAATAGTAGCAAATGCCTCCAGCATCAACACCCCTTCCTCAAATTGAGGAGAGTGAGAATGATGAAGAAAGCTCTAAGGATGAAATGGAGAGGCAGTTATAGCATAGGTCCTAAGTTCAAAAACCAACTAATTAGCAGTAAGGTACTCAAGCCCCAGTTCAAGCACTAGTTAGCGTCCGATGGAACAAGAGGCAAGCAGCTCCGGGACAGAAAATGATGATGAGGAGGATGATAAAGAAGGCAGAGGTGAAGGATCAAAGGAAGATCATGATGATGGGGGTAACAACAACAATGAAGGAAACCTATATAATTGATTTTCCAGATTCACTTGTTGAAATATCTATTTCATGAGCCTATGTAGTCAAGCTAATTTTTAAGAGACTCATAATTTTGGTTATTGTTATTATGGTTTTTCTTTCTTTTTATGTCTTTCTTTTTCTTAGTTATAGTTGTTGGATGGTACAATGGATCATCGGATGGAAACTCGAGCTGGAATTTTGTAGTTGTGATGTTATGTTCAAACTTCATTAAGGGGAGTGTCAACTTTTCTTTTCCTTAATTTCTTTTTTACTCCTTATTTCCTTTCTTTTGCTATGTTTGTTTATGAGACATTTTAGATAATGTATCTATCGAAAGTCTAGGGAAGGGAATTTATTTATGAAGTTTAACTAATATCAAGCTCCCCTTAATTAAGCATTTTAGGAAATTTTGTATAATATGGTGCAAAAATTTAAAATTTTTAGTATATCTTGCATTATAGTAATAAAGTGGTTGATATTGGATAATATCTTGAACTTTTTCTTACCTTTGCATTTATTTGACATGTTGGAATTGCATGATATCTAAGTGGCATGGTTTTACTTGTCATTTAACCAAGAATTCAGTTGTAAGATTAGTATGAGACTCCTAGTAAGGGTTTGTTAGTTAATTTTACCCACTTAACTAATTGTATAGTTTGTTCCACAATTGTTTTGAATGATTGATTTTTATGTAATAAGAGTTCAATTTAATATAAACTCCCATGTTTCTATTCTAAAAGAAGAAGAAGAAGAAGAAGAAGAAAAATAGCTAAGTTAAGTGGTAGAGGTTCAATAGGGTCCCCTTAAAACCTAGTCACCTAAGGTCATTTGGCTTGGGATCAACCGACCAAGGAAACTCACTTAACAAAAGGATTAAGGTTCGATAAGTTTGTGTGATTCCTCCTAGGAAGAATAACATCTGTTAACTTGGGTGATGAGCCTGGGATTATCAGTTAAAAGCTCGCTACATGGGTTGTGAGATTTATCATACTGAATGAATACAATTACATGAATAATAAAAAGGGGGGAGGAAAAATAAAATTGTGTAAACTTTTACTTGAGATTATGTGGCTTTACAATTGATTAGGTTTCAATATGCACTCATGTTGAAGGGGTGTAATAGACTAACTCTCTTTTACTAGGTAGTTTCTACCTGATTTTTCAAAACTTGAAGGCTTGTTTAAATGATAAAGGTAAAAGATGGATTACTTGGATTAGCCTTGGAATTCTAGCAAAGTTAATTAAGATGCATGCTATGGTGGAGGTTGAGTAAGACAGTAATGCATTTAGTATGTGAAGTCACATGGTGAAATATACGCAATCAATGAGAGATACATAGTAGCAAGAAAAAAAGGAGAAAATTGCTTTTCCTAACCTTAAGATGAATTCATAGATTAATTATTATTTGCTTGTTTTCTTGAGGGCACACAAAGCTTAATTATGGAGAAGTTTGATAGGGGTTAATCACTGTATGAGATTAAGGCTAAATTATGTTTAACTATGCCTTAAATATGCTTAAAGTGTAGGGATTTGGTACCTAATACTTAAATATGTTCATTTCAGGTAACTAAGGGCAAGTTCTGAACAATTAGATGAAAATAAATTGATTAAAGGAAAAATGGCACATCAAAACCTTCATCACACTTGTAATGAGGAAGGTTATCTATTCAAGTGCATGATTGAATAGCATAACGGGTGTGATCTAAGAGAAATTGGGATATAGTAGAGATCATAAGCCTTAATGTGGTTGTAACAAAGATGGTGATCTCCATTGATTATAATTATAAGCTTTGACACAACTGTTATCTAAAAAAGAGGAAGAAAGCACAGTGGAGATCACAACCTTTATCACAACCGTGACCAACAGGGGAGCAAATTGAAGCTTTATGATGTAGGCTTTATCATGGGCATTATTATGTTTATATTTTTTAGCCGAGGAGATCACAACCTCCATCATGGCCATGATCTACCTTAGATATGTGGATCTCTGAGAGATAATGGCTCATGATGAGGCCACACTGGCAATTGTTTTATGATATGTTTTCATGTTAGTTCAGATTTAAAACACATCTTGGAAGGAGATAAAGGCTAATTGATGCATAACTTTGTCATTTAGACATACCTAGTGATGCATAACATATAAATACTAACCTCAAACTTTGGAAAGTAATATATATATATATATATACATAAAAAAAAATCACTTTTGTAATCCAAGCAAGTGTATCCATTACGAGAGAATGTTATACCAATTCATATTTTGAGTGTCAAGCATTGTGCCGGTTCTTGTAGACTTTCCTTGGAAATTCTAGAGAGAGAAATGAAGAGGATATGTATGGTGTAATTATCATGCATCATACATTCATAATTGTTAGTAAAAAAGGGTTGTTCTCATGCTCTCTTACTATTATTCTTATTTAATATTTGTAATGTGTATATCTTGCATGATGTGTGAGTAGTAGTATTAGGACTTGAAACACCATGATTAACATGTATCATCATTAATTCATTGATTACGTTGTTAATTTCCTTATTTCTTATGGTGTGTTTCATGAATAACTAGTTCTAAGTGGCGCACAATTTAAGATTAGGCAAGATTCCTTCGAGATTTGATTGAGAAATCAACTTGTTAGATAGATCCAAAATATAGGGAGAAGTTACTGATGATTTTAGAGATAGGGTTGTAAAACTTTCTACATGAACATTTGAATAACATTAGATTCATAATCTCAATACGATTTTAGTCGACTGTTAACTAGGAAGAGATTTTAATTGACAAGACTAGCATTAGAAGTTAATGATCTCGAGAAAGACCTTGAATTTATTCATTGAATCTAGCAATTAGGGAAATTGACAATAAATCTCAGAAATAGAATAGTTAAACTGCATGTTAGTTAATTGGTAAAGCAACTATAATTTGTGTATTGTATTAGTAATTAAACTAAGTTATTGCAATAGTGAAGCTGGTTATAGGAACCAAGTAATTACTTTAATTAATTGTAATTTTTCTACTTCACATTTTGTTGGCTATATAATAGAAAAAAGGTAAGTAATAGTACTTGTCAAGATCCCCGAGGAATACGACCCTATAATTCATTCATGTACTACGTGCGATAGGTATACTTACCTAGTACTGATGAAGTTATAGGAATAAGATTATAAGACTTAGTTTATTCAAACTAGGTCAGAATATGTACAACCACAACACTATCAACAAAAAGTTGATACACTTGACGATTAAAAAGTTTCGATATTTAACTTAGAAATCATCTAAAGTTTGGGTATTATGTGTTTTTCATGTTAATGGATCATATAATCTATCATATAAACATTGGAATGATGAAAGGAGTTATAATATTATAATGGCCAATATCAATTGCTTGTAAATCTAAGCCCTTCATTTATTTAACAGTATGGAACCATAAAATAAAAAAGTATGGGACTAAAGAAATTGCCATCAAATGGCAAGTTATTCTTTCACATAGTTAAAAATATTATGAAAATATAATAAATAAATGGAGATCTACATAAGTGTAGTAATTGAAATGGACACAAAACTAAAGTTATTTATACCATTGCAAGAAAATCAGAGAAAAATTACTACATCATAATTTTGTTTTATTTCACTTTTTCTATATTTATGTACCCATGACGTATCCATTCATTAAAGAAAAATCAAATGGGATTTATTTCTAAAAACCATATACTTATTATGTTCCTTAAAGATGAATGATAAGCAATGTTATGTGTCTTCCTTTTGAATGGATGTGGTACATCAAATATAATTATGACATATTAAATTATAATTATATGATAAAAATTCCTTTTTAACTAGTTTAATAGGCTAATTAAGTGGCTTTTTTTCTTGTTTTCCTCAATCCTTCCAGGCCATTATGTTCTTCCATCTCACGTATCATTGATACCACTGAAAAAATATTTTTGCTAGCTGAAGCATTAAAACATGGACGATAATCCTATTGTTTGCAATTCGAAAACTAAGAAGTTAAAAGAAAAGCATGAAGTCGGCGCTAGCATTGATGAATTACCTTAAGCACATTTTGTCTCTTATTCCCATGAAGGATGATGATAGAACAGTTATATCATAAAAAAGTAGAAATATTTGTGGACATCTTTATCTCAACTTATATTTGAAGTAGAATTTTCTCTAACTAGAAGCTCTATATGAGTTTTTTTAAATGGTTCTTCTTCTACACCATGCTTACATGAAAACATTTAACCTCTATTGTAAAGTTCTACATAATGCTTCTTGAATTTATATATGAGTCTCCATTGATACAAAGAAGAATGTTTGAGATTACTCTAGTAGATTAAGTGATCTTCTGAAAAAATATATGTTGAAGTTGCTCGTTCTCTTTTGTAACGCCCAAAACATAAGGGCACTTACAACACACCATGTGTCTACATGGAATATGGATACTTAGAGGCTCTAAACATTGACACAGGATAGCTTAAAGAGTCCATCTAAACACATGTAACTATAAACCAACAATAGGTTATGCCCTACCATACTATCTTAATACTTAATTCCAACATTAACATAATAGGAGTCTCTATCTCCTATAGTTCATCAAACTAACATCGATAATCCACTAGATTTTCACAACCCTATAGGGTACCCTAATTGTAATAATACACCATGTAACTAACTAAGGCCTCCAGCAAGTTACATAAATATTATACAACTAATGTTCCCCATTTGAAGTGGACAATTAAACAGGATCGATAGTTGTTTTGAGTGAGAAAGAGATTACATATATAACACATACATATCTAGGTCATCATAAAATATTACAACCATGGTCTTCAGGGGCTTCAACATAACCCTATTACAACGAAAACTTATAAAGAAAAATGAAATCTAACTTATACTATTACAAAACCATAAATAAGTCTCTATTACATAGATGGTCTTCTTTCCAAGAGAATACATAAGTCCATCATACACTAACTCCCACTCCTGAGCTTGGTTTTGGTCTTCATGCTTTAAACCTTGTAAATCAATAGTTTAAGAGAGCGTAAGCATATAAAGCTCAGTGAATAATAGAATCTTATTACATATCTTTAGTATCAAACAAGTTTTATCAGCAACGATATGCAATGCACTCATCAACCATATGTAGCAAACATGGTTCAAATAACTGGAATTCAAACCTATGGAGATTTACGCCCTCCTAAGGGGTTGAAGGATAAGTATAGTAGTTCATGCCCATAAGAATCTCAAAACTAAAGAAGGTGGACTTTTCCATTTTCTTTTACCATTTCAAAAATAGTTTTCACATAAACACCCTCCACTTCATTTAGAACTTGAGCAATCTCACTAAGTATTAACACTATAAAGCCAACTCCAACACAGATGACCTTCTTCGAAGCCTGCTTAGTTTCTATAAAGCTGACAACCCTATGGTAACATATAAGCAGACCAATTAGTCCCAACAAGCATTACCACAGAATCGAAATGTTAACACGTGACTTGAGTATCATGCTAATACAGTATGATGTTATGAAATGCATGCCATATTTAATTTTGAAGTCCAATAAACTTAATTCAATATTATCATGTTATCAGATCAATTTTAGGTACTCAATAATGCAACTATAATTTAATATCAAGCAAGTAGTTATCACTTTGATTATTAAGATTTACAACTCAAACATACAACATATGACGTACAAGATTTCTCATCCCCATATTCCTTATAATTACAATTAGACTATATACCACTATTTACAATCACAAACATATGACGTACAAGATTTCTCATCCCTATATTCCTTATAATTACAATTAGACTATATACCACTATTTACAATCACAAACAAAGTGATAGGATTCAAGTTACTCACCCATGCAGTCTATTTAATCGTCGTAATAGTCCAACAGAAAGTCCAAATCGTGATCTAGGATTCCTATAAGATAGAAAAGCTTATATTACTATCTACTTAACAAAGGCAAGAAGAATAAAACAATATTCTAAAGCTATAGGAGACAAAAAGACACTTTAAGGTTGACACACCCCGTACCAAGGGCCGTATGAGACAGGGCAACACACAAGCTTCGCCATAGCTTCCACCACGTCCCTTATGGAGGATCACTTGTTGACCAGAAGCTACCATGCCTCTTGCCACACCCTAGTTGGAGGATCACTTAACGACCAAAGGCTACTATGCCCCTTGCCATGCCCTCGTGGTGACTTAGATCCTACGAACATAAATGGCCACACCCTTTACCACGAGTTGTGGTCACTCTACAATGAATATGCTTTTAACTTTACGATTTTTATACACTTTAACCAACTTTACTTGTCTCAAGTTCATCCAACACACTCACACATCATCATAGAAGTCTCAAATTCATCATCCATTACTTCAACTCTTCCAACCCATCTATATTTTTCACATCAAACAACCACTCAACAAACCAACCATTAACTTCAAACTTTAGAACTTTAAAACCATTTATCTATCATTCTACTTCTTATATCAAACAAACAAACTCATAAACACCCCATATCGACCATTAACAAAAAAAAAAAAAAAACACTAATCTAATAACTACTCAAACACAAAAACAACAAAGATAAATCATGAGTTAACTTACCAAAACTTGCTTTAACTTGAAGATAGAAGCTTAAATTGTTGTTATTGATGATTTAGAAGAAAAAAATGATATTGATAAGTAGAGTGTGTGTGTGTAGAAATTTAGGTTTTGAAAGAGAGAAGAGAAGGAGAAAATGAAGGCAAAAATTTTGCATCTTTAACAATAATTATATCCATATATACAAAAATTTACTTTGACTTTTAAGGCAATTCAAAAATGATTGTTTATGTGTGTGTGTATGGGAGTTGTGGTGGGTTACAAGAGTTAAATTTGGCAACCATTAAAATTAGAGCAAACTTATGTTAGCCTATTATTCTACTAACACATTATAATTATCAATCATACAAATTCGAAACAAAGTTTAGTAACAATATAGCTTATAGTTCCTATTTAATTAAATAATTTCTTATAAGAATTTATACCAACACTTTGAACATATTAAAAGTCTAGTTTATAAAATTCAAACTCTAAAAGAATAGAAAGAATACTTAAAATTGAAAATTTCATTAAAACAATTCATTTGGAGATTTTGAACTTCTTTTTCTACTAAATTGGTTTTATAAAAGTTATTATACTTAAATTTACTCAACATTCATACACTACAACATATACAATCAAACACGTAAATTTTTTACTTTCTAATTCTATTTATAAAAACCTGGGGATTACATAGATAGTCCGTGCTACTAGTGTCCTCCCTATAGTATAAAATAACGTCATATCTAGATAACTCAATAGCCATAGGAGTTCCATCTATACCTGAAAAGGAACAAGGATGAACCAAAGCCCAATTCGATATACCAACAAACACACATGTGTGTGTGTGTGTAAATAGTAACAAAATCACATGCACCAATATCATATAATGTAGCAAACAACCGTTTAATTATCTATAACATTTAATCCAACATCCAACAAAGGGATAGCTCAGTATCTCGAAGCACACATAAATATTTACATGTATATATTAGTTATTGGGTACTCCTCACTAATCACGATGCTAACACATCCTATATGTACCTAAATTATTTCTATGCACGACTCTGCTGGGGACACCTTCACACATGGATCATCAGAGATACCGTGATAATAGCATAGACACTCTCCACCTATTACCAATAGCCATGCATAAGCAGCAAACACTCCATTAATGTAGGATAGTTAGTTAATCCATTTTAGTTTCTATCCTAAACATACACAAGCACACACAAAGTATACACATACCTAGTAATCGCCTCGTTCCAAAGTTTATTATTCACTACCTAGATTACATACAAATAAGTTACTCAGAACTTCGATATATCTAACTTTCTCTTAGTATAACAATATGATTATCGGTTCTATATCTTACTATTTAAGTTCTTATGAGTTTAGAATTTACCTAAATCTTTAAGAGAGAGTTAGATGATTTTCTAAGGCTCTAAAGTGTTTTTTAACCTTTATTGATGGATTTTAACAAGGTCAAAGGTTTTTAACAAAGAAAATGCAAGTTGTCAAAAAGCTATTATGTACAAAATTGGCAATAGCAATTATGCTCTCACTTGTGTATTTCTATACAAGTGAGTACATCACTCATGTACTCTCTCGTATGGGAAACAAAAGTATGGTTTTAAAGGTTTTAAAGCCACTACGTTCAACACGAGTCTCAACACAACTTGTATACTCACTCATGTGGGAAACAGAACCTTAAAAAACTTGAAAAACATGCGTTATTTTATTCTACACAGATATGGACATGATTTGTGTACTCAATCGGGTTGATAACAGAACCTAAGTTATGCAAAATAAAGTGTTACATGCTTCCATGGCTAGTGTACTCATTCGTATTGAAAATAGACACATGATCCCTTTCCGAATTTTTACAAAGTTTCAACCTTTTTTCTATTCCAACACCAAAACATAACCAAAAAACCAAACCCAACTCTTTTTCATATGCCTAAACACCCTTTCAATTATTCTTACAAATTAAAAGTTACAACTTGTACAAGAAACAACATTTCCTTGTTATAATTCTACAATATCTTGTGTTCCCACTTCTTGAATCTTTCTTCCCTTAGAAATTTCTTAAAACTTGTTTCACAAACTTATTATTTCCCTATTACATCCTGATATCAACACTAAAAGACGAAGCTTTATCTCTCAACATTTGTTTCTCCATAAAATTGATAAAAAGAGGAAAGAAATTTCACTTAATGTTATTCTTCTTCAAAATGTCTCTAAGGATTACCATGATTTCCCAAGGGGAAAGAGTTTCTACAAACTTTTCATTGAAGGAAAATGCTGAAAAGTGGGGTGGTTACTTTTTTATAGAGTTTTTATACATTAGGTAACCAACGTATCTTTTGAACTTTCCTATGATTTACCTCTCTGTCCTTATTTAAAATTTTTAATTTACTTTCCTACCCTTGAATTTATTTTTATTATTCTCAAGACATTTCACTTGTAACACTATTACCTATGTTTAGAGATGCCATGCACTCTTAGGCTTCCTTCACATATTATCACTTGCTCGAATTCAATTGCGGCTAGTAAAGAAGTCTATAAAATAGAAAACTTGTTAGAGGCACAATGGGCATGGACCTGCGTAACTACTTTGATTCTTAAGTCATTATTTACAATGACATGCCCATAAAATATGAATGGATTAGTGCGACATTACCTTGATCTGGAATAGTTACAAATATTTATAGGAGACTGGCCTAGCAATTTTACTAGGCTAGTCGGTGAATGGTTCGTTGGCTTAGTGGTTATAATCGTACTAATCTTAGTGGTGATCATGGAGAAGTGTCACGACACTATATTACATGAAGTGATCCCGACTAAGCCATGGATTCTGAGTGAGAAATGCTTTGAGACAGACTAAATGTTGCATTTGGGTTGGTATGGAGTTTAGTTTGCTGTTAGTGACTTAGGGATTCAGGGTTAAGTCTATTGGTATAGCCTAGTGGAATGGAGCGCTCAACTTGGACAGGCCCGAAGTCATGAATGGATTATAAATAGTTATCCCCTCTCTTGCGTAGGCAACAAGATTAGGCTAATCATAAGGGCCGACCGAGTCTAACTAAGGAAATGACCTCTTTATTGTAAGTTGAGTGCCCACCATTTTTTTATCCTTGGGCCAATCAAAGTATCTTTTCACATACTAACTTTTCATGTTCTTAGCGAGAAAACATAGTGCATGGCAATAACCCATGAGCTACAAGTTGTGATGGTTATTACTCTATACTCTATCAAGCAATGCTATTTTATGTAATTTAATTTGAGTCGTTGATTTAGCAACCATGGTATATCCAACAATTAGGGGCTAGGGTGATTTTGCTTTATTCTCTTCATCATTTCATTCTTTGTCAAGGTTTCCATAGGCATCTATAAATATCTTATCAGGGCAGTCAGTTACATCATTCGACGCTTTTTCTTTTTATTTTATCAATCCTTTAATCTTCTTATTTTTCAAGTGAATATATCCAAGATGGCTAGTGAGAGCTTCAGTACATCTCGTACTATTAGCGAGGCTTCTCATGGCAAAAAGCTTAGGGTAGTTTCCCCCATTCCTTCGACAATGCAGATTACCTCCACTGCCTAGGAAGTCATGGAAAATAGGGTGAGAGAGTATGACCTCGTTTTAAGTGACTATTCCACTCCTCTTCACAATAGAGCCCACCTATTTGTAGTGGTAGAGTCCTGTCTCAAGGACCTTTATTAAGTGACAAGAATGGACACAGAAGATCCTGGGAATGTTTTCAATCCTTAACTTCGGTGTTGGTAATAGGCCTAACAACTTTCATAGCAAAGCTTCCAAGGAGTATCTTTGTAAGGCGGGAGATCATTATCTTGTCGAGGTGCCTAGTGACTACATTGCCTAAGGTTGAGCGATCGGGTGACCCTGGTTTATAGGTCCAAGTTTTGTGTTTACATTAAATGAATGAAGTTTGGCTTGTGTCTCCCATTGTTAGACTATCAAGACATTTTGAATCACTTCAATTGGAGTCCATTCTAGTTGATGTTGAATTCTTAGAGGTTATTGATTGCTTTTAAGGGCATTGGCCTCTATCGGAGACCTTCTCCGCAGTTGCTCCAACACTATTTTATGATCAAGTGCCCTAATAACAAATGGATGCAATTGCAGCAAAGAAAAGAGTTGCCTTTCTTTACTGGATTGGACTCCACTATAAAAGATTGGAAAGGAAAATTTATCATCGGGGAAATGGAGAAGGAGGCTCCACTCATGACTCCTTGGGTAAATCCAACCTTAAGTCTTCCTCTGACCACATTGCTTGCTAATGATCAGGAGACTTTTGTGAAGCTTAAGTCTTTTATGAAATGGCATTATACTATAGGTGTTGACCTCCTTAATGCTAAGGAGGTCACAAAATTCTATGTGGAGTGGGGGCCTTATTCCATACTATAAGCCTAATCTAAAGAGAAGGAGAAGGATGCTTGAGGTACGACTCAAGCACGATCTTCAAGCATTTGAGGTTATTTGTTTGTTGAAAAATGTTATTTAAAGAAGATTTAGCCAATGAGTTTGTTTGTCATTGCTTTGCATTAGTTTGATCTCGGTCTTTTTTTTTTCCTAGGTGATACTAGAAAAGGGAGCCTGGAGATATCAATTAGTTTTTTTTATCCCAGCCCATTAAGGGTAAGTGTAATAAGAAAGCTTTGCAGAATGTGGAAGATGAGATATGCAGAGCAATCGTTCAGTTGTTGAGGACCCAGCGGTCTGGAAGGGTAAGGTACCTATAGAGCCTTCGGGCACCAAAAGAGGGGTTGCTACGCAAAGGGGACCTAGATTGTCCTAGCCCCCCACAAAGAGGCCTTGTCAGGAAAAAGGGGGGGCTTCTGCCATTCCTCCTATGAATAATAGGTCCCCATTTGTTGATAGGATGATTGCAAGGACATGGATGCAAATACATGACCATGAATCCCCTAACACTAGTTAGCTTTCGGATAACTTGATCGAGATAGATTTTAGCCATCATAAGGAGTACATTCCCATGCTGGTCAAAGGCAAAGGGACTTCTAGGGTAATTTTCACACTTTCACCTACCCTTATTTGACACAGGTCAATTAATCGAATTGAGTTGTTGCATAAAAGTCATTGTTTGTTTTCTTTGAGTTCACCATTCGAAGGGGATGATCGATTAGGGTACTTTGCTTACGTAAGTATACCCAAACTTGTTCTTATTGTTTTTCACTGTACCACTCGCATATCTCCTTTATTGCTTGTAGAGAGTTGCTAAAAGTGTTGCAGAAGCAGTTTTGTGGGTAAGACTTTCCAAAAGGAGATCAATTGTTTATGATCAAAGCATTTCGATCGAGATAGATACTTAAAGAAGGTAGGTTTAGGTCCTACCATAAGTCAATTTTATTATAATACTTTTTATTGGTACCATGCCCTTTGTTATAGGATGAAGGCTAATTATGACATCCTAGAGCAAAGTTTCTAAAGGAGGGATTGGTAGACTAACTACTAAAGAAAGGAGAAGCTGGTTGCCAAGAAGAATCTTAAGGAGTAGCAGTTCAAGTTACAAAATTGTGAGTTGGATGCTCGAAGTGAGATTTATTTACTTGATGACAAGAGGCATGAGCTCCATAGGGATAATTAGGAGCTCCATGCTGAGAATAATTACCTTCAGCAATTATTGAAAGATAGTTAGAGAGAGTTGGCAAAAGCCGCTTGGGTTTTCATTCCTACAAGATAGAGCTGATGCTGCAAAGAGACAGGTGCCAATGCTGCAACGAGAGAGTTGACTTGAAGAAGTTCTATGAAGACCTAGATAAGGCCTAGCGAAAGCATGTTGAGCTATGTGAGTGCGTTAGGGCACTTGAATTCGAAGTTGCTGCCTTTAATGTTAGTCAACAGGGTTCTGCCCCTTATGATTATTTTTGCAGCAAGGTCCGGGCGGAGAGAAGATTGGAGATTGAGTGGGGAGCAATTGATGAGGGGTCAGGGCTCCTAGGTGAAGTAGCTTCCCCTATTGGTTTGATAAGTGGTGTGGCAAGCATGGAGTTTCCTACTTCTTGGATTGATCAATTATTAGAGGAGCTGGATGAGGAGTTCACAAGGGATTGATGTTGTTTGTTAGGATGACTTTATTTTTTCTACTTTTTTGTTCGGTCAGTGTGCCGATTGCTTGATTTTCTTTTGTTTACTTGGTCGAGATGCTGGCCATTTGATGTAGTTCTTTCAATGAAATTTTGATTCAATTTCTTTCTAAGTTTTTTTTTTTCTAGAAGCCTTTTGCTTTCTATATTGCGTCTTTTGATTTGACCTTTATCCATTTATTGCCTTCCAAAAGTTTATGTGTTATCATTCCAAGATTTATATTTTGTCTTCATTAATGAGTATCTTATTTTGGATCGTTATATTACGATTGAATCAATCAAACGACTAGGGTTTTGTGTCCTTTGATGTTCCCAAGATACTACAGGGTTTTTTCATCATTATCTATTCAAGCTTTTGCTTATAAATAGAGGGGGTGCTTTCCTCCTATCATTTCATTCACAAACCTTTTCTTCTTTGATTTGTGAGCATTCTTTAATCTTGAGAGTACCTCTCTTGTTTTTTTCATGGAATTTTGGTTTCCTATTGGCTAGAAAGGTTGAGCCCTTAGCATTGTGTTGCTTCACCTCTTCTCAGATGGTTCAAAGTTTTCCTAAAGGACTTTGTTCGAGTAACCTTGTTTATTCACGGTGGCAAGATCTTTCTTCTTGTGTTTGGGGGTAATGGAGGCCATAAGTCTCATTATTTCTAGTTATATAGAGCTTCTAACGATGAAGAAGGAGCATGTGTAATCAAATTGGGCAGATAGCCTTTATTATTCTAAGGTTTTTGCTCTCTTTCTCTTTTGGCTCTTCGAGATAAAGTTAATGAAGAGAACCAAGAGAGCTACTCTTCGTCTTTGGAGGTTTTAGATGTTAGGAAGATCAGATCGACCAAAATGGAGTAAGCAAAGGAGGGGTGGTTAAGTTGCTCCTTGTTATCGCAAAGACTTAGTCGTTGTTAATTCTCCAATCATCCAACTTGGTGCAACTCAGCAATGTAGTAGGTAACTAGATTCCTACCAATTATGAGATGAGAATTCCTATTGCTTGTGAGTATTTCAATCAAAAGGTCTAAACGGTGGCACTGGCCAGGAAGAGTTCTATTGTTAGGAACATATATTGAAAATTTATAGTGTCTGGCTAGAATGCCATTTTAAACTAACCTAGCCGAGAAGCCAATCAAAATTACTGTACTTTTCTTGAAGTTAATAAACAAACTTAGAAATCAATTTGCTTTCTTTCAAGCGTTCTTTATTTTGCTCATTCCCTATTAACCAAGACATAGGTGTTGAGAGTCAATAGCTTAATCAGTTAATCCCTAGGGTCGAAGCCTTAATAGGGAGTTAAGTATTTAAGACATGAGTGCTAGGCGTAAGTAGCCTAGTCATCGGTCCTTAAGGCTGTAAGCCCCTAGAGTTTTTGGTAGTATAAGTGAACCCTACAACCAGAAGTCAAACCGGAACCCTAAAGTTAACCTAGTTTTATGTTTAGTCTAGTGAATCTAGATCCGGAAATCCTATGTTCTTAAACCCTAGACAACGAAATTGAGTTAATTGTGGAAAATGATTCGTAATAATATAGGAAAGCTTAAAAATATTAGATTTACAATTTTCTAGTGTCTTTCGGATCCGAACAGGATCAGTTTTCAAAAACCGTGCCCTAGTCCACTGAATAGTGAAAATATTATGACAATACCAATAAACTCGTAAAAATATAAGGTTTTCAAAAATATCAGTTTTAAAACTTTTCGGTAACTAAAAATATCATATATAGGCCGTTTATGCGTATTTTTTTTACTACCGTTATCTTAATTGTCTAGTTTACTACTCATAGTACTATTTCTACTATTCATTACTATTTCTCTATCTCTATTTTGTTTAACTCTCTGCTCTTACACACTATCATATCTATACCTTATAATTTACTTTCCCCATACAACTTTAATCAGATCACACTTTACATATTACTTCTTTTTATTACAAACAACAAAATTAATCAATTTTTCTCTCTCTTCAAGGCCTTGTAGTCCACTCCCTCTCTCTCACCTCTCTCAATTGATTTTCTGTTTTAATTTATTTAATTACATCTAATTTCCACTCCAAAACTCTATAAATACCCCATTCCTCCTTAATTTCTTCACACAACTCATTTCCTACTAAAACTCTACCAAAATTACTCCTCAAACACTCTCTCTTAAATACTCTCCCAAGTCATCTCTTCTCTCCATAAAACCATCTCCCATATATTACTACAACCCATTCTTTTTTCTTCAACAAACACATAACCTTAGGTAAAATTTCTTACACATACTCATCATGTTCATACAGCTTAGCATGAGCTTAGTCTATGTTTCTTAGACTCATGAGAGTTAAAGAAGTAACAATATGTTCATGTTTTTTTTTTTTGTTCATGTTTATAGTTTACATTATTGTTATTATTATGTTGTTGTTATTATTGTTATTATTATTTGCTCTAATCTAACTTCTATATAGTATTATGTATATTATGTTATATATTTCTTTAGAGCATATAAGCTCATTTGTTATTTATATATTTCTATGCTTGCAATTTATTTATTTATTTCATGCTATTATTAAGACTAGTCTTTCTAGTCTTAGGCTTGTCCTTATCAAGTCAAAACAATTTTCTTTCTTTTCTTTTCTTTTCTTTTTGGGACTAGTCTATTCTTAGTCCTAGGATACCTTGATGAAGCTAAGGTTCCTAATACTTGACTTTATTATTATTCTCTTATTACATTTATCTTATTATGTTGTTTTTATTATATTTCTCATAATTACATATTCTCATTCATGCATGAACATGTTGATATTGTCTTAACAACTATGAAAAAGAGTTTTCTTAAGTAAAGAAAAATAAGAAATCTCTTTAAAAATAAATTTTTGTCATGTAAAAAATGATTTTTTTTCATAAAAACACAAAGTTTTATCTTAACAAATCTTTTCCAAAGTTAGAAAAGTTCATCACAAGTTTCTAATAATAATAGTACATGGGATTTCATCCAAGTATACATAGAGTTAAATATCACATACTCTCTTTTTAAAACCAATGAAATAGGAAAGTTTCTTTGAAAAATTAACATTGCTAAATCATTGTTCAATAAGGGTTGTCTTAAACTCATATGTAAAGCTTCCATCAACATACTAAGGTTTAGATAAGTTTTTGAAAATTATCAAAGAATGACCTTTCTAAGGATAAGCTTTACTTAGGAAATAAAAATAATAAATAACTTATAAGATCATTGATATTATTTATTTAAAATGGATCTAACTTTAGAATAACTTTAGAACATATAACCAAAATATATTTAGAAAAACTATTTTTTCAAACATTAAGAAATAAAGTTGTAGGAATCTTAACAAGACTAAAATTACTTTTTCAAAATTTAATTATTAATAAAAATAATAAATAACTTATAAGATCATTGATATTATTTATTTAAAATGGATCTAACTTTAGAATAACTTTAGAACACATAACCAAAAAATATTTAGAAAGACTATATTTTTCAAACACTAAGAAATAAAATTGTAGGAATCTTAACAAGACTAAAATTACTTTTTGAAAATTTAATTATTCTCAATATTGCGAATCGGAGGAAATACTCACTTATAATAATTTAAGAAATTTTCGCAACAAAACTATAAAGAAAATTTTCAAGTTTTAACATTTTCTTACTTTTAAGACACATTGTTTTACAAGAATCATTGTTGAGACTGTAAGCCCCAAAAAATTCCAATAAATAATTCCAAAATGAACTTTGAAAATAAACCCTAAAAATAACTCCAAATTAAAATCGAACTTCAACTAGTCCTAAATCACGAACGAATTCAAAATTTCTTAATCTTGAGAAAATAAGAATCCTTAAAAATTAAATAAGAACTCAACATACTTCAATTCCAAAACCACTACGTATGACAAATTCTATACATAACTCCGGCTTATAAAATCGGGTAATATAGGGCCCAAAAACAAATTATTAAAAAGTAAATAATGATTAACTTTTGGAAATAAAACCCAATTCAATAATTCCAAAAACGTTAAGAGATACTAAATGCTTACAAAAATAAAAATTTTAAAAAAATTTCTCAAATTAAATATGTTGTATAAACATAAAACGTCAGTTTCCAAATTGGCAAAGATCTAAACCGGAAGATCACCTGGAAACCCTAAGTGGAATACAGTAATTTAAGTTTGGCAATCTCGCGCCCTTAATCCTAGGAGCCGAGGTGTAGTTTAGGTGTGTAGAATAGCTCGTAGTAATATATGGTCGCTTAAAAATATCAGATTGGCAAATTTTTGACCTATTTCGAACCCGCTCGGATACAGACTTTGAAAAGCATATCTCGGGGCTGGAGATATAAAAAATATACCATTAATACCATTAGACTTGTATTTTCATAAGGATTTCAAAAATATCAGTTTTATAATC
Organism: Combretum micranthum; assembly: GCA_024138025.1. Lineage (NCBI taxonomy): Eukaryota > Viridiplantae > Streptophyta > Magnoliopsida > Myrtales > Combretaceae > Combretum > Combretum micranthum. The sequence goes on from JAMXBD010000410.1 coordinate 139,580, forward strand.
TTTTCGACAACTAGAATTATCTGATTTTGGCAATTATATTTATATTTCATTACTACCGGTAATTAACTAGTCTTTTAGTAATATTCACTACTATTCATTATACAATTTTATTATTATTATAAACCCTTATATTTTTTGTAAACCCTGGGAATTTTCCACATCAATACCCGACCTTACAATAGAGTGTATAAACTAGATAATAGATTTAGATTCTATTCGAAGTCTAATAATAGAGTAATATTTAGATTTTGGATAGATGAAGAATTTAGGAACCGAATAAAGAAATTCTCTAACCCTAGTTAATACCAAAAACGAGATCTTGTATCTTGAATAAATAATTCAAGATATGATCTAAAATTTATACCTGAAACCTGATATACAAATAGATTTAAATAGAAAATATGAATATAGGGATTAAATGATTGTTTTTTATCCCGATAATGATTCGATATTAGAATAACGAGTAGTGATGAGTTATATTATTTAGACTTAAACCCTAAATTCAAGATTCTTAGTTAAAATTAAAAACTACTAATAAGATTTCATCTTTTGGTATCAAAACTAGAGATATAAATATAGTTTAGTTTCTGTATTAAGTCCAATACTGCATAAATGATTATTTACGCTTATAAACAGGAAACGAGGACTCAAAGATAAACCGTTAAGATTTTAAATACATAACGAAAATACAAACTGTCAAATAACTCAAAATTTAAACCTCAAACAAATAATCAGATCACGCTATTGTTCTAAACCGAGTTTTCTTAAGCTATCGGAGCCTGAAACAAAAATTGACCTAACGAGTTTAAGAAATCCAAATCACGGGAGATAAAATTTTACGAATAAACAACTACGTATATATATAACCTAAATTGGCATTATTTGAAAATCTAAATGTTTTGTATAACTTTATACACATATTTTTTTATAAAAACTTCAAAATATTAGCTGATTTATACCCGTATGACTTGTTAAATGATCCTAAAATTAAACTAAATAATAAACTAATATATATATATGAATCTCGGCTGATTTTCGGTGGAAATTTTGGTGGAAAGCTACGTGAGGGAGAGAGATCGGATTTGAGCAAAATAATGCAACAAGAGTCAACAAAATCAACTCCTACAACCAACCAAAGGATGCCAAATCATTCTCTCATTAATGACTATGAAAGTAACAGATTTAACATAGCCAAATGGAAGAGAAATTCGTATCAAAATTCGGAGAAGATATGCAGCTGCAACCTTTCCTTCCTTCCTCCTATATATATGTGATTAATTGCGTTAATGATGAAGCAACCAACATTCATTATTCCTCAACTCTTCCAGAACAAAAATACTCTCAAACAACAACCAAAACGAACATAAAATAGAAAGCAAACCGATCTTAACACCCAAGTTCGGATTAAAAGAAAAACAAAGCTAAAAACCCTCAAATACTAGCTCAAAGGTAAGTTGATACGATTCAAAGGATTTTCGTTCAGATATATGGATTGTAACTGACTTATAATTATCTTAGGAACGTAATAAACACAAAACGAGCTTCGGATTACATCAAACAAGCTCCAACGAGGTAATACTCCAAAACCCTAGCTTTATGTTCTAAGAATCGAGATCTAAATATATATATATATGTTTTTAAACGTGTTGAAAGTTGTTTTATGTCTTTATATATGATATATAAACACTTAGAAGTAGTTTAAGTATGTTTTTAACGTGTAAAAATCAAAGAACATGAATTGAACCTAGGAGGAAGATGATGAACAATACAACACTGCCTCAAGACCGGCAGTGTAAACGCTGAACGCCGGCGGCTTACATGGATAGGCCGGCGGCTTATAGGCGGCTTATACTGATCAAAGGCTACGTAAATTAATTTTCACGTAAAACATGAACATAAGCTGGCTACTTGGAGATCTACACCGACGGCGTAGGGCCGGCGTACGTTGAAAGCCGACAGCTTTCAACGCCGATGCACTCGAAATGGAATAAGTTACAAAACCAATTTTACACCGGCACCTGGGGATGAAGGCCGGCGGCTTTGAGCCGGCGTATGCCCAAATTTCTCTTCCGAAAGCATATTCTCAAAAGTAAACAGCATATATATATATATATATATATCTTAAGCCTACTTAGTGTATTATATATATGTACAACAATATAAGATTTATCACAAATGATTAGAAAGAATTAGATTAAAATCTAATAAACTTTCAAAACCCTAGAACTTAAGACGAATAATTAATGTTAACCAAGGTTAGTATTAGTTAAATATTTGTTCTAAAATAGATAAAATAGGCAAGAATGGAAATTGAAATAAACTAATTTCGTGAGTAATATGACTCCTAAAAATAACAAAATAATTATGAGATAAAATAGGAGAAACACAACAACACACTAAGTAATAATAATTACCAAAATATCGGGTCTAGGACACTAATCACATATAGGAATTTAGTTAAGTTGTATTAATGAATACTTTGTCTTAAATAGGTGACTTTGACTCATTAGAGGATCTACCAGCGGATTACTATGACAGAGTTAGTATGAGCAGGTGAGTAATTCAGTCATATTGTACTGGTTGTGATTGTAAATAGTCAAATATATAATGCAAGATAATCAAATGAATGTTTGCTAAAGGTATGACTTGATTTGAGTGTATGATTGTTAAAATATCTTTATAAAAGCGATAATGCAATGATTGATGTTGTGCAGTAGTATAAAGATGATTGTGTGTAATGTATGGTCGCTTTGAAATTGATTAAGACCTATTGACCTAACAAAATAATAAGAACATGCATTGCACAAATTGCATTATTGCATATATGGTTGTGACAGCCTGCTACGTGTTAATATTTTGGATCTCTGTTTTCGCTTGGTTGATCTAATATGTAAGTTCTTCCAAGGTTCTCTTTGGTCTGGCGGTCCTATGAGGAACTAAAAGGCACCAAAGAACGTCGCCCGTAGAATCACTTTGAAATGATTAATACTTAGGGAGTTTCTAAGGGGATTGTAGGAGATGGTTTGTTCAATCAACTATATTCAAAGTGATAACCTTAAAACGAGAAATCGTTGATTCTCCTGTGTACTTAACCTCTCCTAAGCAGGTGGGTCATTAAGATTTGGTGCTTCAACCCATTAAAAAGAGGGCGTAAAGCTTTTTCCTGTTTGGATTCTAGATCATCCAAACTTGTATCTGTGCATATGGTTGAGTGCTTACATTGCATATGATTGTTAATGACTTGTGTGATGTATGGTATGTCTGGTTATTCACTGAGCTGTGGTTTCGCTCATACTCCAACAGTCTTTTTAGGTTCACTTTACGACCCTGTTTAGTTACATCCAGGAATATGGCTCTGGTAAGAGCTTTGAAGCTAGAAGTCTACAGATACATTTTAGTTTGATGGTTATGTACTATTAGATTAGATTATCTAGTTGTGTACTACAAAGGAACTATATGGTTTGTAATAGTTTTGTAATGTTTATTCACTAAGCTATTTCTTTTATATATTTGTTATTTCTTATCAAGCAACTAAAAAAGATCCTGTTGTTTTGAAAACCTGTCATTCACTAAAGGTAATCTAGTGATAGTATTCGAGTATAACTTGTTTACTACTACTAGGGTACCCTCAGGGCGTGATATTTTTAGATAAATATTTTATATATTATAGAAAATTTTATTTTTCCAAAATTTAGTTCGATTCAGGTTTTTAGGCGATCAGTTTCTCTTTAAGACCCGATACTAAAAATAAAATAAATTAATTTAATAATTAGAAAATATTTAAAAAAATTTTTATTTTTATAAAATAATTTTTTAGAATTTTTCGGGTTATAAAAATATCATTTATAGCTCATATTCGCGCATTTTGATCATACCAGTAACTTATTTGATAATTCACTAAAATAAATTAATTAATTATGTTATTTTAATTATGAAAAATATGCTACAAATATTTGGAATACCTTTTCTATATTTTTATTATTTTTATTTTATTTTATTAAAAAAGTACTCTTACAACCATACCTTTAAGTACACCTTTCACATATCACTTCTTTTTCACTTCAATCTTTTTACATTTCATTATATCACTTCATGGCAGATTTTGACTCCTTTTTGCTGCCCTTTTGTCTCTTGAAATACCACAAAATTAATTAAAATAACCATTTTTCAAATCCTTCTTCAAGAAGCTACACATATTATTAATTACATTACAATTCCAAGTAAAAAATAAACCAAATTCCCCCTCTCTCTCCTTAGTCTTTCACGTGCAGCACCCCCTAATTTGCTACCATTGTTTTATTTTTTTTTCTTTCAATTAATACACTTTTCTCTCTCCATTTAATGCCTCTCATTTACATCCTTTCGTTCCTTTGAAACCCTACACCATTTACTGTCTCTTTTCCTCTCTTTCTTTCTTTTTTTGTTCTTGTTCTTGCAAGAATACAAGCTACCCCCATCTAAAAAAATCACTTCCACACTCCATTCTTGAAAATTCTCTAAGTATACCTTCTTCTTAAGCTTCTATAGATGATATAGGTAAGGTATAGTGAGAGTTTCATGCATCAAATGACCATCCATAAGCTTAAAAAGCTAAGGATAATGATGCCAAAATGAAACACTCCTCTTCTCCATGATTATTTTCTCGTATCATTATTATTTTCTTGCTAAAAGTAGTTATATTTCGTAGATCTAACTTTTTTTTTTTAGCTATGATTTTATTTATGTTTTAGATCTTGTTATTTGAGTTATTATTTTGTTATTGCTAATGATTTATGCATATATTCACCATTCACATAACTATCTTAGCGTTCATGCATTTATAACTAGTATAGTAAACTAGATCTAGTTGTTTTAGGTTCATAAATGCATTAGACTTTTGATTTATTTTCTTAAATAACTTCTAATAGCTTGATGATAGTAAAAAAGTTTTAGAAAGCTCAAGATCTATTTTAGTTTCAATAGAAATTATTTTTGAAAATTCGAATAAAAAGGGAACCATATTTAGAAAAGCTATTTTTTAACTTCAAAATGTGTATTTTTCATTTAAAATGAAGGGATTAAGGAATAGATATCATAAATGAATGATTTTTAGGAGTAAAGTTTAAATCTATGAGTTTATATTTTACTACCATGCATTTTTTTTATATTTATGTTCATATTATGTGTAGATCTTAGATTTGAACTTGAATAAAAATAGTAAAATTCGTATCTCGATAAAACCTATATTTAAAAACCACCTTCCAAGTCTCAAAATGGAAGTTTTAGTTGAGAAAATGAAGGTTTAGTGGATGTATATCATCAAGACTTCTTTTTACAAGAATCAAAAGTGATTTTCAAAAGTTATTTTCAAAATAAAAATCTTATTTTCGGATTAAGGCCAAGGCCTAGTTTAAAAACATGTTTTCCAACTCAAAAATGAAGATTTTATTCAAGAAATGGAAGGCACTTAAGATAGGATATGTAAAGGATGATTTTTCATAAGTTTAGATGGATTTTATCAAAGATATTTTCAAAAATAAATTTGGTAAATTCGGATCTCAACCAAGACCAATTTTGATAATCCATTTTTTAACTTCAAAACAAGGTTTTTATTAAAGAAATGGAAGCCTTAAGGGTTAGGTTTGATTAGGAAATAGTTTTTGAAAGACTAAATGAGTTTTACAAAGAAAACAAACTCAAATGAATTTTTCAAAATTCGGATGTGAAAATAGCCACCATTTTAACACCTATTTCCAAATGCCAAAATGATAATTTTTATAGGAAAATGGAAGTCCTAGGGAATATATATAACAAAGACCAAGTTTTGACAAGAATAAGAGAGGTTTATCAAAATAAAACCTTAGAACAACAAATGATTCCCAAGAATAAGTTAAACAATGTTTTCATTCTTTAAAATCTTTTAAAATTCGTACTTGGGCAAACCACCTATATAAACATCTATTTTCTAACCCCAAAATGAAGGTTTTTATTGAAATAATGAAGGTGATGGTTATATAGGTCATCAAGGTTGAGTTTTGATAAAAGCAAGTATGATTTTACAATAAGAAAAACTATTTTTCTTAAGTCTGGTAAAATTCAAAGTTTTGCAAAGTAAAAGTTTTCAAAAAGAATTCTTCGTACTATATGTATACATATAAATAGATCATCTCATAACCTTCATGACAATAGCTTGTAGGTATTACATATATACATGATGCATTTGTAGGAATAAAGTAGGAAAATTTGAGTTGCTTGTCATAAGAAATTCGTAATAATGGAGTAATGGCATGAAAACACTTACTTCCAAACTCAAAATAGAAGTTTTATTAAAGAAATAAAGTCCTTAATGGCTAGGTATGGTTGAGCCTTAATTTTCCAAGTATCAAGTGATTTTTACTTAAAGAAATCACCACAAAAGCAATTTTTACAAAATTCGAATTTTGGGATGAACCAATTTTAAAAACATATTTACAAAGTGTAAAATGTCACACCCCGCCCCTGCAGGCGACGGCGATGCGATGCCAGGGCAGACAACTGCCACAGGCCCCCTAGTGATAATGGCCGACACCACCATTGGATCATGGTGACCCCAACCAACACATGCCCCGAAGGGTATCACGGGCACTATAGGTATTGTTACCCTCAGGATGGATTGAACCCAGTCTACAGCCTTTAGGATTTGAACCCATGACCTGAGGCTTTTGCTTGCCTCAAAGGCAGCACCTCTTACCAATTGAGCAGCTCAACTGGTGAGAGGTGCTGCCTTTGGGGCAGGCAAAAGCCTCAGGTCTGGGGTTCGAATCCTAGAGTCTGTAGACTGGGTTCAACTCATCCTGAGGGTAACAATACCTATAGTACCCATGGTACCCTGCAGAACATGCGTTGGTTGGGGTCACCATGATGCAATGGTGGTGTCGGCCATTACCACTAGGAGGCCAGTGGTGGGTTTGTCTGCCCTGGCATCACATCGCCGTCGCCTGCGAGGGCGGGGTGTGACATAGAAAAGCTCAATTGGTGAGAGGTGCTGCCTTTGGGGCAGGCAAAAGCCTCAGGTTATGGGTTCGATCCCTAGAGGCTGCAAACTGGGATCAATCCATCCTGAGGGTAACAATACCTATAGTGCCCGTGATACCTACGGGGCACGCGTTGGTTGGGGTCACCATGATGCAATGGTGGTGTCGGCCATTATCACTAGGGGGCCAGCGGTGGTTTGTCTGCCCTAGCATCGCATCGCCGTCGCCTGAGGGGCCGGGGTATGACATAAAATGAGAAATTTTTATTGAAAAACAAAGGCCTTAGGGAATATACATAATGAAGGCTTAATTTTGACAAGAATAGACAAATTTTATCAAGGAATTTTTCTAAAAACAAGTGGGGATTGTCAAGAATACAAGACTAGCTTTTCTAAGATGATTTTTCATAAAGTCTTACAAAGAAAAAGTTTTCTAAAAATTTCTTTTATTCAATATCATCAAGAACATGTGTGTATATATATATATTATATATATCTCATGACATATCATTTATGATAGTAACTTGTTCATATTGTATGTATACTTGCTTTGGATAGTAGAAACTTCATGAACTTTCACAAAATCAATTTTCTAAATCGGTTTTCGCTACTGTTCTGATTTGATCCGACCTTTTTGAAGCTTCAAATTTTTCAAAACTTAAATATGATATTAGAATTAGATAGATCTTTTGAAGTAGATAGAAATCGATATATAATTTTCTAAATTCCGAGTTAAAACGACCAAGTTATGACCGTTTTAAGTTGGAATTCCCGCTTAGGACGAGAATTACGAATTTGATAGTTTGTATGAGATAGAATGGATTAGTTTTAAGTAGAAATACTCATTTGGGTATTTCTTCCTTTTTAGGTGACCCTGAAATTGACGATTCCTTACCACCATATTACTTTTACTAAGAGACCGGTGATCCAATGGCCGAGTGAGTTTTCTTCTTATTTTGTTACCTTACTTGTGCTTGTAGTTAGTTGCATTAGAATTAGGAAAAGATAAAATTGAAATGAATTGTGATATAATCTTGGTTGAACAAATGATAAATATATCGAGACGGGACTTGTTGTAAGACCATTGTATGAGTTAGCATAGACTTGAATTGTTTGAAATTCTCTATTATCGCTCTTGACCTACATAATTAATATGCCACAATTATATGAATAAACTGTACGTGCATATCACATATTGAGTCACATTACATAAGCTAATATACCTTTGGTGGGACAAAAGTATATTAGTGAATGGCGAGTGGGCAAATGTTAACATTAAGGATGCAAAATTGCTTAAGTTAACGGTAGTGGGTGTAGGCACTTGAATCAACTACATAAACAACAAGAGAAAAGATCGGGATTATGGTTGCATGACTTATGGACCACCCCACTCAAGATTGGAATTATGGTTGCATGTCTTATGGACCATCCTAACCCCAAATGGAGGGCGTAAATCCATTCACATATGGCTACCGGAAAGTCATATGCTTGTTTGCTCATGTGTTTGTTCATGCATAGCATATGGATGAATTATAACTTGCTTGTTATGGTACAAAATTAAGAGAACTCTCACTAAGCTAGTGCAGCTTATACCCCAATAGATGTTTGAATAAACAGGTTGACGAGAGAATGCTATTTTGGGACCGAGATGGTTGGAGCCGAATATAACTTTGGGATTTCGGCAGGAAGCATGAATGCTTGAAGATATTAGCTGGGTGTTATGAATTGTCTTGTAATAGTTTGTGTAGTGAAATCTGTAGATGAATTGTATATGAAGTATAGTGAATTGTATTTCCTTTACATTATTACTCAAGTTGTATCAATATAAAATGTATCTCTCCAATGTGTCTCCTCTATGTGTCAGATGCCTTGTACATAGTATGGAAGCCTTCGCATGACTGAGGTGGTCATTCCTAGGCTTTCATATTGTATACGACGGACTACCATGTTTAGGATACCCTTCGAGTTGTGACAGAGACAACACCACTAAATTCATACATATAATTTAAGTCTATATATATATTCAAAGGATTTTTCAACCAAACAAATATCTATATTTTTGGTACAAAGATTTTTGGATGGAGAAAATTTTGAAAACTTGAGTTTTAAAATCTAGAATTTTCGTATCAATTCTGTACATTGCTATTCCGAGACCCAAATGACTTCTTTTGATAAAAATAACCTTATAAATGGCTAGATTTTTTGAGTAGGTAGAAATCGATATATAATATGTGAAATTCCGAGTTAAAATGAGTAAGTTATAGCCATTTTAAGTTGGGATTTCTATTCATGCGAATTTTGACGAATTCAATAAGATAGAATTAGAAAAATTGAATAGATCTTGGATGAAATACTCATTTCGGGTATTTCTTTTGTTTAGGTGTCGAGGACCAAGATCTTCTCTTCCCCGAGGATTATTTCAACTCATAGAAGATCGCTATGGACGAGTGAGTTTTCTTTACGTTTTTGTATTTGCGCATGTGCTTGTAGAATAGAACAATAGATGTTAGGAAAAGATAAAATTGATATGCATGTGGGATATCATGGGAATTATGTATGTGAATGGTTATGTGTGATCAATGAATGATAAGTTATTGGAACTCTATCTGTGATTGATATAATTATTTCTATGTATGTATTGCTAAATGTACAATTATTGCTTGATCGCTTTAAATAAATTAACATCATATTGGAATCCCCATATAATAAATTGCTCATGCATATCACTTAGAATATCATTTCGAAATTTTGCTACTACTCTTCAGCGTGGGATCGGAAAGGTAAGCTGCCTAGCTACATCTTGAAGATTTAGGACGTTCGGGGATTACGGACTCGAGTTGTAGCCAAGCTAGATCGATCGCTTTGGGTATGAAAAGCCCAAGGACTAGTGGTACGGTTAGTTAGAACTCCAAAACACAAGAAAATTTTAAGGAGGTCGTTTGGGGCCCAGCTCAAATTATTCCCTAACCACCGATGGAGGGGTAAATCCATCACACATACAAAACCGGATAGTCATACGTACTATTTGATCATATGGTTGTTACATTTCATATGCTTGTTTAATGAACTTGGTTGAATGCTTACCATGAGTACTTTTGCATAAGGAATATCTCACTAAGCTAGTTATGCTTATACCCCAATAGACTTTTGAAATTGTAGGATCGTTATTTTGCACCCGAGACCATCTTCATCATCTGGGTAGAATCTTTATTTTGGGAAGCTTTTGGAAGAACTCTGTTTTGAAGTCTTAGAGTAGATTTCTTCTAAAATCTTCTAGCCTTAGTCATTTATCTCAGTAAGATTATGTTGTTATGGATATTATCAGGGGAATGCCCCTTAAAAGTTGTAAGACTTTATATTTCAATGAAATATATTAAGTGTTATTTTGCATGTTCCACTGCCAATATCTTAAAATGCATTACTCCACCAGTCTCCCTTTAATGTGAACGTACGCCTTGTACTGATATGGAAGCTTTTGAGTGACTGAGGTAATCATTCTTAAGTTTTAATATTGTCACGCCCCGAAGAGTACCCTAAACGTGGCAGTCCGCCACATATAACATCAAGACTTAAGAATGACTACCTTAGTTACGCGAAAGCCTTAGTGTTACATGTAAGGCGTCTAGCACGGTAATAGGAGATGATTTTGGAAAGCATAGTTTAAGCAAGTAAAAATGAACATACAAGAATCCAGAAATAAAATATATTATAGCATTAATAACAAAAGGTCTATTACATGATTTCTTAGGGGCATACCCCTGTCAATCCCAAGATCGTGATAGTCTTTACAACATTCAAATACTACATTAAATATTTCAAATGAATTCTAATCTAAATCTTCAAGTAGATTTCCTCCAAAAGCTTCAATAGAAAACTTACGCGGATATGAGGAGACCTCAGGTACAAAAATAGGTGTTCCCGAGAATACAAATACTTATAGGGGTATAAGCTTACGGGGTTAGAGAGTAAATCCCAAAAATTCATACTCAAAGTAAATTATCAACCAAGTTTATTAATCAAACAAACGGAATGCAACAACTACGTGAGTATACAAGACATATGACCTTCCAGGAATCATATGTTGAATGAATTACGCCCTTCATTCGGGGTTAGGTATTCAGGCCAATTACAGCCACAACTTTTAAAACACTTTTATAGATCTTACCAGCTCCTATACGCTATCAAAAACTTGTAGTTATTACAGGCTCCTACTAGTCACCAATTTACGTAGTTCTTACTGGTTCCTACTCGCTACTTACATGATATACCGGTTATGTCTACCACCACTATTATACACTTGTCCCACCAATTGTATAGTAGTGAATAAAATGTAACTCAACATATGAAGTGCATGAATAATTTCTTAATTAAAGTCTAGTAGTTATATTTAACTTCTTTCAAGTGAGCAACCAATTTCAAACACTTTAAGGTATTAATGTACATGCAACTTTATTACAAACAAATCATGTTTCGATATAGTTAGTATTCTTTCAACATATAATCATACAACTCCCATTGGATTTTTCCTAAATTCTAATGCAACTAAATTTACAAGCATAATTATAAGTATGAAAAATAACAGGGAGTAAACTCACTCGGCCATGATGACACCTTTCTTGAAATGGATGAGTCATTCGGGATTTCCACTAATCATAGTAATCTTCGGGATATGAAAAATCCTCCTTGAGATTACCTAATCAAGAAGAATACACAAAATGAGTATTTCTTTTTTATTCTATGGTACTAATAAGGAACTATGTTAATAGATCGTTAAAATTCGTATAGAGAGAAATTCTATCTTAAAATGGTCATAACTTGGTCATTTTAACTCGGAATTGCGCATATTATATACCGTTTTCTACCTATTCGAAAAGATCTATCGATTTCTCAACTTATTTTCATCAAACTAAGTCTGAAATGACCTAGATATAAATTCTATTTAGATTTCATGTGTTTATTTAATTATTTTAAATTGTTGAATTGAGCGAGTATGATGAATACCATGGTTATGTTGCTAGTAGTCTAGAATGCATTATTTTGCATGTGTAGATTTAAATTAATGTCTTTGTTTTATATGTATTAATGTGTGTGTAGTAAAATTATTAATTGTGCCATTGTGCATTAAGGTGTTAGTAAGTTAGATTTATAAAATCAACTTTGGTACTACAAGATTAGTGATGGGATTTTGTTTCTTTAATTAAGTAGCATATATGCTCAAATATAAGTCTCAAATGAGACCTAAATGCACTTCAAATGCCTCCTAAATTTATATATACTTTAAGGGGTAATTTTGTAATATGTTTAATGCCTAATTAAGCTAATTTGGACTACTTTTTGGGGGCAGCTCATTTTATCCGAATTTCCTTTTCTTTCTTTCTTTTCTTTTCTTCTTCCATTTCTATCTCCATTTCCAAGCTCAAGTCAAGGTCAATATCAAGTTTAAAAAATCAAAGTTATCCTTAAGACAAGGTATATATATTTGTATTTGAATTGATTTAGTTATGATTGTTGTTTTGTTTGTTTTCTTTCTTGAAGTGATTACATGAATTCTTCATTAGAATGAGTTTAATGTTGATCAAATTGTTTGTTCATGCTTGGGATGAGTTATGAATGTGTTATATGAGTGTGTGAGTTTGTGCATGCATGGTTGAAGTAATATGAAGTGTTGGAGGATGTGAAGGGAATTGTGTAGGGAAATCTAGATTGGATTGATGTGGAGTTAAAGTGTTTAATTGTGTTGAATTCTTGTTTTGAGTTGCTAGAATTGAGTAGTATAGTTAGGAGTGAGTATATGAAGTTAGAAGTGTAGTTGAGGAAGGTTTAAAGTGTATTAGGATAGAATTTTACAAAGTGGAAAAATAGGGGATTTGAGATTTTTCGTTTAAGCTTGTTTTTAGAATGTACGCCGGCACCTGGGAATTCAACGCCGCCGGCTTAGAAGTAGCATTGGATTCAGTTTTCTTAAGGTTGGATGAAAGCCGCCGGCTTTCGCTGGGAAAGTCAGCCAGCGTTCATTCTGTCATATAGTATGCTGGCAGCGGAAATGTAGGCCGCCGGTGTATGTGTCAAAGCCGCCAACGTATCTAGGTAAGCAGACGGCTTAGACCTCTCTAGACGTTTTTGAAAATTCTGGTTTTGGATTCTACGCCGACTCAAGGCCGCCGGCATAGGATGCAAAGGCAGGCGGCGTACCCTTGAACACTGCCAGCGCTGGCAGTGTTGATTTTCAGAGCATCGAGCACCGGCTCAAAGCCACCGGCTTTGGCTGCCGGCCTATTCCCTGTGCTTTTGAATTTTAAAAACTTTTTCTAAAATTTCCCGAAGTTTTTTATTTAAGCAATTAAGTATTTATTAAGCGATTTAGGATATAATAGGATGTTTAAATGCTTATTCGTGACTTTGTGTTCAATTATTTGGATTTCTTTGATTAATTGTGATATATGGATATAATATGTGTATAATTGTGAGAATGAAATCAATAATTATTGAGTTATTGATTATTGTGATATTTCTATTTCAGTTAAGGATTCTTCGGTTAGTTCATCACCGAGAGATCCTAGTTATATACTAACGGGTTCAGGTAAGCAATAACTTGTTTGATGTTTGCTAGGACCAGGCATTTCTAATTTGACCTAAATTGATTCGGCTTAACATTTGAATGAATTGGATGTCTATTTCGCTGTTTAATCTGGTCCGAGGAGCAGCAAACCTGTCATGATGCAATGACATGTTAGTTAGGCGCTTAACCAAATCATGATGCAATGACTTTACCATGATGCAATAGTACGCTATGATGCAATAGCGATTCTTTTAGGTTAAGTGGGTAGCCGATAGGGGGGAATAGTATCTGAGTAACGTTTGCTTAAACTTAGGGGGAAATACCATGATTTAGTTCAAAGTTTATGGGAACTTGTGAACTAGGCTCATGTTATGGACTGAGTTTAAGTAGAGTCGGGCAACGGCTTTTAAACCTAAATGAAGCTATTATCTTCATGAAATAGATATAGGAGATATAAGTATTCGGACTGCTTATATCAACCCCCTGAGCAGCTGCTGTTACTCAGGATCCCTGGATTCCCGAAGTGTGACCGGGGTTTGAATACCCTCTTGTTGATTTGTGAAAGAAAATGTAATAAAGATAACCACTTGTTCTATGATGCATTACATCAATTGATGACTTGTTTTTGCATTGGTTATTGTGTACTAGGCCTCTGGCTCACTTTTGCTGCCTTGCAGGTATTGGAGACGAGTTTTATGATGACTTGGGCTATGGGTCTGATTTCGAGAGATTTCTGGATGAGTGGGACGAATAGGATCCGTTACCCTGGACTTTTGGAGACTTTTTGCTAAGGAAAAAAGTTATGTATAGAAGGCTTGGTAGTTAAGCCAATTTCTTGTTGTAATGACCTTAAGATCCTTTAGGATTCTCATGTTTTGAGGAAACATGTAATTTTTTTTTTGTAGTGTCATGTATTGGCACTAAACGATGTATATATGATGTAAATGTATGTATAGATTGCTTTTGTTAGCAATCTTGTTTTGTTTAAAAGTTCTTTACAAAGTTTAGTGATTTTGATCAAACAATTTTCATAAACTGTTAGTTTTAGGACAACCTTACATATAATGTGAAAACGTTATATGTGGTTGGAGATTCAGTACTCTAAATCAAGGGATTGAGGGGAATGGTTCCTTACAAAGTCGTTTGGGTTCCGAAAAAGTGGAGAACAGGTTCACCACGAATTTTTATAAACTTATTTTCCTTCTTTTATCCAAAGCTCATTTTGAAGAGATAGGTAATATAATAGCTTGTAAAACCTTTGAAATGTATAAACATATGTTAAGTGATTCATATTGAATGTATGAAGTTAATGAAGTTTTCTCAACCATGAAAAGTAAAGTCTTTTAAATATTTTTGGAAAGTGAGAACTTTTAAAATATTCCTTTTTATTTTGCTTTGAAAATATCTTAAGATATTTCAAATGAGTATTTTCTTTCCAATTTAATTTCGGTAATCTTTTTAAATTCTTAAGGAATGATTTTATTTTCTAAGATTAGTTTCCAACTTTTCTTTTGAAAGTAATAACAACTCTATGTTTAGAGAAATAATTTCTTTATTTCTTGAGATCATTCCATTTTGATGAAAAGAATTTCTAATACTTGATAAAAAGTGAAGTTTTAGTAAAACTTTTATTTATTTCAAAAAGTTCTTTTCTATGTATGTTTATGAGCTTCTCTAGATTTCTTAGAAAATTTTGTTTAAGAAAATTACTTCTTATTTCTAGAAAAGAATCTTTATTTTCAAGGAAACATTTCATCATTTATTTTGATGAGACAAAAACCATTATGTTCATGCATGAATATGAATTATAAAGCTATGGAAATATAAAGAAACATAATAACTTAAAAGAATAAGCTAATAAGGAAATAAATCAAGTATTGGAACCTTAGCTTCATCAAGGTATCCCGGGACTAAGAAAAGACTAGTCCTAAAAGAAAAAGAAAACGTTTTGACTTGATGAGGACAAGTCTAAGACTAGAAGGACTAGTCTTAAAACAATATGAAAGTAAATAAATTGCAAGGAAGTAAATAAATTGCAAGAAAAGTAAATAAATTGCAAAACAAATGAGCTTATATGCTCTAAAAGATATATATATATATATAGCTATATAGATATATTATATATAAAAGCAACATAAAGAAATTAGATGATGAACAAAAACAAAGTATAAACCTATTGTTGCTTTCTTTAACCTTCATGGTTTAGAAAACACACACTAAGCTTATACTAAGTAGATGAACATAAAGAAAACTTGAAGAAAATTACCTAAAGAACTAAACTAGAGAGAACTTCTTGGAAGAGATTTCTTGTAGAAATTTGAGAGAGTAACTTTAGCATATGTAAGGTGTGAAAGAAGTGGAAGTAAGAGGAGGGGCCGGCGCAAATTTGAGGGAAAGAGGGAGTGAAAATTTATTTTTTTTGTATTTTTGTTAATTAAAAATAAGATATGAAAGATGTGAAGTTGTATTGGAAATGAAAATGTATAAGAAATAGAGGTATGGGTTGTAAGAGTAGGTTGTAAGAAAAAGTAGAGATAGATAAATAGTGTAGAATAGTAGTAAATAATGTAATGTAAAGTAGACATGACAATTTAAGTACTAGTAGTAAAAAAATACGCGTATAAATGGGATAAATGATATTTTTAATTATCGAAAAATTACGAAACTGATATTTTTGAAATCCTTATATTAAATCGCTCCTATCGGTGTTATTGGAATATTTTTATTATTCCGGGCTCCATGACACAATTTTCAAGGACTAATCCCGATTGAGTTCGAAGGACACTTGAATTTCGCAAATATGATATTTTTATATAACCTAAAGCTATTACGAGCTATTATCACTAATCATTCCAACTTCGTTTTCTAGGGCTGAAGAAAACGGAAATGCTAGATCTAAATTTATAGGGTTTGTACTAGCCTTTTGTTGACCTTTAGGGTTCCGGTTGACTTTTAATTCTAAGATCCAGCTTAAAGTTAACCAAAAATTTTAGGGGTTTACAAATATTGTGTACGGCGGGCTGTCATGTTTAGGGTACCCATTGGGGCATGACAAAGGCTAGGTCCTTACTAGGCAGTTAAATATTTAGGACATGAGTGCTAAGCATAAACAACCCGATTAGTCGATCCATAGGGTCAGAGCCTTGCTAGGGAGTTAAGTATAGGACAGGTGCTAAGTGTAAGTAGCCCAGTCAGTCAATCCCCAAGACCGAAGCCTTGTTAGGGTATTTTATGATGTGGGTGATGAGTATAAGCAACTCGGTCAATCTATCCCTAAGGCCAAAGCCTTGCTAGGAAATTAAGTTTTTCGGACATGGACACTAGGCATAAGTAGCCTAGTCGGTTGATCCTTTAGGTTGGAGTCTTATTAGGAAGTTAAGTATTTAAGACATAGGTATTGAGCGTAAGCAGCCCGGTTAGTCGGTCCTTAGTGCTGAGCCTTACTAGGGATTTTTAAGACACATGTGCTGAGCATAAATAGCCCAGTCAATCAGTCCTAAAGCTGGAGCTTCACTAAGGAGAAGTATGTAAGATACAAGTGTTCAACATAAGCAGCCTAGTCTGTCACGCCCTAATGGGTACCCTAAACGTGACCGCTCGCCACACTCAATATTAAGACGTAAGTATGACAACCTTAGTCATCCTAAAAGTCTCGATATCAGGTGTAGGGCGTACTTTTACGATAGTAGCGGACCAAACTTTGGATCAAGCCGTTTAAGTAGTTATACATAATAGTAATTTAGAAATTAAATCATAACAATATGATCAAGGTTTTAAACATATACATAAAGAGTTTTACAAACCTTAAGGAGCATTCCCCTGTAAAAACAACTAATTCTATCAAGTCCATTTCCAAATAATTACATTTTTGAGTTTCTACTTGGAAATCTATATCTACTTATAATTCTTGACTTCTAACCAAAAGCTCTTGGCTCCAAAAGGTATTACCTAGGTAAAGTATCCCCTAGGCTCTAACCAAAGATATGACTATTGCAAGAGATATCTAAGAAGGTATAAGCTAGATACTTAGTGAGAATTATTTCTACAATTAAACACCCAACAACCAACAATTAAAACAAGTTTATTCAAACAATCATATGATATACACAAGCACGTGAGCAAACAATATATATGATTTTCCAAGAATCATATGTTGAATAGATTTACCTCTCCATGCGGGGTTAGGAGTTACAAGTCGAATAGACTAATTTTTATAATTATAATTTCCTTTGTAGTTTTGTTCAATCCACTACCTAGCTGAAAAACATATTTTATTCAAGTGTTTTATTCACCGTAATTTTAATCCGAGCGATCATTCGCCATTTTATAGATCTTACGGGCTCTATGAACCTCCTTACTATGTCTTTGTTCCACCAAGGGTATAATAATAAGTGCAATGAACTCACCTAATGATATGCATGAATCATTTTAATTAAATACTCATGGCATGATAAAATATTTTATGGGTGATCATAGAATTCGCAAACAATCATTCCTATACTAGATCAAACGCTCATTATGAACAATTTCCGCCTCAATATACTTAAACATAATTTCTACCATATATGTAAAGCATATGCACTTTTCCATTTTATCTTTTCCTAAGTTTAAAGCCACTAATTTATAAGCAAAAGCATAAGTGCAAAAATGTAAGAAATAAACTCACTCAGCCATTTGCGCGCGACCTTCTAGTCAAAGTAATCATCGGGATACGAGAACTCGATCTCTACATCACCTAAACAAAAGAAATACCCAAAATGAGTATTTCTTGGAAGTTTCACTTAAACTTGCTAATTCTATTCACTAAGTTCATCAAAAATTGTATAGAGGGAAATTCCAACTTAAAATATCGTAACTTGCTCATTTTAACTCAGAATTTTGCATATAATATACCGTTTTCTACCTACTCAAAAAGATCTATTTATTTCTAAGGTTATTTTTGTCATAAAAATTATCACGCCCCAAAGAGTACCCTAAACATAACAGTCTGCTGCATACTATATGAGACTTAAGAATCGCTACCACAGCCATTTAGAATTCTAGTATTAGATGCAAGGCTTTCCTTTATGATAATAGAATACGAATACTTGCGTAATTGGAGATAGATAGTTTAACTTGATAGAAATAGCATCAAAATACAAACCACGGATATTCAGGATCATTTACAAAAACTAAGGAGCATTCCACACAAAAGAATAATAAGCCCAGGTAATAGTTTTGACATCAACTCGAGCATTTAAGGTTTCTTATGGAAGTCTATACAAAAGCTAAACATAAACTCCTAAGGGAAACTCCTATTCTTGCTTTACCTGAGTTGGCCAATTCTTGGGCCGTGACCACATATAAGGAAACTACAACAGAAAGAAGCTGTGGGAGTATAAGCTACGCTAGCTTAGTGAGTAAATACTTCCAACATATACGCATCCAACTATTACATACAAAGAAGTTGATTTACTCATTCATATGAAATGCAACATCAACATGGCTATACAAGACATATAATCAATCGAAAATCATATGTTGAATGGATTTATGCCCTCCATTCGGGGTTAATAGATTAACGAATCCTACAATACTACTTTGAATATACTGTTTCATTTTGTGGCTCACGAGTAACCCATTAACTGTACCGTTTTATAGATCATAAGCAACCCATTTCATTCATGTCGTTTATGGATCATAGGTAACCAACATGATTAAATGCACCATCCCTAACGTGAAGTGATTATGTCCATGTTACTTATTAATCCAAGTAATTATTAATACAATTTCAAAGTTGACCAAGTAATTTGCAAACAATCATAATCATGGCATATGGACATTCACCAATTAATCATCCCGTTTTGATATACCTAGCACGTTTTTCTCAATACATCAAGAAAACATACACAATCCCATGATTGCCCATAATGCATTTCGATTTATATCTTTGCCTATCATTCTAATACAACTACAAATTATAAGCACAACAAGTATCGTAAATAGAAAGTATAATTCACTCAGCCATGGTCTCCAGTCTCTATTCATAATAGTTCGGGGGCAAAGAATCCTTCGATTCGAAATCACCTAAACGAAAGAAATACCCAAATGAGTATTTCAAACCATAACTAATTCCAACTTATCAAATAAAAACTTTCAAGTTCGAAAATTTTGTAGTTAGTGGAAATTTCAACTTAAAACGGCTATAACTTGATCATTGTAACTTGGAATTTCGCAAATAAGTAGTCAATTTCTATCTACTTTGAAAAATCTATCTAATTCTAATGTTATTCTTGAATTTTGAAAATTTTGCGTCTTGGAAAGTTCAGATCATATCTGGTCAGTAGTTAAAAACCATCTTTCCGAAATTGTTTTGTGAAATTTACATTATTTCTACCATGTATATTAAATATACCTACAATATCAATAAATTAATATTATGAATGACATGTTATGAGCTATCTATATGTATGTTCTTGATGATATGTGGTAGAAAGAATTTTTAGATAAATTTTTACTTTGAGAAAACTTCAAGAATACTTGATTTAGAAAAACTAGATTTGTTTCTTGCAAAATCACCATTGTTTTCACTAAAATAAGGTTTTGATGACCTTTATGCCTAATATCCTAATATTTTAAGAAATTTCTTCATCTAAAAGTTGGAAAATTGGTGTTGAAATGGGATTCTTGCCTAATTACGAATTTTGCAAGAATTGTTGGTGATGAAAATAGAGTTTGATTTATGTGTTGAAACTTCTTCCTTTGTTTTAGAAATATTCTTTGGTGAAAAAATTCATTTGTTTTTGTCACCATTAAGTCTTATACCTATTCCTAAAGGCTTCATTTCTCAATTAAAATCCTCATTTTGGAGTTTGAAAATAGGTGTTTAAATATGGTTCCTTTCCAATATGAATTTTTGTTAATTTGTTTTGAGGTTATTTCTTCGGAAAAACTTATTTGATCTTTCTAAAATTAAGTCCTAATAAAACATATTCCCTAAGGCTTCCATTTTTTTTAGTAAAATCTTATTTTGGGGTTGGAAAATAGTTGTTTACATATCAACTCTTCCTAGTTACGAATTTTATGTTCTTGTTGGAGTTGAGAAAATTCTAACTTAACTTTTGTAAACTTTTCTTATTTTGAACATATCTCTTATAAAACTAGATTTAACTCATCAAAATCATGTTTTATGATACTTATTTTATAAGCCCTTCATATTTATATAATACTATACTCATTTTGGAGTTGGAAAGTAGGTTTTCAAAATAGGGTTTTTAAATCCGAATTATTTTTTTTTTTTATGAAAACAAAAAAAGATCTTGAGCTTTTGGCAACATTCTCATTAATACTATCATATACAAATATTTTATTCACATAAAACAAATATTTATGACATTTACATACTCAAAAAAAAAAAAAATAGCATATGATGTCATTTATGTTATGGGTGCAAATGCAAGATAAAACATTATGATGATGAGGTTAGTAGCAAGATATATGCACAAAAATATCAATATGAGAATATATAGCAATAATATAGCAAGAATATAGCAAAACAATTTAAATAAAAAGTTTCACAACATTGTGATGGCATGAATATCATGTTCAAGTGTAACCACATCCCTTGTCTAAAACTCATGTGGATTTTGGTGGAATCACACATTATGATCTTGCCAGACAAGTTTTATTTGTGATAGGGTCTAAATCTATTACCTATTGAGTGTTTGGATCAAGAAAACTTGAAGAAATTTTTGTGTGTGTCGGAGAGGGAGGGGGCTCACGAGCAAAGGGAGAGGGAGAGAGTTGAGAGAAAAGAATTTCCAAAGTTTGATTTGATGAAAAAGAAAGAAAGGTGTAAAGTGAAAGACATAAAGGGGTTTATATAGAAAATAGGATTAGGGTTTATGTAATTAAAAAAAGAAAGAAAAAAAACAAATTAAGAGAGGTTCAAGAAGGGAGGAGGGCGTGCCGGACATGAGAGAGAGGAGTGTGTGTGTTGTTTTGTGTAATTTTTCAAAATTAATTAAGTAATTTAAGTAATAAAATTATATTGAAAAGTAAATTGTAAGGATTATGATGTAAGGATGTCAGAATAGGTTGTAAAGATGTAAGAATAGGGTATGGTTGACTGCACTTGGTGAATAGTAATGTTTAGAAATCAAAAAGTAGATTAGACAATTAAATTACCGTATAATGAAAATATAATAAAAGTACTATAACTATAATTGTTATAAACAAAAATTCTTATAATTATATTTTTAAATTCCTTATTAAATTTTGGTTCTAAAGAGTCCTATGAAATATTTTTCTATTTTTGATTCTCGAAACCGGTTTTCAAAAACAAATTCCGATCGGGTCCGAACGGATGAATTTTTCGAATATGATCTTTTTATGTTTTGATATATTATAGTACTATATTCTAAAGCTAACTCATTTTTATTGCTTCGGAGTTTTGTTTCGGTATTGCAAACTTAGGATTCTTAGGTTCTAATAGCCCTAAGGTATTCTTTTCAAGTTTCGTTTCCGATTCCGGTTTTCAAATTGGTTTGCTAAGAAAGTGGGGGCATACAAAAATTCTTTTGGGTGCGAAAAAATTGGTATAGATTCTCCACAAAATCCCACTTAAAACACAATTTTCAAACTTTTCTTTATCCTAAAAATCCTTTTGCTAAGATATGGATATTTATATGGTTGGCAAATCCTTTGAATACACACACACACACACACATATACATATATATAGACTCATATTGCATGCAAAATTTAATAGTGTTGTCTCAACGATTATTTTTTGTAAAACAATTTATCTTATAGTATTGAAAACTTAAATTTTAACAATTTTTTTCCTAAGTGTTTTGGATGAACTATATAATTTTTTAGGATGTTATAAATGAGTATATTTTTATTTTGTTTCCAATTTCTTTTCTAAAATAAATTAATTTTCTCTTAACTTTGGTCTTTTACAAATTTTACTTCTAGTAGTAAAACGAGGTTTCAAAAAATTTTATTAAGTTGTTGATAGTCTATAATAATTTGAGTTGTATATATTTTTCCTTTTTAAAAATAGTTTTGATGAATAAGTCCTTTTTCTCTTATATTTTTATTTCCTAACTTCTTTAAAAATAAATTTTATTTCTATTACTCGGTCTTTTAAGTTCTTTACCAATTTTATTTGGAAGGAAATCATTTTTCAAAATCTTTTTAAGTTGTTGATAATATATTTTTTTTTTTTTGAGCTTATCATGTTTATATCCTTTTATTTCTTCGAAAATGGGTTTATCATTTAGAAACTTGCTTCCTTAGATTGTTGGCAAGCTTTTATTTCTCTAAGTGGACTTATAATACTAGTGAGTTGATTTTACATTAACTTTGAAAACTAGTCTAGTTTTTAGTTTTTATTATGGAGTTGGTAAAAATACTATAAGTAATATTTTAAAAAAAAATTATTATCGAAGAACTATTAACACTAAACTTTAATGACTTCGTGTAACCTATTACAAAAAGAAAAGTTTAGATTGTTATTTAATTCTTTGATAACATCATCTTTTATTGTCATTTAAGAAAAATCTTGATGAGTTTGAAAAGAATTCATTAAAATAATTTTTTTCCTATGTGTTTGATGACAAAATCTTGATTTAGTGACAAAGATATATACATTAAAAGAATTTGGTTCCATTTTTTCCTTTATTAAAGAAAATTTCTCTTTAGTTTTGTTGAAACAATATTCATTATGATGATGCATGTACATAAGTCGTAGTATGAGAAAGAATAAGATATCACATAATAATGTATGGAAGATACAAGAAGTAATAATAAGCAAGATAAGAATAGATCTAAATATTGGGAACCTTAGCTTATCAAGGTATCCCGATCAAGTATTGGGAGTCTTAGCTTCATCAAGGTAACCTGAGATTAAGATTAGACTAGTCCCAAAAAGAAGAAAAAGAAAGTAAAGAAAAGCAATAATAAAAAGTAATAATAAGAAGTTTGAGAGAGTTAGTGAGCATTTAGGCTCTAAGAAATATCTATAGATATACATATAGATAACATATATATACAAAGTTAAGTTAGGAGCATAATAATAGTAATAACAACATAGTATCATAATAATAACAGAATTATAAAATTGAAATTCTTGGCATATGCAAAAATAAAACATGAATATGTTGTTACTTCTACAACTCACATGAGTTTTAAGAAACAATACCATGGTCATACTAAGTTACATGACATTGATAATAATGATAGAAAGTTTTACCTAAGTGTGTTTCTATTGAAGGAAGAAGATGATGAGTATAGGATTATATGGTAGTGATATGTGGTAGATGGTTTATGTATAGAGAAGGATTTTGGAAGAATTGGTTGAAGAGGGTTTTAGTAGAGAGGAATTGTGTAGAGAATTTGTAGAGAAATTTTGAGAGTTTTGTTATGTAAATTGAGTGTGTGAAAAAAAAAAGAAGGAAAGGGATATTTATAGTTGAAGATTAGGGAATTTGTGTGTAATAAAATAAATTGAAAAAGAAAAGAGAAGAGAAAAGGCGTGGGCCATGCATAGAATAGGGGGAGAAAATAATTTAATTTGTATTTGTAAAGAAAAGTAAATAATATGTAAGATACGATGCGATATAAGATGTATTAGAAAGGTAAAAAGCAAGAAAATAAGTGTATAGGTAGTAAGAAAAATAGAGTTAAATGAATAGTAGAGAAGTACAATGAATAGTAAATAAGACTAATAATTTACCGGTAGTAAAGAAAACACGTTTATAAATTTGATATCTGTAATTTTTAGTTACCGAAAAATTATGAAACTATTTTTGGATTCCTTACATTATTATGAATCTAACATTGTTATTGGAATATTTTTATCATCCGGTGTACCGTGGCATGGTTTTCAAAAACTGATCTCGTTCGGATCCGAAACACACCAAAATTAGCTTATTTGATATTTTTAAGTTTCCCTATATTATTGCAAACTATTGTCCATCATTTTCTCAATTTCTTTGTCTAAGGTTTAAGAGTGCGAGATTATCGATCTAAATTCTAGGGTTTTATATAGGTTTTGTTGACTTTAGTGTTTCTGATTGACTTTTGATTCTAGGTTTTAAGCATAAACTCGGTATATAATAAAAAAATCTAAGGGTTTACATAGTCAGTTGGTCCTTGAGGCCGAAGCCTCACTATGGAGTATTAGAATGCGAATGCTGAGTCTAAGTAGCCTGGTCAATCGATCCCTAGGGTTGGAGCCTTGATAGAGAGTTAAGTATTTAAGACATGAGTGTTAAGCATAAGTAGCTTGGTTAGTTGGCCCTTGGGTCTAAAGCCTTGCTGGGGAGTTTAAGTATTTAGGACATAGGTACCAAGTGTAAGCAACTAGGTTAGTCGATCCCTGAGGCCAACCCTCACTAGGGAGTTTAAGTATTTAAGATGCGAGTGTTAGACATAAGTCAACTCAGTCACTTTGTAACCCCAAAGTTTGCGATCGCTTAAGCTTAAACCTAATCATAAGGTCAACCAGAAACCCTAAAGTCAACAAAACCCTAGTTAATGTAACAATTTAAGTCTGGTAATCGTGTCGTAACCCTAAGTAGTAAGTAAGAGATTAAGTAAAACAATTCGTAATAACATAAGAGAGCTTGAAAAATCATACTAGTAAAATCGTAATTCGTTTTGAACCCAAACGGATACAGTTTTCAAAAATTGTTCTGAGGCTTAGAATAATAAAAATCTTTGGATATACCATTAGACTTGTAAAAATATAAGGTTTTCAAAAATATCATTTTTATAATTTTTCGGTAAGTAAAAATATCAAATATCGCATTTATACGTGCATTTTCTTACTATTAATACCTAGTCACATCTACTTTACATTACATTATCATTACTAGTCTACACTATTCATTTATCTCTACTTTTTATAAGACGCATCTGTTGTCTTATGAATGAGTCAAAGGTTTTAAAGGTGGGGAAAGCAAATAACTCTATCTCTATTTGATGATTCTTAGAAGATTGAGATTTCTCCCATTCCTAGACCAGCTCCTAAAGCGATTTCGTTGTTTGGGCGAAACCTCCTCATGGTGGATAAAAATCAATACTGATGGTGCTGCAAAAGGCTCCTGGTATCTCAGGGCAGGAGGTGTTTCAGAAATTACAAGGTGAAGTCTTAGCTGCATTAATGCTCCTGTCGGATAGGATTTGCTTTTGAAGCTGAATTATCTACAGTTCTCATTGCAATGACCAAGCATATAATTTTTTGCCAGCGCCTATTTGGTTTGAAAGTGATTCAACTTATGTGGTTCATTTGCTTAGATGCTAGCTTAGAAGTTCCATGGAGACTTAAGATCAATGGGAACATTGTCTACATATCCTAAGTAATTGTCAGGTGCATATCAGTCATATCTATAGGGAAGGAAATTCAGTTGCTGATCATCTATCCATGAAAGCGCTCAACCTTTCTAATATCATTTGTGGAATCCAGTTCCTAGTTCTTGTCATAGTCTCATCTATAATGATTGTATAGGAAAGAGAACTATACATTTATTTGCTTTTCGTGTATATGCCCCTTTTAAGGGGTTTTCTGATGTACTTTTTTTTCTCTTTTAATAAATCTCGATTTTATATAAAAAAAAAAAAATTACTATCTACAACTATTCATTTATCTCTACTTTTTAACACATACTCTTACACTCTACATACCTATTATCTTTACTTTTTACCTTTTCCATAACTTTATATCACATCTACCTTATATATTATTACTCTTAATACACAAAATACAAAAAAAATCACATCTCCTCTCTCCTTAATGTCGGCACCCCCCACCTCTTCTCTCTCTTTCTTATTTGTTTCAATTTTTCTTTATTTAAATCACTCAAATCTTTCCTCATTTTCCTATAAATACCCCTCTCCTTTCTCATTTCTTTCACACTTCATCTACCCATAAATTTACTACCAAACTCCCAAAATTCTCCTCTTAAAACTCTCTCCAAATACTCTCTCAAAATACTCTCAAACTTCCTTCTACATACGCAAAACTCATTCACATATACTACTCCAAATCCTCTTTAGGTAAAGACTCTTTCCATATTTCTTTCTACCATGTCATGTAACTTTACATACCATAGTGTGAGTTTTCTAAACTTAATGTTATGGAAGCTATATTATATTCATGTATTTCCTTATTCATGAATATCTACTTATATATTTTTATGTTTATGTTACTTTGCTCATATTTATATATCTAACTAAATATAATTATGTATCTATATATATTATATATATTCTATAAAGCATATAAGCTCATTTGCAATTTATTTACCTTCATGCAAAGCAATTTATTTATCTTCTTTCTTTGCAATATATGTATTTCATGTTGTTTTAAGACAAGTTTCTACTATTAGATTTGTCCTCATCAAGTCAAAATAATTCCTTTCTTTTTATTTTCTTTTATTATTGGGACTAGTCTATTTCTTAGTCCGGGAGCCTTGAATAGGCTAAGACTCCCAATACTTGACTTTATTTTGTTATCTTATTCATTATATTGCTATTATTACATTCCACTTTTGCTTGCTATTATTCTCATGTTCATACACATAAAGGTTGTTTTCTAAACTTTAAAACTTCAAATATGCTTTTTGAAAAGGAGATTTTGTCATCAAAGAATGGTTCTATATGAAATTTAGAAGCTATGAGCTAATAAATGAGCTAATAAATGTAAATCTATTCTTTTCAAAACTTTAGGAAGAACTCACTATAATTTTGAAACAACACTGTTTTGAAAAGCTTTTTCTTAAATCATCTCTATATTAAATTGCTTTCCAAAAGAAGATAACTTTTGATACTAAAATGTTTTCCATAAAAACATAATATAAAGGAAACCCCATAAAAAGGAAATGAGAATTTTCAAACCAAGATTTTCCAAGTAACAGTCAAAGAAAAATTGTATAGAAATTAATAGGAAAAGCGATCCTAGTTTCAAAAGAAAAAATAGAGAAATTTCTTTTTTTGTGGAAAAGGTACCAATGAAAATAGTAAGATAAACATAGAGAACTTTTGAAAACAAAGGAAACCAAAGATTCATTTTTAGAAAGTTTACAAAAAGGATTTCTTATAAACTATAATTTTACAAACCTTCAACTAATATTGTTATTGCTAAAAAGTTTTGTTGGGCAACAAATACTTAAACTATGTGTGAAACTTGAGCTATGTAACTATAAAGAGAAATTTTTCAACTAGATAGATAACTAAGTATTTATCAAATGATTTTTGGATGATGTGAAGTTTGAAACAAGTGTTTTGGGGATGGGAAATCACGTGGTGAATCTGATCGCCACTTTTTCGCCCAAATGACCTAGTTTGATGAAAATAATTTTAGAAACGAATAAAGTTTTTGAGTAGGTAGAAATCGGTATATTATTTGCGTAATTCTAAGTTAAAATGACTAAGTTATGGTCATTTTAAGTTGGAATTATCTTCTACACAAATTTTGACGATCTTATGATATAGTTTTGACAAAGTACAATAGAATCAACAAGAAATACTCATTATGGGTATTTGTCTTGATTAGGTGATCCTGAGGAAGAGTATCCATACTCAAAGGATTACTTTGATTAGTGGATTGATCGATCGAATCACCATAAGAAGAAAATATCGCCATGGCAACGTGAGTTTATTTCCTTAATTACTTTACTTGATTGTGCTTGCAGTTTAGTTGTACTAGAATAGGAAAGACAAATTGATATGTATGTAAATTTTTGAAAGAATTCTAAGAATATCGAGGCGAGAATTGAATGTAACTAATCGTTTGTTTTAGTATAGAACCTGATATGTTTGAAATTCTATTATCACCATAAATTGACATTAATTGTGCTATGATATTCTAACTAAATTGGTTCATGCATGTCACGTAGTGGGTCACATTACATAGGGACTACTAATCTTATGGGAAAGGTTAATGGTACAGTTATAAGGCCATAAACATTACTTATCGGCTTTAAGCTAGAAACATAATACAAAGAGAAATGCTTAGCGACATTATGCTCAAAGCAAAATACTAGAACGATGCTTATCGACTCTAAGCTAGAAGCATAATAACAAGGAACAATGCTTAACAATCACTAGCTCAAAGCATAATCTTATTAGCCTCCCTAAAACCCCGAATGGAGGGCATAAATCCATTCAGCTTATAGTTCCCGGAAAACTATATGTTTTGCTTGCCCACGTGTTTGTTACATATCAATTGGATGCCTAAAAACTTGCTTGATTTTGTTACTCAAGTATTTATCTTTGGAAATAATTTTCACTAAGCCCATTAGCTTATACTCTTGCAGATATTTTTTGCAGTTTAGCTATTTGTAGTTGAGGCTATGTGGACCTTACAGCCAGGTATTTCCTTTTTTGGTTAAGGAATTTTCAGATGAAGTTTAGCATTAGTTTAGATGTAGACTTCATAGAAAATTCTTTGTAATAGGTTCTAGTATTCTGACGGGAGAATGCCCCTAGGACTTGTAAGACAATTATTGTGAATGAATAAATATTATTGATTTTCCTTTCTTAATTTGTTATTGTATCTTTTTAAGCTTCATATTTCAAAGTATGGTCCTCTAAATTTGTGAGAGCATGCCTTGCACTTAATATCGAAGCTTTTGGGAATGACTAAGGTTGTCATACTTAAGCTCTTATATTGAGTGTGACGGACTATTACGTTTAGGATACCCTTTGGGACGTGACACACTTAGTCCCTGGTATCTGATGGCTATATCTTTAGGAAGTAATTTAGAATTCAACATTTTTGAAAACAAAGTAATTATAGTGGTAAGTAAATTACATAGAAATATGTTCTTAAATAAAATACTTCCTTAGGATATCTACATTCCATGTTCTTAGGATTGGTTGTCCATCGAGTAGTTCCAGATGGTATACACCATTACCGAGGCTTTCATGACTCGAATAAGATCTTCCCAAATGAGAGCTAGTTTCCCTTGACCCTCCTTAGCACTCTGTCAGCTAGTTTTTGGCATACTAAGTCGTCGAGGCTAAATTCCTTATTCTTGACTTTCTTGTCATAATAACGTGCAACTTTGAGTTAGTAAGCCATGAGCCATTGTTCAACCTGATCTCGGAGTTCTTCTATAGTATCTAGGTTAGCTTTTAGTGTTATTTGGCTGACCTCTAAATTGAATCCTTGTGTTCTATAGGTTGAAAGTTCTAGTTTGACAGGGTGTACTACTTTTGTGTTGAATGCTAATCGATATGGTATTTCACCGATAGTTATTCATTGTGTGGTCCTAAACCCCCAAAGTATGTTAGGCAATTAGTCTACCCATCCAACATGATCTCGATCGACCATCTTTTTTAGACTTTTAGCTATAGTGCAATTTATTACTTTCATTTGTCCATTAGTTTAAGGATGAGAGACTAATGTGTATCAGATTCAATGTGATGAAACTAGTAGAATTTTCTAAATTGATCATTGTTGAACGAGGTGCCATTGTTGGCGATGATGACTTATGGTGCTCCAAATCGGCATAAAATGTATTTGGTTACAAACAATTCTATGGCTCGTTTCGTGATATGGGTGACCACTTGTGCCTCTATCGATATGATAAAATAGTCAACCATGATGATAATAAATTTTTTTTATCTGAAGATTCTAGGGAAAGGTCTAAGTATATTCATTCCCCACTATGTACATGACCATAGGCCAATAAGTAAGTGGAGGTAGTAGTTCGGTATATGAGTTAGGGGTGCATGTGTTTGGCATCATGGACATTTCTTTTCTATCTCTACTGCATCCTTTTTCATGGTTAGCTAGTAGTAGTTGAGCCATAGGGCTTTCACAAAAAGTGTCTATCTGGCAGCCTCATTGCTACATTCTCTTCAATGCGGTTCTTCCAGGATAGCTTGCCCCTATTCTAGTCGAAGATGATTCGCTGCAAATATATATATAAAAATAAAGGTGAATTCTTCCAACAAGTATACTGATTCAGATCAAGTAATAAAGTGATGAATAGAGTATCGATCTCATGAAGATTACTTAACTACTAAACAGGTATTAGCTTCTATTATTATTTAGGCAATCAATATTGAGAGAATTAACTAATTTACTACCGAAAAGCCTAAATTATGATTATCACTAAGAGCGGAGAGAGTGTTTGAGAAAACTATATTGGTTGAGTGTGGGAAAAATAGAATCCACCCTAAGTGTACTAATCAGATTACTATCCTGTTATAATAACTATTAGCTATGTGGATACTCATATGAAATTATCAAATACTTTAATTCTTTGACAAGTTTTAAAAATCTTAAAAACCACAAATTAATCCATTAGCTTCCACTAGATAAATCAATAGTGGAATCTTATTCAGAATAATGAATCTTCCGATTCTATGATTGACTAAGCCCTAATCAATTTCTCTGAATCCCTTAGAGAGAAACTAACGCAGAACATTACATAAATCTCTAGGATAATTTCTAATTCAGATTAAATATTACCGCTTCCACAATTGTTATTAACCTTAATTCAAGAAATCCTTAAAACCTTAATTTCCCTTTTTGGTTATCAAGATTCCTATAAAGCCAGTCCAATCAAGAAACACGATTTGTAGTAGGAATTACAATATGAATATTCCACATAATCCTAGGGCTTCATCATATTCCCACAAGAAAATTTAGAACAACATGAATTAATTTAAAAAATCACAAATCAAAGAAACAAAAGAATTCATATGTAAAAGTAAAATCAAAGATCGAATTAACATAAATGAATAAAAGTTCAAAAGTCACCAATCAATCACAAATGTATGAACTCTATTGCAAAACTTCAACAAAAATCTTTGATCTTTAAGATGATCCTAATCTTCTCAATCAAAAAATTTTGGAATGGAACAACTCTCTCAAAAATCTAACCTAGGGTTCCTATTCTAATAAAGATTTGATGGAACTTTAATGGAAATTAACGTGGTGGTTTTTCAACACAACAACCTAAGGAGTTTTATAAGTGAAAACAAAGAAATTCCATCCGTTACAATGTAGGACAGTAGCTTCAATGTGTACACTGGCGGTGTAGAGGCGGTACACGAACTAGGCCCATTGAAAAGTTGGCAGTGTAGAAGCTAGTGCTAAAGAATTTGAATCTATGGATGTGCAACATTGGCTTAAGGTTAGCAGCGTAAAATTCCTAATAGCCGGTGTATGTAGTAAATTCTAAAAGCTAATAAAATTGCATGTTAGATGCTGGCAGCTTTGTTCATATTGTTGAAGGCTGCCTTTACTGAAGTTAAAGGCCAGCCATCTACTTGTAAGAATGGCCGACCTTTGTTCTTTTCTTGTCCAAATTTGTTCAAAACTCCTCTAACTTTCATATAATTACATTCTAAGTCCTCCATGACTTGAAATATCAAGTTAAGCACACTTAAGTTCGAATTCCTTAAGATTTTATAAAATCAATAATAAGTTAGCACAAATTATTCGATAAAAATGAGAAAAATATGACTTTCATAAGACAATAGAGTACGAGCTATAGGTACTTTATCATATCATTCCTTTTGGTTTCATATTCTCCCTTGACCTATTGTACTATAAGTTAGGAGTCTGAGTAAGCTATCAGATTGTCGACTCCAACTTCTATTGCTAACTTCAATCTTGCTATCAATGCTTCGTATTCTACTTCATTGTTGTTGGCATCAAAGCAGAATTTAAGAGCAAGACATATTTTCACATTGTAGGGGCCTTATAGGATTAACATTACCCTAGAGCCTTCTTGACTTGAGGATCCGTCAACATGTAGAGTCCATTTCAATCTACCTTCCCCAACGAGTTATTTGGGGGGGTGGTAGGGGCTATGTATCACATTATGAAATCTATCAATACCTGGGTTTTAATGGCATCACGGCCCTTAAAGCATACCTTGTACACTCTTAATTCGATTGCATATTTCATCATGCAACCTAATGTATCACTTTTGTGGAGGATGGTGTGGAGCAATTGGTCAATGAGGACCATTACTTGGTGTGCTTCAAAGGACACCTAAGTCTTCTAGCCAGGAAGAAAACTACAAGGGCAAATTTCTCGACCTTAGAGTACCTTTCTTTTGGTACTTATGGCAGATGACTGATGCAGTGGATTAATCCATGCTCACGTTCGCCTACTCAAACGAAGACAAAAAAGATGGTTTAGGCATCCCATTTTTGCCTATTTAAGGATTCAATTTATAGTAAAAATTAATATTATATTAAGCCTACAAATTTAAAAAATAATAATAAATCAAAAAGAAGAAAAATTATTATAATAAAAAATATATAGAAATAAAAATGTAAAAAATAAAAAAATAACAAATAAAGGTAATATAGGCTTATGTAGTAATAATTTTCAATTATAAATTTTCTCAGACCCATTTAAATACCCCATATGAATTTTCCTATTTAATTGTGCCCATTTTTGGAAACCTTAAGTAGTAATTCTATGTAAATTATGATTGAGGCATAGGCCAACGGCCTGATGGTAAAACACAGACATATGCACAGGAGCATCTAGGGTTCGAATCCATGCGAGGGCAAAAATCTTTTTTTCAGTTTAGCTCATGAGTTACTTATGCCCGCACGTGGCCTTGCGTATAACACATGTGATAGTCTAGCTCTCAGTTTCTCCCATGCAATGTAGCCATTTTGAGCTCGTTTTTTACCGCTTTTTACTTTTTTTTCACCAAATTAATGGAAGGGGTTTGAAGAAAACATGGGATACTACAAATTGGTATAAAAAAGTAATCCTATAATTCGTGGTTTGGTGTTCAATTTTTTATCCAAAGCTTGTGAAAAATTCATCTTCACGCACAAAACAAAATTTCAAATTTCGAATATGAGCTTCCATCTAGCTTCTAAAAGCACGTGTTTAAGTCAATTTGAACACGTTGCTCTCTTTCTCGAAGATAATTAAGCTTGAAAGTTGCAAAACGTGTTCAATCAAGCTTGGGAAGCGCGAATTCACGTGCGCTCCTTATGAATGAATTCCACTTAACTCGATCCTTAACTAGTGTAAATAGGGGTTGATTTCTTTGTTCATGGCATCCAAAACTAACAAGCACAAAATAATCACTTCAAAAAGCTCGAACTCAAGAATTCTTGAAAGTTAAGGTTTCATGCTTAAAACTTCAATTTTGAAGTTTTCTAAGCGTTTTCAAGTAATTTGAATGCCCAAGGAGGTTTCAGGAAAAGGTAAGCTCAGATTTGATAGTTTCATCCCGACTTAAGGAATCCGACAAACCCTCTAACGAAGCTCAACCGTAAGCTGCCACCAGCTATAGTCGAAACCACTATCCAAGGTTGATCTTGATCAAGGTTAAGGCTACCGGAGTTTTCAACATGCCCTACAGCCTTTGTCCGACAGTTCATTTAGCCTCAAGCACCATCGGATCGGCAATTTCAACTATTGCTGGCTAATTGCTACAAATCGGGTTTGTTTCACTCGAACCCACTCCAACGTCTAACCCGATCTGCTCCATATCCAACCCATGCCTGATCCTGTCTAGGTAAGTTCATTTTTATTTTATTTTTTCTTATTTTATTTTATTTTATTTTTTTTATTTATATAGTTTTAATGATTAAAATGAAAAAAAGCCATAAATAGATAAAAATAATATGGAATCAATTTTCTATAAATTTGTTGAAGTAATGAATAAATAAATAAATAAATATGTAATAAGTAGTACGAACATATTAATATATATATAACCTTTTTGACACATAGAAAATATTATTTCTATAAATTAAAAAAAAAATCAACTTGATAGCTCATAAGGCACATAAAAAATTTATTTTTATAAAAATTGAAAATTTAATGATCTTAAATTAAAAATAGTTCAAATCTAAAAGATAACTAACACACTAAATTTTTTATAAAAAGAACTACGTGTTATCTGATCCTAATTAGCAGGCACGTAGGAACCTCCAAGGCAACATAAAAAATGAATAGAAACCATTTGTTTATTTTTGTAAATATTGAATTGATTCATTGTTTTAATGGTAAATTGTAAATGTCATAGCTTGTACATTAGTAAAATTTTGAGCATTAAAAGGATAAAATTTTAACTTATGAATTTCAAGTGATAACCATATGATTTTAGTAGAGTAGCCCCCGAATCCAAAAATTTTTTGTTCATTAAATTTGGTTTTAAATCAATTTTTTTGCAAACTAGTAGCTAAGTTAAGATCAAACAACCATTGATTTTAACTTATAAATTTTTCTCGATTTTAATCGAATGGTGACTCCTTAAAGTTTCAAATTATTTAAACTTCTTTTAATTCCTAGTTAAGGATTCGTATTAAATGGGTTCAAGTTTAGTACGGATTGAGTTAAAAGAAAAATAAATAAAAATGAAAAATCCAAGCTCGATAGTTGAGCAACTCCACTAGGGACGCATCTTTTTTTTTTTTAAGAGGGCTAGCCACTCAAACTTCATAAATTTAAATTTTATTCTTTTTATGCTCATTTTGTATATTCTTTGTATAATTATTAATCTGTAAACAGTTATACTAATCTTTTTTTTAAGTGATGCTGATAAAAGGAATTTTGTAACTAGCCTTAATAAGGGCACATAATACCATTAGGGGGGAATTTACGAGAAATGTGTGCTAGATACGGTCAAAACCAGTCGTCTTAAGAGCCTAAGTTAGGATGTCACTAGTAAGATCTGGGGGCTATGGCTTTCCATCCTCTAGTTCATGAAATGACCTCCCACTCCAGTTTACTTTGTTCTGCGATCCACTAGACCGAGGAACCTTTAGAACCCACCAAATTGCATTCATGAACATGAGTTGGCAAATAAATAATAATGGGGTATACCTTAAAGAGTTACAATTTCAAATCCCTTTTAAATTCCCCCCCTGTAAATTAACATTTAAAAAACAAAGTTATGACTCAAATGAACATGTCAAAGTTGCCAAACCCTATACTGCATCTGTGATTTGCATGCATGTGTCATGTGTAACGTGTAATAATAATTTATATATATTTATATCTTGTATAAAAAAAAGTTTTACATTGTAAGTAATGGTTTATTATTTGTAATTACTTGCAAATAGTCCTTTCTTTTTCTTACTCTTGTAGAGTAGTACACATCTTTGTAATATATATAAAAAAAAGAAGATTTTTTTATAAATTATTTTGAAATTTCAATAAGAAAAAAAATCCCTATAGACTATACAAATCATAGCATAAAAAATGTATATAAATGTTGTAAAAATGCACAGCAGACTTGCAAATAATTGTAGATTGTCTATAATTCCATCATCCATTCAATTAACTCCTCTTCTAGATAGTTATAGGTCTTTTTCAACTATAATCACTTTTCTTATAGGTAGTCCTTCCCTTTATCCTCAAGTCTATCATTCTATTTCTTCCTTTTCTATAAATATCAATCTCTATTTGAAAATATTTCTTCAAAAAAGAGTCTTTTTGCAAATATTTTTAAATAAAAAAGTGCCAATTGCTAAAATAAAGTTCAATTGAAAAAACAAGAAAAAGCGATAATTTCCTAACAAGATTGGATTTTATAAGTCTTTGAAATTGCTCTTAAGTAGGTTGAGCTTGTCCCTTATATACATTCATTCAAGATGGCTAACAACACCAACAATAACAATAGCCTCGATTCAACTGCAACTAGTACAAATTCAATGTTGAGGTTGCTCCATCCATGTGGGACCTATATAACCTAAGGAAAAAGAAGGATGAAACTTTCAAAGAATATAACTAACGATGGAGGATATTTGCAACTATGGCTTCCACACCTATTCTAGAGAAGGATTTGATCTTTACTTTTATCAGTGCACTTAAAGAGCCCTTCTTCTGCCATCTTGTTTCAAATATCATAGAGAATTTTTTTGAAATAGTAAGGGTAGGGTATAGAGTCAAAAATCCCTTATTTCTTGCAAACTTCAAATTCAGAAAGAAGCTGAAGGAGAACCCTGATAGGAATCAGATTCCAACATTCATTGTCCAAGCTTGCATTAGAGGAAGCCAAGGAACAACTCAAAGGATCCTTGCCAAATCCACACAAGAAAGGGAGAATCACTTCATGATCATCAAGCTCACTTGAAAAGATTAAGCAAAATGAAGTTTTGGATTCAAGAAGATCAGTACAACTTCGTATATGGCTATAGGATGTATGGCATAAAGGAGCATGGGTCAATTTGTTTCAATTGAAAATTCCCTTATTTCTTGCAGGTGTCACGCTACACACGGTATTAAAACTTAATAATGACTTCCCGAAGTCATGCGAAAGCTTCAACACCATATGCAAGGAGTCATTCACAACAATAGGAGACAGCGGTGGGATGTGTAATTTGATATAGTAAATATAGTATACAAGAAATCTAGATAAATATCTAACTTCAACATTAAGAATATGGTCTTTACATCATCTTAAGGGTATTTCCTTGATAAATCTCCAAAGATCATAATATCAAATTAGTCTTTCACATAAAGAAACAATACTAGAACCAAAAGATTTTAAAGGAAATCTATTCTAAGATTTTAAATAAGATCTAAAAAGTATTTCCCCAAAAGGCTTCCCAAAACATAATTTCATCCGGATATATGGAGTACTCGGTAAAAGAGATATCGGTCATGTGTCAACAAAATTCTATAGGGGTGTAAGCTTAACTAGCTTAGTGAAAATAGTCCTAGACTATCTTACTCGTATCAATAAATTCAAGCAAGTTATTAAACAACCATATGAAATGCATCAAGCACATGAACAAGCAATACATATGATCTACCAGAAAATCATATGTTTGAATGGATTTATCCCTCTATTCGAGGTTAGGCGTTTTGAGCTCTTTAAAACCCATCTTTGAAATCCAATGGTGTAGTTTATTTCGGGCTCCTACTTGCCCATCCTGAAATAGTTCTTCGAGCTCCTATTCGTCTATCCTTAAATAGTTCTTTCAGGCTCCTATTTGTCTATCTTGCAAACTTGCGGGTTCCCGCGAACCCCACTACTATACTCTTGTCCCATCGAGCATAGTAGCTGATGAAATGAGTCTAGCTACATGATACGTATGAATCAATTAATAAACTCGTAATATGTGATTAAAGCAATTTAAAGGCAATCACAGAATTTGCAGATACTCCAGCATGATAATAATAAAACATTATTTAATTAATAACAATTCATGTCTCGATATGCTTAGTATTCTTTCAACCAATATTATCATGTATAATCCATTTTCATCTTTTCCCACTTCTAGTGCCTCTAACTACAAGCACAAACAAGTACGTAAAAGTAGAAGATAAACTCACTCAGCCATCCTTGCTAAAATTCTTTACTCGTAACAGTCTTCTGAATATGAATCCTCCCAAGCTTCATTAACTAAACGAAAGAAATACTCGAAATGAATATTTCGCGGAAGTTCTACTTGAACTTTCTAATTCTATTATAGTATTTACATTAAAATTCGGATATAATGAAATTCCAACATAAAATGGTTATAACCTTACTCATTTTAACTTGGAATTTCGCACATTATATATCGTTTTCCACCTGCTCGAAAATATCTATCCATTTCTAAGATTATTTTTGTCATAAAAAGACATTTAGGTTGCAAAACACCACAGTAGAGAATAGCCACAAAATTCCTAGCCTTTAAAAATACAATTTTTCCAACTTTCCTTCATCCAAAAACCTTTAAACAAATACATGGATATTTATGCAGTTGAAAAATCCTTTGTATACATATATGTACTCATATTGTATGCATGATTTTTGTAGTATTTTTTTAACATTAATTTCTCACAAAACAATTTGTCTTTAAGAGTTTTAAAAGTTGAAAACTTTGAAATTTTTTCCTTTTTAAATTACTAGAAGGAAAACTTAAAAATTCTTGAGTTGTTATAAGTGATTATTATCCTATTATAATTTCATTTCTTAACTTTTCAAAGATATATTAATTTTCAAAAATTTATTCATTTAAGTTATCTACTAATTTTATTTGTAGCCATTTAAAAATAAGGTTTTCAAAATTTTACTTAAGTCGTTGGTATTATCCAATATTTAGAGTTGTGTTAAATGTATGTTTTCCTCTCATTTTTATATTCTTCTAAAATAAGTTTACCCTTTTAAAACTTCACTTTTTGGAAAATTTTATTTCTCTAAGTTGGTTCCTAAAATAGTAAACTGATTTTACCTTGATTTGAAAAACTTGCTTTATTCTTACTATTTATCAAGTGGTGGCATAATTCTTTTAAATAAGATTATAAGAAAAGCTTTCATAATAAAGAGTTATCAACATTAAAACTTAGCAAAATTTTCATTTTAACTTTGCAAAAAAGAATAACAACATTAAAAATTAAGTCTTGTAGAAGCTTACTTAGTAAGTGATTTTCAAAGTCCATGATGAACCTATTTAAGTTTTATAAAAGATATGGTTAGGTTAAAATCTTAAGCTTAATACTAAAAATTATATTTTGTGGAGTATTTAGTTTTGATAGTATTTAGTTTCAGTTTATAAAAGAAATGAGTTCATTTTATTGTTTGAAGAAATCTTTATTACTAATACTTTAAAGTTTATGATTAACTTGTCTAAGCTTTTGAAAAGAATTTATTAAAAACAATACTCAGATTTTTCATCGAAAAATGCTTTGTTAAGTGACAAGAAATTTAGTTTATTTTTTTTATTAAAGAAAGAACCCATTTTTATTTTTATTAAGACAACAACATTCTAATCATGCATGAATATGATTAGCAATGAAAAAGGGTAAGAATAATACATAATAAGATAGAAAGAAATATAATAAGCATAATAATATGGTCAAGTATTGGGAATCTTAACTTTATCAAGGTATTCTAGTGAAGTATTAAGAGTCTTAACTTCATCAAGACTTCTCGGGACTAAGAATAGATTAGTAGAAAAAGAAAAAGAAAAAAAAAAGAAAAACAATAATAAGAGCAATAATAATAAGCATGTTAGTGATAATTAATGAGCAATTTAGGCTTTAAGAAATATAGATATACATAAATTTAATATATATATATACAAAAAGTTAGATTAGGAGCATAATAACAATAATAACAACATAATATCATAATAATAACAAAATAACATAATTGGAATTCTTGGTATGTGCAAGAACCAAACATGAATATATTGTTGCTACTATAACTCACATGAGCTTTAAGAAACAACACCATGGTTGTTCTAATTTACATGACATGGGAAAAATAAATGTAGGAAAGTTTTTACCTAAAAGTGTATATTTGATGAAGAAAGAAAGTGATGGTTGTAAGAATACGTGGGTAGTATCTTTGTAAAGAGAAAAGAGAGTTTGGAAGAGAAATTTAGAGAGAGGATTTGAGGAGAGAGTTTGGTAGAGTTTTCATAGGAAAAATGAGAAGTGTGAAAGAAGTGGAGGGACAGATGGTATTTATAAAATTTTGGAGTGAAATTGAGTGTAATAAAATAAAATGAAAAAGAAAAAAATAAATAGAGAAAGAGAGAGATGGGGCCGGCGGTACAAGCATGGGGAAGGGAGAGAGTTAATTGAATATGTAATTTATGTAATGAAAAGTAATAATGCGTAAGGTTTGATGTGAATAAAGTTTGTATTAGAAATGTAAAAGTGTAAAAACAAGCGTGTAGATTGTAAGAAGTAGGTTGTAAGAAAAAGTAGAGATAGTAAAATAGTAATGAATAGTAGAAATAGTACTATAAATAGTAGACTAGACAAATAAAATATCGATAGTAATAAAAATACGCGTAAACGAGCTATAATTGACATTTTTAGTTACCAAAAAATTACAAAACTGATATTTTTGAAATCCTTGTATAATTACGAGTCTGTTGGTATTATCGGAATATTTTTACTATTTCAACCATCAAGGTACGTTTTTTGAGAATTGATTTCGTTCGGGTTCAAAACAAATCGAATTTTGACGAATCTGATCTTTTTAAGTTATCTTATATTATTCTTAACTATAATCCACCATTAACTTATTTCTATTGTCCACAAGTTTCGAGCGCGGGATTGCTGAAGTTAAAACTATTAGATTATCTTGATCTTAGTTGACTTTTGAAACTCCGGTTTGACTAGGGTTAGGGTTTATTCTAACTTTTTCCTAAAATTTGTGGGGTTTACAACCTACCCCCCTTAAAGAATATTTTGTCCTCAAAACTTAGCTCGTATGAATGGACAAACTAAGTAATTGAAAGAGACTTAAAAAGTATAAATGGTATGAATTAGGGTTATAGTTATATCATTAACGCCAATCCCTATTTCTTTACTCTTTATTCTCTATATTATTTACTCACTTTTTATTAATTTTTCAAAACGGTTCAATTTAGATTAAGCTCAAGCCAAACTATGATACATTTGGGAATGGCCAATTAGAGTCGCAATCCAAACCATGGAGAGAAAAACCACAACTTCAGTTTAGTTTGGTTCAGTTTGCTCTGCAGTTCGATTTGATCAATTTTTTTCTCACCCCTAGAA
This sequence comes from Combretum micranthum, assembly GCA_024138025.1. NCBI lineage: Eukaryota > Viridiplantae > Streptophyta > Magnoliopsida > Myrtales > Combretaceae > Combretum > Combretum micranthum. Next base: position 180,587 of record JAMXBD010000410.1, read on the forward strand.
ATAAACATCAATTTAACTATCTTTTCATTTACACTAAGCAACCAACATTAGAACAATCTAGTTCCTTAAACACAGTATAATGTGTAATATATATTATATACATATATAAATAGTTATTATATACAATGTTTGGTACTTTCTAACATCCCAAAGCTTATGATTTACCTAAATTTACCCATAACATCTCTAAGTCCGACTTCGTGCAAGGACAACATCATATAAGAATCATCAAAGTCCCACATTACATCATTGATACTCCTAACCCACTAACCATAGCTAAACACATACAATAAAAAAGTGCTATTGCTAAATAGTTAATTAGTCCCAATTGAAGTTGTCACGCCCCGAGAGGTACCCTAAACGTGGCAGTCCACCGTACACAATACTAAAACCTATGAATGACTACCTTAGTCACGCAAAGGCTTCCATATCATGTACAAGGGTACATCACGACCAAGGGAACGCATCAGAGTAGCGCAATTTATATTGATAATAAATAAGTAACAAGACAAAGAGAATACTTATCATAAAGCATACATATATTTCATTTCAATTCTTAGGAGCATATCCATCTATTATCTGCAAATAAATATACATCACTAATCATATAGGTCATTACATATAAAGAACCTTACAAAATTACTTCATCTTATAATTCAATTTCCTTCATAGAAGCTTAATCATCCTTCCATGACTTCCTTAATGTCATGATCCTCAATTTAAGCCACGGGTATACCTGTTTCAACAAAATCTATAGGGGTATAAGCTACAACTAGCTTAGTGAGATATTCCTTTTCATTCGCACCATATTTTCAAACAAGTTTATTTATTTATTCACACATATGCTATGCATACAATGCAACAATCACATGATTACGCAAATATATACGTTATCCGGAAACCATATATAGAACGGATTTACCCTTCCGTATCAAAGGTTAGGGAATTGGGGTTGAAGGTCATCGACCTTCTACTGCTAGTCCCTAGGTCCTCACCCACAACGTTCGGTTGGCGCGGCTCCGAACCTAGAGTCGCTTTCCCTGAGCGATTTGGATTCTCCAAGAAGAAACATGGCCCGTGGCACCGCACGATCACAGCCAATCTAACTCCACGCGTAGGAGTAGCAGCCTTCCGAAATAGACGTGACTCGATGGATATTATGCGTGAGCGTTTTAGTTTTCTTAAGCCAAACCTTATTAAGGTTTATTAGGGGTAATCAATCAATTTAGCAAGCAATAAACAATCATACCAGCAAGTAAACAAAAATTATTTAAACAAGCGGTTTGAAGTTGCGATATTCTTAATTCTCATTTCACGCATAAACATAGAATCACATATATACACATAATCCCGAATTCCCCAAATATATATCCATTTTTATCTTTTCTTAGTATACTAATGCTACTACTTTACAAGCACAAGCAAGGAAATGAATTTAGGAGGAATAACTCACTCGTCCATTTCGCAATCTTCTTAGCCGTAATAATCCTCGGGTAGGGTATTCTCTTATCCTTCGTCACCTAGTCAAGAGAAATACCCGAAATGAGTCTTTCATGCAATTTCTATCCTTGGAGATTCTAAACTTTACTTAAAATCGCGGTAAAATCGTATAAGAGGAAATTCCAACTTAAAATGGTCATAACTTGCTCATTTTAAATCGGAATTTCACATATAATATACCGTTTTCTACCTATTCAAAAATATCTATCCATTTCTAAGGTTATCTTTGTCATATAAGGTCATTTGGGTCCCGAAAACATTGGGTACAGATTCAAAACGAATTATTTCTAAACTTTTGCAAATCCATCAACTTCATTTTAAAGAAAATCCATTTGTAACAATATATATATATATATATATGAACATATATTTGATAAATACTTTGAGTATATAGATAAGCTCACTTTATATGCAAAGTTTCTAATGGTAGTGTCTCAACAATTTATTTCATAAAACAATTCAATTTGAGTTGTTAAAACTTTAACCTTGATAATTTCTTTTCAAGTATTTGAAGAAACTTTATATTTTCTTAGTTCATTATAAATGGGTATATTCTTACTTTATTTTCTTCATTCTTATTCCAAAACACGTAAATTTTTCTTTTAACCTTAGCCTTTCATAATTTTCGCTTTTAGTGACAAAAGATTAATTTTTATCAAAAAGTATATTAGTTTGTTGAAAATGTTTTTATCATTTTGTCTCTAGGATGGTTTTAGAAAATGAATCCTGTCTTTATATTTATTTCTAAAATATAACTTTTTGCTTTCTAAAACTTGTTTTTTTATTTCTTTTGAAAAGAATCATCTTTATTGATAAAATCCATTATTGTTAATTTTACTTTTTATTTATATTCTTTTGAAAATGAGGTCCTTCTTTTTAGAAATTTGAAAATCATTATTTTTCCTAAGTGGGTTTGTAATTTTATTGGTTGAATTCATCTTAACTTAAAAAATAGTTTGTTTCTTAGTTTTGTTGGAGTTAAAAAGAGTTTATTTTTAAGCTTTTTGTGAAAACTTTGAAAACTAACAACTTATTTTACTAAATCTTAGGTTAACATAATATAATGAAAATATCTATTTCTTAAGTTTCCTTGGTAAAAACGTCTTTGTTATTTAAGGAAACGTTTGAGAAAAAAAAAACTCTATTTATGTGTTGTTGATAATAACTCCACGATTTTATGAAAAATTACATAATCGAAAATCTAGTTTTGAGTTCCTTTAATAAAAATGAAATTCTACTTTTAGATTAGTTTAGACATTAACATTATATATATGCAAGTATTATGAGCATAAAAAAAAATAATAAGAACATAAGAAAATACTAGAAATAAATAATAAGTAAGAAAATAAAATATCAAGTATTGGGAACCTTAGCTTCATCAAGGTATCCCGGTCAAGTATTGGAGCCTTAGCTTTATCAAGGCGTCCCGGGACTAAGAATGAACTAGTCCCGAAAGATTAAAGAAAATAATCAAAAGGTTGTTTTGACTTGCTATAGACAAGTCTAAGACTAGAAAGACTAGTCTTAATAACAACATAAAATAAATAAATTGCATAACTTGGAAGTAAATAAATAACAAATGAGCTTATATGCTCTAAATAAATATATATACGTAATACTATATATATATAGGTTAGATTAGAAACAAATAATAACAATAATAATAACAACATAATAAAATAGAAAGCTTATGTACAAGAACAAAACATGAACATGTTGTTGCTTTTACTACTCATATGAGTTTCAAAACAACACCATAGTCATGTTAAGTTACATGACATGAGTGAATAATAGTTGGAAGGAATTTTTACCTAAAGTATTTATGTGGTATGGTAGTGAATGTATGATTATGTAGTTATGGAGAGATTGTAGTTATATTGTATAAAGAGAAATTCTTGTGGGTATTTGGTGAAAGAGAGTTTTGGTAAAGGAAAAGTTTATGGAGAGTATTTGTGTAGAAATTTTGAGAGAGTTTTGGTAGTGAAATGAATTGTGTAAAAGAATGAAAGAGGAAGGAGGTATTTATAAAATTTTTGAAATGAATTTTGGCTATAATAAAATAATTTGAAAAAGAAAAATAATTGAAATGAAGAGGGAGGGGGATGGTGCCGGTTTTGCTTTATGGGAGGGGAAATTGATTTTACTTTATTTGTTTGTGTAATAAAGAAGTAATGTGTAAAGTTGATGTGAATAAAGTTGTATTGGAAATGAAAAAAGTAAGAAAATAGGTATGTAGATGTGAGAAATAGGTGTAAGAAAAAGTAGAGATAGTGAAATAGTAATGAATAGTAGAAAAGTACTATAAATAGTAGACTAGACAATTAAAGTACCAGTAGTAATAAAAATACGTGTAATAATGCGATATCTGTAACTTTTAGCTACCAAAAAATTCTAAAACTGATATTTTTGGAATCCTTATATTTTACGAGTTTATTGGTATAAATGGAATATTTTTAATATTCCGAGCTCCGGGATACGCTTTTCGAGCACTGATCCCGTTTGAGTCCGAAGGACACTCGAAATTCGTAAATCTGATATTTTTATGTTATCCTATATTATTACGAACTATTCTAGGCCATTAACTTACGTTTTCTAGGGTTTGAAAATGCGGGATTGCCGGATCTTAAACACTAGGGTTCGTTATGGGTTTTATTGTCTTTAGGGTTCCAGTTTGACTTCGGGTTTCGTCGAGATATTTGTAAGATCGTATAATTTTTTAGTTTTGATCGTTTTATATTTTTAGCTTGACGTCTATGGTTTATCTTATTTTATTTGTGATTATTTAATAGTTTTTAGTTCTCGAGATTGTTTAACCGAGTCTAGGGTTATGAGTTGACTCAGTTTGACCTTTGGTGAAAATTTGGAATTTGTGATTCTAAAATTTTACCACAGGATTTAGGATTTTATCATTTCGTTGTTAAGCGGTATTTGGATCTATCATTTCGATATACGTTTAGGAATTTGGTAGATTATTTAATTGGCGTATGGACGTTGATTATACCAGTAGTTGAGCTTTATATTTTGTTTCAAGGGTTCTTGTTTTCTCACGATCCAGAAAGCTCGTTCTTTATCTTATTTGGAATTAAGTTTTAACTTGATTCGATTTTTAGGGTTTCGTTTTCAGTGTTTTGGCTCGGTCTAGAATTTGGTTTTTATCTTGAGTCGATTTTCGGGATGTAAATTTTGATACTTAGACTTCTAGGATTATTTTTAAAAATTATGAAATATTCGGGGGTTTATAGAAGTCCTATATAAACTAGGTACGGGCATCAAACACCATATATGTGTACCTGAAATGTTGTCCTGACTTAAAACTAACTTTATAGATCTCCCATAGTCCCTTTTTTTGTTTTTTTCCTTTTTTTTTTTTTTTTTTTTTTTTTTTTGCCATCGATCTCCCATAGTCTATTATAAGAAATATTTGAATACTTAAGAGTTTCATACGATGCTTACCAACAATTATCTTATGTTTCACTAACTTGCTATGAGTCTTTTAACTTATATCAGAACATTGCATGTGAAAAGAAAAAACTTATTAACATATATATTTGCAATGTATTAATTTTCTTTTTCTCACGTAGTTTTAGATTGCTTATGCATTTTTTTTTCAATTATCCATAATTTCATCATATGCTCGATGTTACCATTTAATTTCTTATAACACAATGTAGTTGCACGACTGCAAGCATAGAATCGGTAAGTATCAAAAAGAGACTCACGAGTTTTAGTAATGTTGATGCTAATATACATAAAACTAACTCCACAACCCTAAGGGCATAAGCATCTCTAAAGAAGAAAAAAAAAATCCTAATCTAATAATTCAATGGTGGCATTACTACCATAAAAGGCAGACAACTGAAAATCCAATAGATCTAAAATAATTATAATATAAATGCTTAATAATATAACAACTAAATCAAGTAATATCGAGTCTTCATAATTCCATCAAAGCTTCCTAAAGGTAGCGCCATTTCAAATCCTTCCTCGTGCATTCATGGAAGTTGATAAATTACAATGCAAGTACGTGCGACACGTGGTCTTAGGCAGGTATCATACAAAGTTGACATAATTGGATGGAAAAATATTAAATTGATGATACACACCATATGGATGTACATTTGTTGATTTAACGTCCAACCTGATCCGCTCCATATCCAACCCGTGCCTGATCCTATCCAGGTAAGTTTATTTTATTTTATTTTTTCTTATTTTATTTTATTTTTTTATTTATATAGTTTAAATGATTAAAATGAAAAAAACGCCACAAATAGATAAAAATAATATGGAATCTATTTTCTATAAATTTGTTGAAGTAATGAATAAATAAATAAATAAATAAATATGTAATAAGTAGTACGAACATATTAATATATATATATATATATATATATCCTCTTTGACACATAGAAAATATTATTTCTATAAATTTAAAAAAAAAAAATCAACTTGATAGCTCATAAGGGCACACATAAAAAAATTATTTTTATAAAAATTGAAAATTTAATGATCTTAAATTAAAAATAGATCAAAATCTAAAAGATAACTAACACACTAAATTTTTTATAAAAAGAACTACGTGTTTTCTGATCCTAATTAGCAGGCACGTAGGAACCTCCGAGGCAACATAAAAAACGAATAAAAACCATTTGTTTATTTTTGTAAATATTGAATTGATTCATTGTTTTAATGGTAAATTGAAAATGTCATAGCTTGTACATTAGAAAAATTTTGAGCATTAAAAGGATAAATTTTAATTTATGAATTTCAAGTGGTAACCATATGATTTTAATAGAGTAGCCATCGAATCCAAAAAAATTTTGTTCATTAAATTTGGTTTTTAAATCAATTTTTTTGCAAACTAGTAGCTAAGTTAAGATCAAACAACCCATTAATTTTAACTTATAAATTTTTCCCGATTTTAATCTGGTGGCAACTCCTTAAAGTTTCAAAAAATTTAAACTTCTTTTAATTCCTAGTTGAAGGTTCGTATTAAATGGGTTCAAGTTTAGTACGGATTGAGTTAAAAGAAATAAAAACAAAAATGAACAATCCAGGCTTGATAGCTGAGCAACTCCACTAGGGACGCCTCTTTTTTTTTTTTTTTTTTAAGAGGGCTAACCACTCAAACTTCATAAATTTAAATTTAATTCTTTTTATGCTCGTTTTTTATATATTCTTTGTATAATTATTAATCTGTAAATAGTTATACTAATCTTTTTCTTTAAGTGATGCTGATAAAAGTAATTTTGTGACTAGCCCTAGTAGGGGCACATAATACCATTGGGGGGGAATTTACGAGAAATATGTGCTAGATACGATTAGAACCAGGTTGTCTTAAGAGCCTAAGTTAGGATGTCACTAGTAAGATCTGGAGGCTATAGCTTTCCACCCTCTGGTTCATGAAATGACCTCCCACTCCAGTTTACTTTGATCCGCGATCCACCAGACCGAGGAACCTTTAGAACCCACCAAATTGTAATCATGAACATGAGTTGGCAAATAAATAATAATGGGGTATACCTTAAAGAGTTACAGTTTCAAATCCCTTTTAAATTTCCCCCTTGTAAATTAACATTTAAAAAACAAAGTTGTGGCTCAAATGAACATGTCAAAATTGCCCCATTATTAATTAGTTGCCAAACCCTATATCTGCATCTGTGTGATTTGCATGTATGTGTAATGTGTAATGTGTAACGTGTAACGTGTAATAATAATTTATATATATTTATATCTTGTATAAAAAAAAAGTTTTACATTGTAAGTAATGGTTTATTACTTGTAATTACTTGTAAATAGTCCTTTCTTTTTCTTACTCTTGTACAGTGGTACACATCTTTGTAATATAATGAAAAAGAGGATTTGTTTATAAATTATTTTGACATTTCTTTAAGAAAAAAAATCCCTATAGACTATACAAATCATAGCATAAAACATGTATATAAATGCTGTAAAAATGCGCAGCATACTCGTAAATAACCGTAGATTGTCTATAATTGTCACGCCCCGAAGGTACCCTAGTAGTAATAAACAAGTTACACTTGAATATTATCACTAGATTACCTTAGGGAATGACAGGTTTTTAAAACAACAGGATCTTTTAAGTTGCTTGATAAGAAATAACAAATATATGAGAGAAATGATTTAGTGAATAACCATAATAAACTATTACAAACCATATATCTCTATTGAAGTATACAACTAAATATTCTACTCTAATAGTACATAACCATCAAACTAAAATAGATCTGTAGACTTCTAGCTTCAAAGCCCTTACCGGAGCCATATTCCTGGATGTAACTAACCAGGGACGTAATGTGAACCTGAAAAGACTGTAGGAGTATGAGCGAAACCACAGCTCAGTGAATAACCAGACATACCATACATCACACAAGTATTAAAATCATATGCAATGCAAGCACTCAATCGTATGCACAGATACAAGTTTGGATGATCTAGAATCCAAACAGGAAAAAGATTTACGCCCTCTTTTTAATGGGTTGAAGAACAAAACTCAATGACCCACCTGCCCAGGAGAGACTAAGTACACAGGAGAATCAACGATTTCTCGTTTTAATGTTATCACTTTGAATATAGTGGCTTCCACAAACCATCTCCTGCAATCCCCTTAGAAACTCCCTAAGTATTAATCATTTCAAAGCGATTCTACGGGCGACGTTCTTCGGTGCCTTTTAGTTCCTCATAGGACCGCCAGACCAAAGAGAACCTTGGAAGACTCACACATTGGATCAACCAAGCAAAAACAGAGATCCGAAATATTAATACGTAGCAGGCTGTCACAACCATATATGCAATAATGCAATTCGTGCAATGCATGTCCATATTATTTTGTTAAGTCAAAAGTAATCAATTTCGAGGTGACCATACATTACACACAATCATCATTATATTATTGCACATCACCAACCATTGCGTTATCGCTTGTATAAAGATATTTTAGCAATCATACAATCATATCATATCAACTTTCAACAAACACTCATTTGTTTATCTTGCATTACATGTTCGACTATTTACAATCACAACCAGTACAATATGACTGAATTACTCACCTGCTCATACCGACTCAGTCGTAGTAGTCCACTGGTAGATCTTCTAATGAGTCAAATTCACCTATTTAAAACAAAATATTCATCAATATCATCTAGCTAAATTCCTACATGTGCCTTGTGTCTAGACTCGATATTAATACTTAGTATTGTCGGGTTTTTCCTATTTTTATCTCACATAATTGTTTAGTTATTTTTAGAAGTCACATTGCTCAAGAAATTAACTTATTTCAATTTCCATTCTTATATACATTATCTTGTTAAAACAAATATTAGACTAATAATACTCTAAATATCGTCTTAGTTCTAGGGTTTCAAAAGTTATTAGATATAAATTTTAAATAGACTTAAATACTTGTATTGAAATCATTATCTAATACATATTTATATAACAAACATATATACATACTTAGTAGATATTATATATATATATATATTCGGTTTAGGTCAGAAAAGCTTTCGTTGCAAAATTTTAGCTGTAAGCCGGCTCAAGGCCGCCGGCCTAAATCCCCAGGTGCCGGTGTAAACTCATTTTAAAGAAAATTTTCTTATCGAAAGCACCGGTGTTGAAAGCTGCCGGCTTACAACGTACGCCGGCCCTACGCCGCCGGCGTAGATCTCCAGGTAGCCGGCTTACGTCGTATTTTACGTGAAAATTATTTTACGTAGCCTCTGTTTGAGTGTAAGCCGCCTAAGCCGCCGGCCTATCCATGTAAGCCGCCGGCGTACATCGTTTACACTGCCGGCCTTGAGGCAGCGTTGCACTGTTCATCATCTTCCTCCTCGGTTCGATTCTTTTTCTTTGTTTTTACGTTAGAAACTTACTTAAACTACTTCTAAGTTTATATATATATAAGGATATAACAACTTTTAACACGTTTAAACACATAAATATAGATTTTCGATTTTGTAAAGTAAAACTAGGGTTTTGAAGTTTTACCTCGTTGGAGCTGTTGAGTGCAATCCGAAGCTCGTGTTTGTGTTTATAGTTCCTAAGATGATTTTAAGTCAGATACAAAGCTTAGATTCGGACAAAAATAACTCGAGTTACCTCAACTTACCTTTAAGCTCGTTTTTGGGGTTTTATGCTTTGTATTTCTTTTGATCCGAGCTCGACTATTTCGATGGATTTGTTCTTTGTTTTTAGTTCGATTTGGTGGTTGTTTGTGAGTATTTTTGGACTGGAAAAGTTGAGAATTAATGGAGTTTGTTTGTTTACTCATTAATGCATTTGTTTACATATATATAGAAGAATTAGAGAAGTTGAAGCTGCGGCTGTTTCTTCTTTGTTTCCCTCCGAATTTGATCTCTTTCGGCTGTTATTTTCCATGCATTTATTGTCAAGTTGAGGTGGCATTTCCTGATTGGTCCTTGGGTTGCTTTTGTTGACAATTTGGGTTAATTATTGAGAACATTCGGTTGCTTTCTTCCTCTCCTCAAATTGCACCGAATGCAGCCGGAAAACATGCATATATACATTAGTTTATTTATTTAATTAAAGTTTGAGTTAATTATACGGGTTATACGGGTATACATTAGCTAGTATTTGGAAGTTTTCGTGTAAAAGTATGAGTATAAAGTTGTATAAAACACTTAGATTTCCAAACAATACAAATTGAAGTTATATATATACGTAGTTAATTATTCGTAAATTTTATCCCCCGCGATTTGGATTTCTTAAGCTCATTGGGTCAATTTTTGTTTCAAGCTCCGATAGTTTAAGAAAACTTGGTTTAGAACAATAGCGTGATTCGATTATTTATTTGAAGTTTAGATTTTGAGTTATTTGTCAGTTTATATTATCGTTGTGTATTTAAAATCTTAATGGTTCATTTTTGGATCATCGTTTTCTAGTTATAAGTGTATATGATCATTTATACAGTATTGGGCTTCATACAGAAATTAAACTATGTTTATATTTCTAGTTTTGATACTAAACATAAATTCTTATTAGTGGCTTTTTAAATTTAACTAGGAGTCTCAAAATTAGGGTTTAAGTCTAAATATAAACTCATTACTACTCGTTATTCTAGTTCTGAATCATTATCGGAATCAAAACAATCATTTACTCTTTATATTCACATTTTCTATTTAAATCCATTGGTATACTAGGTTTCGGGTCTTAGATATTAGATCATATCTTGAATTAGTTATTCAAGACACAGGATTTCGTTTTCGGTACTAACTAGGGTTAAAGTATCTCTTTATTCGAGAATCTCTTTATTCTTTCATTCATCCAAAAATCTAATATTAGCCTATTATTAGACTTCACTCAGAATCTAAATTTATTATCTAGTTTATATAATCTATTATGAAGTCGGATACTAATGTGAAAAAAAAATTCCCGGGGTTTACAATAATTCCGTCATCCATTCGATTAACTCCTATTCTAGATAGTTATAGGTCTTTTTCAACTATAATCACTTTTGTTATAGGTAGTCCTTTCCTTTATCCTCAAGTCTATCATTCTATTTCTTCCTTTTCTATAAATATCAATCTCTATTTGAAAATATTTCTTAAAAAAAAAAAGAGTCTTTTTACAAATATTTTTAAATAAAAAGTGTCGATTGCTAAAATAAAGTTTAATTGAAAAAACAAGAAACAAGCAGATAATTTCCTAACAAGATTGGATTTTACAAGTCTTTGAAATTGCTCTTAAGTAGGTTTAGCTTGTCCCTTATATACATTCATTCAAGATGGCTAACAACGCCAACAATAACGATAGCCTCGATTCAACTGCAACCAATACAAATTCAATGTTGAGGTTGCTCCATCCATGTGGGACCTAAATGACCTAAGGAAAAAGAAGGATGAAACTTTCAAAGAATATACCCAACGATGGAGGGTATTTGCAACTATGGTTTCCACACCTATTCTAAAGAAGGATCCGGTCTTTACTTTTATCAGTGCACTTAAAGAACCCTTCTTCTCCCATCTTGTTAGACATACCATAGAGAATTTTTTTGAAATAGTAGATGTAGGGTATAGAATCGAAAAATCCCTTATTTCTTGTAAACTTCAAATTCACAAAGAAGCTGAAGGAGAACCCTGATAGGAATCAGATTCCGACATTCATCGTCCAAGCTTGCATTAGAGGAAGCCAAGGAACAACTCAAAGGATCATTGCCAAATCCACACAAGAAAGGGAGAATCACTTCATGATCATCAAGGTCACATCAAAAGATTAAGCAAGATGAAGTTTTGGATTCGTGAAGATGAGTACAACTTCGTATATGGCTATGGGATGTATGTCATAAAGGAGCATGGGTCAATTTGTTTCAATTTAGAAAGAAAAAATGAGGCAGAGGTGTCACGCCACATATAGTATTAAAACTTAATAATGACTTCCAGAAGTCATGCGAAAGCTTCAACACCATATGCAAGGAGTCTATCGCAACAATAGGAGACAGCAGTGGGATGTGTAGTTCGAGATAGTAAATATAATATATAAGAAATCTAGATAAATATCCAACTTCAACATTAAGAATATGGTCTTTACATCATCTTAAGGGTATTTCCTCGATAAATCTCCAAAGATCATAATATCAAATTAGTCTTTCACATAAAGAAACAATACTAAAACCGAAAGATTTTAAAGGAAATCTATTCTAAGATTTTAAAGAAAATCTAAAAGTATTTCCCCAAAAAGCTTCCCAAAACATAATTTCATCAGGATATATGGAGTCCTCGATAAAAGAGATATCGGTCATGTGTCAACAAAAGTCTATTGGGGTGTAAGCTTAACTAGCTTAGTGAGAATATTCCTAAATTATCGTACTCGTATCAATAAATTCAAGCAAGTTATTAAACAAGCAAATGAAATGCATCAAGCACGTGACAAGCAATACATATGATCTACCAGAAAATCATATGTTTGAATGGATTTACCCTCTATTCGAGGTTAGGCTTCGAGCTCTTTAAAACCCATCTTTGAAATCCATTGGTGTAGTTTATTTCAGGCTCCTACTTGCCTATCCTAAAACAGTTCTTTCGAGCTCCTATTCGCCCATCCTTAAATAGTTCTTTTAGGCTTCTATTTGTCCATCTTGCAAACTTGCGGGTTCCTGCGAACCCCACTACTATACTCTTGTCCCATCGAGCATAGTAGCTGATGAATGAGTCTAGCTACATGATATGTATGAATCAACTAACATAACTCGTAATATGTGATTAAAGCAATTTAAAGGCGATCACAGAATTTGCAGACGCTCCAGCATGATAATAATAAAACATAATTTAATTAACAACAATTCATGTCTCGATATGCTTAGTAATCTTTCAACCAATATTATCATGTACAATCCATTTCATATTTTCCCACTTTTAGTGCCTCTAACTACATGCACAAACAAGTACATAAAAGTAGGAGATAAACTCACTCGGCCATCCTTGCTAAAATTCTTTACTCGTAATAGTTCTCTAAATATGGATCCTCCCAAGCTTCATTAACTAAACAAAATAAATACCGGAATGAGTATTTCGTGGAAGTTCTACTTGAACTTTCTAATTCTATTCTAGTATTTGTATTAAAATTCTGAAAGAAGGAAATTCCAACATAAAATGATCATAACTTTACTCATTTTAACTCGGAATTTCGCATATTATATATTGTTTTCTACCTGCTCAAAAAGATCTATCCATTTCTAAGATTATTTTTGTCATAAAAAGACATTTAGGTTGCTAAACACCACAATAGAGAATAGCCACGAAATTCCTAACTTTTAAAAATACAATTTTTTCAACTTTCCTTCATCCAAAACCTTAAACAAATACATGGATATATATGCAGTTGAAAAATCCTTTGAAAACATATATGTACTCATATTGTATGCATGATTTTTGTAGTATTGTTTTAACATTAATTTTTCACAAAACAATTTGTCTTAAGAGTTTTAAAAATGAAAACTTTGAAATTTTTTCCTTTTTAAATTACTAGAAGGAAAACTTAAAAATTCTTGAGTTGTTATAAGGGAGTATTATCCTATTATAATTTTATTTCTTAACTTTTCAAAGATAAATTAATTTTTAAAAATTTAGTCCTTTAAGTTATCTACTAATTTTATTTCTAGCCATTTAAAAATAAGGTTTTCAAAATTTTACTTTAGTCGTTGGTATTGTCCAATATTTAGAGTTGTGTTAAATGTGTGTTTTCCTCTCATTTTTATATTCTTCTAAAATAAGTTTACCCTTTTAAAACTTCACTTTCTTGGCAAATTTTATTTCTCTAAATTGATTTCTAAAATAGTAAATTCATTTTACCTTGATTTGAAAAACTTGCTTTATTCTTACTATTTATAAAGTGGTGGCATAATTCTTGTAAATAAAATTATAAGAAAAGCTTTCATAATAAAGAGTTATAAACATTAAAACTTAGCAAAATTTTCATTTTAACTTTGAAAAGAGAATAACAATATTAAAAATTAATTCTTGTAGAAGCTTACTTAGTAAGTGATTTTCAAAGTCTATGATGAACCTATTTAAGTTTATAAAAGATATGGTTGGGTTAAAATCTTAAGCTTAATATTAAAAATTATATTTTTGTAGAGTATTTAGTTTCGATTTATAAAAGAAATGAGTTCCTTTTATTGTTTGAAGAAATCTTCATTACTAATACTTTAAAGTTTATGATTAGCTTGTCTAAGCTTTTGAAAAAAATTTATTAAAAACAATACTCAGATCTGTTGTTGAAAAATGCTTTGTTAAGTGATAAAAAATTTAGTTTATTTTTTTTATTAAAGAAAAAACCCATTCTTATTTTTATTAAGACAACAACATTCTAATCATGCATGAATATGATTAGCAATGAAAATAGGTAAGAATAATACATAATAAGATAGAAAGAAATATAATAAGCAAAATAATATGGTCAAGTATTGGAATCTTAACTTTATCAAGGTATTATGGTCAAGTATTAAGAGTCTTAACTTTATCATGGTTTCTCGGGCTAAGAATAGACTAGTCCGAAAAGAAAAAGAAAAAGAAAGATAAGAAAAAGCAATAATAAGAGCATTAATAATAAGAGTAATAATAATAAGCATGTTAGTGATAATTAGTGAGCAATTTATGCTCTAGAAATATAGATATACATAGATTTAATTATATATATATATATATATATATAAAGTTAGATTAGTAGCATAATAACAACAATAACAATAAAATATCATAATAATAACAAAATAACATAATTGGAATTCTTGGTATGTGTAAGAACAAAACATAAACATGTTGTTGCTTCTATAACTCACATGAGCTTTAAGAAACAACACTATGGTCGTTCTAATTTACATGACATGGGAAAAATAAATGTAGAAAAGTTTTTACCTAAAAGTGTATATTTGATGAAGAAAGAAAGTGATGGTTGTAAGAATATGTGGGTAGTAGTTTTGTGAAGAGAAAAGAGAGTTTGGAAGAGAAATTTAGAGAGAGGATTTGAGGAGAGAATTTGGTAGAGTTTTCATAGGAAAAATGAGAAGTGTGAAAGAAGTGGAGGGAGAGGTAGTATTTATAAAATTTTGGAGTGAAATTGAGTGTAATAAAATAAAATGAAAAAAAAATACATAGAGAAAGAGAGAGGTGGGCCCGGCGGTACAAGCATGGAGAAGGGAGAGAGTTGATTGAATATGTAATTTTTGTAATGAAAAGTAATAATGTGTAAGGTTTGATGTGAATAAAGTTTGTATTAGAAATGTAAAAGTGTAAGAACAAGTGTGTAGACTGTAAGAAGTAGTTTGTAAGAAAAAGTAGAGATAGTAAAATATTAATGAATAGTAGAAATAGTACTGTAAATAGTAAATTAGACAAATAAAATATTGATAGTAATAAAAATACGCGTAAACGAGCTATAACTGATATTTTTAGTCACCAAAAAATTACAAAACTGATATTTTTGAAATCCTTGTATAATTACGAGTATGTCGGTGTTATCGGAATATTTTTACTATTTCAAGCATCAAGGTACATTTTTTGAGAACTAATTTCGCCCGGGTTCAAAACAAATCGAATTTTGACGAATCTGATCTTTTTAAGCTATCTTATATTATTCTTAACTATAATCTACCATTAACTTATTTATATTGTCCATAGGTTTCGAGCGCGGGATTACTGGAGTTGAAACTATTAGATTGTCTTGATCTTAGTTGACTTTTGAAACTCCGATTTAACTATGGTTAGGGTTTATTCCAACTTTTCCCTAGAATTTAAGGGGTTTATAACCTACCCCCTTAAAGAATATTTTGTCCTCAAAACTTGGCTCATATGAATGGACAGACTGAGTAATTGAAAGATACTTAAAAAGTATAAATGGTATGAATTAGGGTTAGAGTTATATCATTAACACCAATCCCTATTTCTTTACTCTTTACTCTCTATATTATTTACTCACTTTTTATTAATTTTCAAAACGGTTCAATTTGGATTAAGCTCAAGCCAAAGTATGATACGTTTGGGAATGGCCAATCTGAGTCGCAATCCAAACCATGGAGAGAAAAACCACAACTCTGATTTAGTTTGGTTCAGTTTGCTCTGCGGTTTGATTTGATCAATTTTTTTCTCACCCCTAGTAATAAACATCAATTTAACTATCTTTTCATTTACACTAAGCAACCAACATTAGAACAATCTAGTTCCTTAAACACAGTGTAATGTGTAATATATATATACATATATATAGTTATTACATACAATGTTTGGTACTTTCTAACATCCTAAAGCTCATGATTTACCTAAATTTACCCATAACATCTCTAAGTACGACTTCGTGCAAGAACAACATCATATAAGGATCATCAAGATCCCACATTAGCATCATTGATACTCCTAACCCACCAACCATAGCTAAACACATACAATAAAAAAGTGCTATTGCTAAATAGTTAATTAGTCCTAATTGAAGTCCTATATAAACTAGGTAGAAGCATCAAACACCATATATGTGTACCTGAAATGTTGTCCTGACTTTAAACTAACTTTATAGATCTCCCATCGTCCTTTTTTTCTTTTTTTTTTTTTTTTTTTGCCATCGATCTCCCATAATCTATTATAAGAAATATTTCAATACTTTTAGAGTTTCATACGATGCTTACCAACAATTATCATATGTTTCACTAACTTGCTATGAGTCTTTTTAACTTATATCAGAACATTGCATGTGAAAAGAAAATACTTATTAACATATATATTTGCAATGTATTACTTTTCTTTTTTTCACGTAGTTTTAGATTGCTTATGCATTTTTTTTTTAATTATCCATAATTTCATCATATGCTCGATGTTACCATTTAATTTCTTATAACACAATGTAGTTGCACGTCTGCAAGCATAGAATCGGTAAGTATCAAACAGAGACTCACGAGTTTTAGTAATGTTGATGCTAATATACATAAAACTAACTCCACAACCCTAAGGGCATAAGCATCTCTAAAGAAGAAAAAAAAATCCTAATCTAATAATTCAATGGTGGCATTACTACCATAAAAGGCAGACAACTGAAAATCCAATAGATCTAAAATAATTATAATATAAATGCTTAATAATATAACAACTAAATCAAGTAATATCAAGTCTTCATAATTCCATCAAAGCTTCCTAAAGGTAGCGCCATTTCAAATCCTTCCTCGTGCATTCATGGAAGTTGATAAATTACAATGCAAGTACGTGCGACACGTGGCCTTAGGAAGGTATCATACAAAGTTGACATAATTGGATGGAAAAATATTAAATAGATGATACACATCATATGAATGTACATATAGTGTATAACTATCAATTATATGTTAATATATGAAAAATGTAATAGGTAATTTTCAAAATAATTACTACCCATATAGCTACGTGTAAAAATCATTAGCAGTTACATATCATGTGTATATTACACGTGGTATAATACCACTAAATCTTTTCTTGATTCTCTAATTGCATACATAATTAGTATCCGATATAAAAAGCCATGCAACACAGCTATTCATGCATTAGTAATCAGCACCATTTTCTTAAAATTGCTAAATAAGATCAATTTTGGTCCAAGAAATTGATCGTATCACTAGTGCACCCATAGTACAAAACGCTGGGTATCCTCAGTGGCACTCTCCTGATAACATATAAGCATCCCTTCTAATGTAAGGTTATGAGGTGCTTGGTTTACCCATCTTTGGTGTACCAACAGGAAATATCCACCTATTTTCCCTTGAGGAAGTAAACTGCTGAAAAATGGAAGAAAGATTTGAGAAGAGGATGACAGCTGTGGGTCACTTTGGCTTTTCAGTAATTTCTAATGGTCTTGCGACATTTAGACAAAAAGTGAAATATATGATGATTCCTCCGCAAATATAACGAGATCAAAATGAAATAATATGTGTACATTAAAGTATCAGTTAGGAGGCATCTCCGTCCAGGTGAACTTTGATTGCAGGACATTCAAGAAGAAGCAACTTGAATTCCCTAAGGTAGCTGTCCAAGCTACTGGGGTCTGGTGTTTGCTCTTGGAATCCAACCTTGTGCGTGGTTGATTCAGCATTATTACTCGTTTTGGCAGATGACAGCATCATAAACTTAAAAGCATCCGATGTTGAAAGGGATTGTACGGAGTCATGCAACTTTTGGAAGCTCCCCCCCTTCTCTTCTGTTCCAGTGAGCCTCTCCTTCAATCTTTCAGGAAGGCAAGCCAGTGCACTTTGGAGTTGCAGCAAATGACCAGAGGAAAATCCCCATAAATAAACAAGTTTTTGATTTTATCTAAATCAGAACTACAACCTAGATCTTTGGAAAAGTAATTTGCCATTAATTTACCTCGTAACACCTCTAACAACACCCCAGTCGACTCCTGTGGCCAATGATTGCTTATACGCAATGCCGAATCCCTCTTGTTCAGAAGCTTCTTTCCCAGCTATAAGGCCATCACGGTACCCTACCTATACATTAAAAAAGAAATGTAAAATGACAACTAATAAAAGCCCCCCAAAGCTAAACAGCTCATTCCTTACAGTGTGAAACTGATCATGTCTTCTCTGCCACTCCCTGTCCAACTCAGATGGTTCATTGAATCTCTTATCAGGGTATCCCACTCAGATTCATCCTCATACCACAAACCATCCTCATCAACATCTAAAAATATAGATGAAAAAACAAAAATCATTCTTCTAAATTCACAAAGCTCTTGTGTCATGCTCAAAATGGGGACTTATCCTAGAAAAAGTTTCGTGTACATTTATCTCAGTAATCATTTGCATGCCAGATATGGTCATGCTTTGTCCTTTCAGCACTATTAATCTCAGAGTTTGTTCAGGAAAAGGAACTAATCAAGCTTTCAACAATTAACTGCCATCTAATTGATAAAGAGAATCTAAAGAATCAAATTTCCAGTCCAAGATGCATAACATTTACATACCGAAATTTGGAGAAGAGGTAGAATCCGGTTTTGAGACACCCAAGCTATCTGCATAGAGCTCCTTTGCAAAGCTGCGTTCCATCTAGAACAGCAAGGTACCTTGTTACTCAAAGAAAATATAAGAGGCTCCTTTTCTCTTGTTATTCAGTTTCCAAGACAAATGCATCTATATCATTAATAACGAAAACACCCAATTGAAATATTTTGGACATCATTATTCCTATTTCCATTATTAACTAGGCTTTAAAAACTCAGTTATATTGCTTGTTGAAAATTGAAACATTTTACTGTAAGCTAGTTTCCTTAAAACCATTTCTCACGCCTCTTTCTTTCTCTCTGTTAACTAACACAGTTAATTTCCACTGTTCCATTGATTATTATCCATATTTTTTATTCAGAATCCAATCTCTAGATGAATCAAAATCCAATACAAATGATATGAATATTAAAAACAAATAAGAAAAAAAGAAACATTAGAACCTCCTCATAAAATAACTAAATTTTGATCCACTGCCAGATGCAACATTCACCAGACAATTCTCATCATTATCCTCTTAGCTTGCTAACTAGTGACTATGCAATACAAGAAAATACTCAGGCAAATAGAAAACTAATATATATATATATAAATATGTATAAAATGGTAAACTGTAATGTAAGAAACTGCTAATGATATTAATAAAATACAGGAGATGATGATGATAATAATAATAATAAGAAGAAGAAGAAGAAAAAGAACTTCACAAGAAGCAAAGAACAAATTGCTAAAATCTTTGTTGACTGTTTTACAAAACCATATTGGCAATTGATGTTTACTTGATGTCCACGTACATTAATCTCATATTTCATCAAAGACTTCAACTTTGGCAAGTAAAATCCTTGAAAAGAGGAAAAGAAGAATGTACCTCAGCAGCTAGGTCTGGAATGCTATTGTCAATTCCTTACGCCACTCCCAAATACTGTATCAAAATTCAACAACTAAACATGGAAAAAAAAATGCAATCAAGTTGAAACCAAGGGCAATTTTAAAAACTCGTTATGCTAAGATTTTTGTCACTTTCCAAGCAAGAATACCCAAAAGCATTTCAGTTCCACTCTTCATCCACCATTATAAGCACACTTTAAGCATAAATCCAAAACTAGTCCAATAAAAGAAAAGAAAATTGTTAACTGGAAACAGGGCACTTGTTCTAGGGCAAAAGCATAAACACTGATCTCCTCTAAATCTCATTATAAAAGCAATTTCGAAAAGCTGCAGAGTTTGGTTTTTTACTTATTTTTGTTAGTGAAACTTAATAAGAGTTAACAAATATTTGATCAACAAAACGAATTCAAGCATTAAAAACACATTTTTAAACTTTATCATGCCTACAAAAGGTTAATCAGCAATCGATTATACACGTCAACTATTTGAATGGGGCACACTTAATTAGTAAAACCCTGATACTAATACAATTTTGATAACAATCATTGTGACACTCGTTAACAAAACCCGAACAGTACATACGATCCTGAAAACAAGTATTAGGGTACTAATTAAAAGCATCCCTGTTCACAAAAGAAACTTCAAATATAAACAATGATCATGTGATACTCGTACCCGTATGAATGCAAC
This sequence comes from Combretum micranthum, assembly GCA_024138025.1. Lineage (NCBI taxonomy): Eukaryota > Viridiplantae > Streptophyta > Magnoliopsida > Myrtales > Combretaceae > Combretum > Combretum micranthum. Next base: position 201,153 of record JAMXBD010000410.1, read on the forward strand.
CGCCTCTATAACTTGGCCAATGGTTGCACTTTTCATAAACATTTCGTCGAACAGTTGTCGTGCATTAAACAATCATGGATTAAAAACTCAATGTATAAGACATTTATCGATCAAGTACACGAACCCATACACCGATCACTCAGAAAAAAAGATTATATCAATACAAAGACACCATTTTTAACAGCCCGTTTGCGCTATTTTCTAAGCAATCAAATACAAAACAGAGAACTAAATTAAATAAATAAAGCTTTTGGATTTTAAAATTTACCCACATACCTACTGGATTCAAATTTTTTTTTTTTTTTTTTTTTGGCCAAAATAATATAAGTCGTTGAAATTGGCAATTTTGCAGATAAGTATGAGAGGGGAGAGAGTAGTTTTTGGTTGGGCTTTTTAGGGTTTGAGGAGGACTTGGATTTAGCAGTGTAAGTCCCATAGGGAAGTGGGCTTTTCCGGCCTGATATATCCCTAGGTGGATTATTATGTTAATTTCTTTTCACAGCCTTTTTCGGTGGATCTAGCCATCTAGGTTTGAATATTAATGGATCGAATTTCCCATCTCCATGAGGATACCACCTAAATAGGGCCCATTCATTTGTTATTTTGAAAAATCTAAAATTGACTCGTTTATTAAATATATACTATTTTTATAGGTTGATTTTACTTGCTGGTTGACCTGACTGCATTGCAAAAGTATTTGTTGGAGAGAGAGTTTGTTTGCCAATTGTTTTTGTGTGGTTGTGTGCTGGTTAGTTGCTTTGTGTTGTCTTGTCCAGACTATTGCAACCAGCAATTTTTTTTTTTTTTTTACATTTAAGTTGTTTATATCTACAGCATATGTCTTGGCTTAAGCCTATACTCTATCGATTTCTACTCGATTACCTCTCCCTCTTCACTAACCATACTCAAGATATCATTTTGTGAGGCTAAAGGGGAGAATTTTAAGCTTTCAAAACACTTAATTCTTGTACAATTTGTCTTGAGTAATACTTCACTTCAATTAAGCATCAGACTCTTAAACCTTAGTGGAAATTTCATTTTAAACCCAAATTTCTAAGGAATACTCAATGTAGAAGGAGAAAAATTTACAATGTTTGTCATCATCAAAATGGTGAGGTTATTGAACCAAAAAGTTCAACAATATTTTAATGAGACAAAACATTGCAAATTCAAATAATATCTTAAAGCCAAAAATGCACTTAAAACAACATTCTTGCATATTTGTTAACAACACAAATATGGTGCAAAACATGTATATCTAACTTTGAAGTTTTGAAGTGTGTGATTGAAATGTTTTGAACTTTTTTCTTGAAATTGTGATGGCTTTATAATATAAAGAAGTTGTGTCTGAATGCTAGCTAGATCAGATGTATCTGATCATGTGTCTATCAAGGTCTATACTAGGGTGTTTAGACACTAAGGCATAGGGTCCGAACGATCCCTTGATCCGACATGATTAGAATGTATATAATCATGTGATAGTGGTTTAGCATTCAGATGCTAGGCATGGCATCCTAACAGTAAGAACTTCTATTTTATGTTGACATCTTATGTTCTTGTAAAAAGTTGGTGATGCCCAGACATCATGCCTTAGAATCCAAATGATATATGTTTTTTTTTTTCCTTTTACTTTATTTACAAGTATAATGCAAATGGGTAAAAGTTTGTATTGAAGCTGATAAAGATTCCCAAAAGGATTCAGCTAATAGTGAATGTGTTTGGCCGATACAGTTAAGAAATTAATCATTGGAGTCAATAAATGTCAAGGCAAACTTGTCTAAATTTGGGTAATGACTTGATCTTCTCCAATAGCTATAAATACCTTATGTTTGGCAAATTGTTACAATTTTTTTTAGCCTTCATTTGGTACCCAATTGGCTTACATAATTCTATTGTCTTGTATTCATTATTCGCAATATTATAGAGAGAAAATATTGAATAGTATCTAGTGTGTCACTTTGCACTTTGCACTTTTTAAAAAAGTATGACTCTTGAGAAACACTGAGATTGTTTTGAGTGACTTAAGTGTAGATCCAAGTGAGCAAAACCCTTTTCATTAATAAAAACGAAGAATCATTATTTGAGGATAAATTGATTTAAGATATCAACATTTTAAAAGTTAAAACAAAGAATCACATTTCGTAGAGTTAGTCAACTAAGGTATCTATAATTAATTATTAGGGGAAATGTCACACCTCAAAGGGTACCCTAAACGTGACAGTCTGCCACATACGGTATTAAAACTTAAGAATGACTTCCGAAGTCATGCGAAAGTTTTCAACACCATATGTAAGGCGTCTATCATAATAATAGGAGACACTGGTGGGATGTATAGTTCGAGATAGTAAATACAGCATAGAAGAATTCTAGATAACCATCTCATTTCAACATTATAAGAATATAATTCTTACATTATCTTAGGGGCTTCTCCCTTATAAATCTCCAAATAATCATAATATCGTCTTAATCTTTCATATAAGGAAACAATACTAACACCAAAAGATATTAAAGGATATTTAACCTAAGATCTTCAAAAGATTTCCAAAAGCTTTCCAAAACATAATCTCACTAGAGTATATGAAGTCTTCAGGCATAAAAGATATGGTCCTATACAACAAAGGTCTATCGAGTATAAGCATAACTAGCTTAATGAGAATATTCCTAAATCAACGTACTTGTATTAAATAATTTCAAACAAGTTATTAAATAAGCATATGAATGCATCAAGCAAGTGATCAAGCAATACATATGATCTACCGAAAATCATATGTTTGAATGGATTTACCCCTCAATTCAGGGTTAGGTGTTTCAGCTCTATAAAACGCATCTTAAAATCCAACTTATGTAGTTTATTTCATGCATCTACTCACCCATCTTGAAATAGTTCTTTTAGACTCTTAATCGCCCATCTTACAGATTTATGGCTACTGCAAACCCGGCTACTATACTCTTATCCCATCAAGTACAGTAGCTCATAAGATGAAACTAACTACGTGATATGCATGAATCAATTAACATAACTCATAATATTTTATTAGAGTAATTTAAAGGTGATCACAAAATTTGCATACACTCCAACAAAATAATAGTAAAACACAAGTTAATTAACAACGATTCATGTCTCGGTATGCTTAGCATTCTTTCAACCAATGTTATCATACATAATTCATTTTCATCTTTCCCTACTTCTAGTGCCTCTAGCTACAAGCACAACCAAGTATGAAAAAGGTAGGAAATAAACTCACTTAGCTATGATGATCTATCTTTCTTACGGATGAGTCGATCGGTAAATCTACTAATCAAAATAATCCTTCGGGTATGAATACTCCTCCTCGGGATCACCTAATCAAGAAGAATACCCATAATGAGTATTTTTCTTGTTGATTCTATGGTACTTATCAAAACTTATGTCATAAGATTGTTAAAATTTGTATAGAGGGTAATTTCAACTTAAAATGGACATAACTTAGTCATTTTAACTCGGAATTACGCAAATAATATACCGTTTTCTACCTACTTGAAAACTATCTATTTCTAAGGTTATTTTTATCATAAAAAGCCATTTGGTTGGAAAATATTACGGTACAAATAGTTAGGAATTTATAGTTCACAAAATATGATTTCCAAACTTCACTTTACTCAAAAATCCTTAAGCAAAATATATGGATATATATAGTTGAAAAATCCTTTGAACATATATTTATACTTATATTGTATACATGATTTTTGTAGTGTTGTCTCAATATTGATATTTCATAAACAATTTGTTTTGATGGTTTTAAAATTAAAACTTTTAGAATTTCTCCCTTTTGAATTGTTAGAAGGAAAAAAAAATATATTTGAGTTATTATGAGTGAGTGTTTGCCTATTTATAATTCCATTTCCTATCTTTTCAAAGTAAATTAATTTTTAAAAATTTGGTTCTTTAAGTTATCTACTAACTTTATTTCTAGTGATTGAAAAATAAGCTTTTCAAAATATCCTTTATGTTTTTTATGTGGTAAATATTTAGAGTTGTGTTAAATGTATGTTCCCTCTTATTTTTATATCCTTTTTCTTCTTTAAAAAATAAGTGTACCTTTAAAACTTTACTTTCTTAGCAAATTTTATTTTTCTAAGTTAGTTTTCAAATTAGTGAGTTGATTTTACCTTGGTTTGAAAACTTGTTTTATTCTTACTATTTGTCAAGTGGTAGAATAATTCCTTTAGACAAGTTTATAAGAAAAGCTTTCTTAATAAAGAATTGTTAACATTAGAACTTAGCAAAATGTTCATTTTAAATTTTGAAAAGAGAATAACAATATAAAATTTAAGTTTTGAAGAAACTTTCTTAGTATGTGATTTTCAAAGTCTATAATGAATCTATTTAAGTCTTATAAAAGATATGGTTGAGTTAAAATCTTAAGTTCAAGGCTAAAAATTATATCTTTATGGAGTGTTTAGTTTTGATTTATAAAAGAAATAAGGTCTTTTATTATTTTGAAGAAATCTACTTTACTACTTCTTCTAGAATTTATGACTAGCTTATCTTTGAAAATAGTTTATTAAAAGAAAACTTAGATCTTTTTGTTGAAAATTCCTTTTGTTAAGAACTTTAGTTTACTTTTCTTTATTTAAGAAAGAACCCATTTTTATTTTTATTTAAGACAACAACATTCTAATCATGCATGAATATGTAGCAATGTAAAAATAAATATAATACATAATAAGATTGAAAGAAATACTTGTAAGTAAATAAATAAAATAAAATAGTCAAGCATTGGGAACCTTAGCTTCATCAAGGTATCTCGATCATGTCTTGGGAGCCTTAACTTCATTAAGGCAACCCGGGACTAAGAATAGAAAAGAAAAGAAAAGAAAGAAAATTGTTTTGACTTAATATGGACAAGTCTAAGACTAGAAAGACTAGTCTTAATAAATTACATAAAACAAATAAATAAATAAATTGCAAGACATGAAAATAAATAAATAACAAATGAGCTTATATGCTCTAAATAAATATATATACATAATATACATAATACTATATAGAAGTTAGATTAGAGCAAAAATAATAATAACAATAATAACAACAACATAATGTAAAATATGAACATGAACAAAAACAAAATATGAACATATTGTTGCTTCTTTATCTCATATGAGTCTAAGAAACATACACTAAGCTTATGCTAAGTTGTATGAACATGATAAAGAATATAGATAGGATTTTTACCCAAGGTTTAATGGAGGATTTGAAAAGAGATGAATGGGTAATGTGTTTGTTATTTTTTCTTGAAGTTGTAAGGAATGGTAGAGAGTATTTTAAGAGAGATTTGTTGGAGAGAGGTTTTGAGAGGGAATTTTGGTAGAGTTTTGTTATGTAAAATGAATGTGTGAAAGATAAAGGAGGAAGGGGGTATTCATAGAATTTTTTGAGTGAATTTTTGATGTAATAAAATAAATTGAAAAGAAATAATATAGAGAAAGAGAGAGGGAGGCCGGCACAAATAAGGAGAGAGAGAGAGGATATTTTGTTTGTTTTGTAATTTTTGTAAAGAAAAGAAATAATGTATAAGGTTTGATGTAATAAAGTTGTATTGGAAATGTAAAAAGTAAGAAATAGTTATATAGGTATTAAGAAATAGGTGTAACAAAAAGTAGCGATAGCAAAATAGTAATGAATAGTAGGAATAATACTATGAATAGTAGTTTAGACATATAAAATACCGGTAGTAATAAAAATACCCGTAAACGAGCTATATATGTTATTTTTAGTTACTGAAAAATTGTAAAACTGATATTTTTGAAATCCTTGTTTAATTACGAATCTTTTGGTGTTATTGGAATATTTTTATTATTCCGAGCTCCGGGACATGCTTTTTGAGAACTGATCCCGTTTGAGTTCTAAGGACACTCGAAATGCACGAATCTTATATTTTTATGTTACCCTTTATTATTATGAACTATTATAAGCCATTAACTTAATTTCGTTTTCTAGAGTTTGAGAACACGGGATTGCTGGAGTTGAAATTCTTTGATTGTCTTTATCTTTGTTGACTTTTGAAACTCCGGTTTGACTAGGGTTAGGGTTTAATCCAATTTTATCCTACAAATTGAGGGGTTTACCTCAGTGATCAGCTAGATTGACTTTCTTATGCTCGGATTTTGTGTTGAATGATTAATGAATCTTCTCTTATGAAATCCCATGATCGAAATTATTTAAGGTTCGATTTCAACTTGGGTTAGACTTTAGGGTTTCGATTTGGTATTCCAAAACCATTCTCCAAAAATTCAGGGGCTTACAGGAGACCAAGGAAAGTTAGTTGAAAACTAATCTAAACATTAATACCTCATTTCATTCACTTTACGAAAACGTTGATTCTTCTGTTTAGCCACTTGAAACATTGATACCTTATATGAATTTACCTATAAAATTTGGTACCTTCTAACGTAATTACTCAAAATTGATACAACATTATTCATCGAGAATCACAAGTCAAAGATATTGATTGTACAAATTTCTATTGATGGCTTTTTTTTAGAGCTAATAGTATGCATCTTATGGATAAATTTGCTTAGTGCATGAAGAGTGGGTTTGAAATAAGCATGAAAAGGTTACCCAAATACTTTTTAGGTCTCCAAATAAAGCAAAGTGATAATGGCATATTCGTCATCAATCTAAATATGCTAAGGTACTTTTGAAAAGATTTAACATGGGTAATTGTAAAACTAAACATACACCTATGAGTACAACCATAAAACTTATCGGTATGTAAAAAGTTAAATAGAACATGATGGAAAGCTTATTATATTTTACTGTTTTTAAACTCAATATCATGTTCTCGATATGCTTATTTACAAAATTTCAACCTTGCTCAATAGAAACTCACTTGAGTGTGATAAAATGTATCTTCAAGTATCTTGTGGGCAGTATTGAAATCAGCTTGTGGTATCCAAAGTTTCCTTCTTTTGGTCTTATTGATACCCTGACGCCGACTTTACTATATGCAAAGTTTATTGAAAAAGCATAAGTGACACATATCAGTTTCTTAGGAATTTCTTAATATCATGGCACTCTAAGAAACAAAACTCGATTGCATTCTTAATGGCCAAAGCCGAATATGTGGCTATCAATAATTGTTGTGCCTAAGTTTTATGGATGCAACAAATATTTCTTGATTTTTTACCAAAATATGATTATATTATAATTTGATGTGATAACACTAGTGCCATAAATTTGACTGAAAATCCAATCCAACACACAAGGACTAAGTATATTGAGATTAGACATTATTTCATTAAAGATTATATTCTAAATAATGAAAGTTTTTTAGAATTTGTTAATACGAACAATCAAATAGACAATGTTTTTAGAAAACCATTGAGTGAGGATCAATTTTGCATTTTGTGTAGAGAATTGGGCATTATCATGTCAGATGAGTGCTAGAAATCATAGAAACAAGATAGTGATTTTGAGTAAAAAGAACTATATTTTCAAACCATATCATATAGAACATGATTTTGGGTTCAAGAAACTTGTTGGAATGATGTGGGGTATGTACCAAATACGCACGGAATGACAACGAAAGTTCTTCTCAATTTGATGCACACCTATTTTTCATCAAAGGTGCACTCTAATTGGTTTTCAATCTTTCATGGACTACTAATAGATCTCAGACACCACTTTGACCATGAGGGAGTTAACTACTTTGGCTTCCAAGACGTGCTTAGTTTGATGATAAATAGAATATTTGCTACATAGTGTTTCTTAAGGGTAAGTATTAATGAACAAGCAGCTAAGTACTTTTACTACAATCTAACTAATAGACATTATCAAATATAAGTGTTCAGTTAATGTCTAATGATGGAATTAGGAGTAATCTTTGGACTTATTTGTGTGGCAGGAATTTGATATTACACTTGAAGATATATTTTGACTGATAAATGTTCTAGCTAAGGGTGTTAGTCTAATAATTGACTATCATGGAGATGTATTCTACGAAAGACTATTTGATCTTGTTTGTGCTCAAGAGAAAATGGGAGTCTCATGATTCCATGAAAGCAAAAAGAATGCCTCATGCTTAGAGTTTTCCACCTTTATCTATGTTATAATTATCTTTATAGAGCAGTAGACATAGTGAAACTTTTCTCATTGATTTTTAAATTATATAACAATTGCTAAATGTTGAGTTGACCAATTTTTAGGATGCCATGGTCCACAACTTCAAGAAAGTTATTAATGGAACAAACTAGGGTATCTTTGTCACAATTGGCTTATCACTTTACTACTCCAAAGGAAAAAGAAGTATATTTTGAGTACCTATCACAATCCATCTCTCCAAGGACTTTATAATAAGTCATTTAAATAAAAAGAACAAGAAAAAAAGCTGCAAAGGAAGGTTATGAGTGCAAAAGGGCCCCTCTCTCTCATTCAAAGTATCATTAAACATAATGAAGAGGAGAGTGAGAATGATATTGAGAGTTAGGGGAAAAAGATACAAATGAGGATAGCATTATTAAAGGAGGCCCTAATAGAGAGGGATGGAAACTAAAAGTTTCATAAGCATCAAGGATTTCCCAATTCACCCACTCATTTTGTGACTTAGTTGGTTGACTCCTTAATACTATTCCATCTCGCACGTGAGGAATTTAGGCAAGATGTCACCTAGTGTCTTAATACTTTTTCTCAAAATCATAATAAGATGTGCTCGGACGTAGACATAGTAGTTGAGGATCAAAGAGAGATGCACTCGAATCTTTATGCCTTCTTCTAGCAATTCTATTATATCCATCCCTGTGATCCTCCACCAACCAATGGTTCTACTCTTTGATGTTCTTTTCTATTAGGCCTTCATTTGTACTTTCTCTTTTAACTGTGACCTTTATTTGTTTCTCTTATCATCCATGTACTACCTATTTAACTTTAGCTCTCTTATGACTCCTATCCTTATTTACTCCTTTGTTGAGATATATTTTACTCAATTTATATGGGATAAAACTTGATCAACTTGTTATTAATTTTATAGAAATTATGAGGAATTGGTACTTAATAAAGTTAATGTAATATTTCAGGTTTTTAAAGTGAATAGAAAGATTTAGAGGAACTAAGTACGGGAGATATACATCAGAGGAGTCATGGCCACCAGCCATCATGGAATCGCCGCCAGCCATGAAGCCCAGCGGAGATCCTAAAAGCATCATGGCCGCCGGCCATCACCATGAAACAATGATCAGAGGAGTCATGGCCGCCGGCCATGGAGCCTGCCATCACGCGTGCAACACTTGTTTCGTGATTAAAGGCTGCCAGCTTTGTTGCGACATATCTCCAGCCATCTTTTATGCAAAAAATACTCTTTATATCTGATGTTTATCTCATATATATAAAGAAGGAGGAGAGAGAAAAGGGACATTATTCATTATTCATTATTGATTTGTTCTTGTTCTTTATACTCTCAAGAAACCCTAGCTTTTGTTTTTCTTGGATCATGAGTGGCTAAACTCCAAATCTAGCCAAAGGATTGCTACATATTCAATTCAAGATGGATTGTGAGATCAAAACGGTTCTATTATATTGTTCTTGAATTGAGTATTCATATTTCATCTGCTTTATATGTTATTATTGTATGTTTATTGATTGCAACTTTGGATTCGGTTGTATGATTAACAAAGAATAATCAATCAATTAGGAAATCATATCCGTAATTGTATGATCTTTCTAATATATGTGATGAAACAACACGATTATAACCAAATGATTGATTTTGTGTTGTGATGAAATATAATCTAGTTTAAATGATTCATGCTTTTGGATTATTGATTAGGATTGGTAATCTTTCTATTTCATAAAGCAATTGATAGATTAAATTCTAAGAGCGTATTTAGGGTTGTCTAATCAATTAGGGAAATAATCAAAGATCTTATCTTGATTATCGAATCATTAAGGAAAGATAGATTTTCAGAGCTTGTTGAAAGTCATAACCAATCTATTCAATAAAAGAACAATAATCTTTGAGTCAATGATCAATCCCAAGAATTGAATTGTGGTAAGACTTTGGTTGGATATTTTCCTAATATAGAATTTTCGTGTTTAGATATAGAATTTATTTAATTGTTTGATTTCAAAAACCCCCCAATTTTTCTCTTTTCTCATCTTGATAGAAATAGATTTTTACTAGTTCCCTGTGGAGACGATCCTGCTCAACCCCTATTTACAAATCTTTAGAGTAGGTTAAATATAAATATTTTTAATTTGTTGGATTCGACACCCACCAAACTTTTTATCATGTTGATTTGGTTCTGCTTGATGATTAATTCATGGCTTGTTCAATGATTAAATTTCAATTGCTTGTTGTGCCCTTGTATGGGAATTGTGCTTTCTTGCATTATATTATATTATATTACTTAAATTATGTGCCTGTTGGTCACCTCTTAACTTAATAACAACTATTGGGACTATAATAAAACTGTATATATATTGCATGGAAATTACATTAACTATGGTCGTTATTATTCAAAGATGGTAAGATAGGAAACTAAAAGTTAATTTAATGGTTATAGCAAAATCCATCCAATCTATTGGATATATTCAAGTGTTCAATTACATTGGAACAAACTAAAAAAATATAGGGAAATTACGAAACAACAAAGCCATGTTTAGACCATCGTTCCAAGTTTTATCATAAGTCTTTAGAAGAATTGGCTAAAGACTGCATTTAAGGTGTCTCATGCCACCTTTAGACTACATTTAAGGTATCATGGAAAATATTACATTTAAGATACCATGAGGCTCATGATATAAGTAAATAGTTGTTGGATGGCCCGAACGCTGGCAAAATTACTAATTCCTCAACCCTTAGATAAGGAGAGGTTTATACCAGAGACTCTACACCTCTTACTAAAAGACTTCATGTGATGATTGCATGGCGTATAATTGCTTATATATTGCATATGATTGATAGCTTGCTTGATATTGTTTATTGAGTAGTAATGAGCAACATTCACTACCATATTGTTAAGTTGCGGCTTTTCACCTTCCCTTGTAACGCAATTTACCTTGTAGATACGCCTAGGTAAGTTTACAATATTGCAAGACGAACTATCTCAATAAGCTTACCTGCTTTTGGAATCTAATGAATACTGAAGAGAAGGTAGTTGAAGTTGCCATCTTATCGAACTTTTTTTTTTTAATATATTAAGACTTTTGTTGCCAGTTGTAACTCCTTAAACTACAAAGTGTTTTATATGCTAACACCTTGAAATCTCACTAAATCAATTATGGTTAATGCTTTAAATGCCAAGTGAGTTTAAATGTTCCACACTTTGCAAGATCTTATACAAGTTAAATAAGTATTTGAATGCCAAGTGAGTTTAAATGTTCCTTCTAAGGCATGATAATAAATGACCATAAAATGTTTATAAGTAGTAAATTCGAGTATAAATGTGACATTTATCTTAACAATTAAATATAGTCTAAATGATTAGAAAACTATATAACGTAAGACCTATTTAATCATATTTATTTTACATTGATACATTCAAATGTTTAATTTGTAAACTTCCTAATTTTACACAATAATTAGTAGGAATATGATATAAAATATTGAAAAGTTTTTGGAAAAGTTGCAAAAATCACTCCCGATTTTTTGCGATTTAAGAATATTAAAATATTTTAAGAAATTTGAATCATCATTAACAAAAATTTTCCTTAAGTTTTTGCAGTCAATGAGTGATGATAAATCAAGAAAGTATTGAAGTGATTATTAAGGCTCTAGCAAAACTTACAAGAACTATCGATCAATTTCGAAAATAATTAGAAAAATAATAAATATGCCCAGAATATTCTCAAATAAGACTAGCGTAATAAATCAATAAGCAAAACCTTAACTTCAAAAAAAAAATTAATATATCTCTAGATTTATCAAATACATAGAATTACATAACATCTAATAAGAAAATTTCCAAAATAATCATAAATAATTATTTATAATTAAAGATGATTATAGCCCCTTAAAGAAGCTAATAATACCACTTTCTTTAGTAAGTAAAACCCTTGAAAGCTACTAAAATCATATAAATAAATTATTGCATAGAAAATATCCAAAATATAAAACAAGTAATTATAATAAAATAGAAAAGCTATAAAATTAATACACATAAGATACTCTACATTACTAATTTAATTATGTGATTATCTTAAGCACATGATACATAATAAATATATGACAAACTATTGTTACAATTTATAATAGTGGTATTAACACTATCAAAAGTACATTGTAACTAACAATATATATTGTAGCAAAAATAAACAATATTATTTTATCATATGATAAGTAATAATACTATACTTGATCCACATATTAAAACAATTTTGATAAGTTAAAAATATTAATTATATAAGACTATAACTATTTTAGTACTAATATTACAGTAATCATGATAACTAATTTAGCTGTAACAATGCTATATGATTAATGTAAATGTGATAAGTACCATTATAATTTAATAATTATAGTAATTAGTATATACTTAATCATAATATCTATAACCTATAATATAACAAGATCTTAAAGCAAATTACCTAAGAAAGCTTACAATTATTGGCACGAACTACGTGTCCGATAAATCATTTGAACCGACAAATACTACGTCAAGATAATTATAATAGAAAATATGCAAACAAGTAAAATCAAGAAATATGACAATATTAATTAAATAATGTAGACCGAGATCATATTCGAAAATTAGTAAAATAAATTGAACACGTCGTAAACCCTAGAAACCCTAAACAAAGATTTAATAACACTAAGATGTCATATGAATTAGATAAAGTCTGAAACCCTAAAGCAAAAATATATCACCATCACAATGATCCAATAATTCAATCAACCTAAAAACCTTGCCCAAAATAATATGCCATTTAATCTCTAACAAGCAAATCGAGGTAGTACATCCAAATAATATCTATTGATAAAATACTGAGAAATAATTTCATATAATTGAAAACTCCCAAAATTTTATGGTAATCATATAAGTGGAACCTTAGATTTGAAAACTGAACTAGAATCCTAAAGTCAAATCAAGTTAACCGTAAACCTTAAAAAATCTAAGCATGATGAATAACTTATAAAATCATAAATAATAAATTAATTAGGAAAATATATTATATATATATATATAGTATAAATCCTAAAAAGATTATATTGTCTAAAAATTCAATCATTTTGGACCTTTCCAGATCAATTTCTATATCCGGAGACTAACATGCAAAATAAGATAAATTTTTTGATAACCAAATTATACTTGAAAAATATTTAGATATTCATAAATGTCATATATAGGGTCAAAAAATATCAGTTACAGCTCATATATACATATTTTATCGCTATTGGTAACTTGTCTGATATTTTATTGTTACAATTCATTACTATTTGCTTTTTATTTGTAGTTATTACTTGTTACCATTTTATCCCCATAGTTTGTGTCTATTTCTTACACATCATACTCTATTTACTACTTTTACAAGTTAACTCATTACAAGCCAAACTTGTCACTTTTCATTTGATTTTTTTTTCTTCTTTTCTCTTCCTTCCACCCTTTTTTCACGTGATCTTGCGCACCAGCTCTTTGTTTTTTCATTTTCAAATTATTTTTCCTACTTTAATTTACCAAATCTCTCTATAAATATCTGCCTTCATTGACACTTCTTACACTTTACAACTCTCATGAAATTTCTTTATTTTCTCTCTTTTCTTCTCCTTAGCTGGTGCAAAACCTTGCTGAACCCTCTCTTTTTCTACTTAAACACACTCTTTTGATTCATCTTTTTACGATAAACACACTCTTCATACATCTTTAGTTCATATTAGGTGTTGTTTCATGTATTATATATGGAAAAAGTCTCCCCATGATGCATAAAAGCTAGGGCTGATAATGCCAAAAATGAAACTCACATCTTATCTACATTATGATCATGTTGAAATTATATTCTTGTTGTAAACCCTAAACTAATGCATTACAACCAGTCATGTGTCCCTCTCTTAAAAGAGACACACAAAGGCTCTAAATCTAAAATCCATAAAATATAAACATATAAAAATCTCCATGAACTCACATTAAGGGTACTCCAGAAGGTACAAAACCTGTAAAATCTATAATTTATAACTTTCAAATATCTCTTGTAATAAAAACTAACCACTGTTGGCAAAACCAAAGCCAAATAATCCAGAAAAATCTAACTTTCAACTAAAATCATATAATCATGTTTAATAAACTATTACATAAAAACCAAATACTTCAAATCCTCATAAAGATAAATAATCAAAACATTGTTTCAAAAATCTTCAAAATCTCAAGAAATCTTTTTCATAGGTCCTGTATAACATATTCCTCTGCAGGATAGTCAAGCCCACTATCGCCATCCCCATGATCAAAATACAAGTCATAAACAATATCTCATCACCTATACCTGAAAAGGAAATGAATGAGCAAAAACGCCCAGTACGTTAGTTTACAACCAACATGTATATATGCGTGCAACTAACTAAATGCAAACAACAAGATTATTATATTCATTAAACCTGCAAAACAACACAGTTCAGAATCATAGATGTCTGATCCAAAACTAGAGTCACTCAGACTCCTGAAAAACAACCAAATATCGAAAATAAATAATTATATACATATTGGTGAATGGGTACTCCCCAAACACCCGGTCATGCTGCCAATAAACCTATATCTACTTGAATCATCTCCAAGTGCAACGCCACTAGGGAAAAAACACATAAGGATCATCAGGGTGCCTCACCAGTATCATTGTCTGCCAAGTATTTACTGGTCAAAGCTAAAGACACCCAGAAAAACAAATTAAGCCAAATAGAATTAAGTTCATTTATATATATGTTCCTACAGGCAACGATCAAAAAACTAAACCTACAAGCAAATACAACAAACAAGGAAAGATGTACCTTTTCCAATTCCAAGAACAATCTCTCCAAATCCACAAATTCTTAAAAACAACAAGAAATCTCCAATTCTTAATATAACATATAACAAGAATAAGATATAAATCATCACATCAAACCCTATTATCCAATTCTCCAAAATCATCCAAAACCCTAACCTCTCAAGAAATCACAACTGCAAAATCTCTTCGATCAATTCCAGATAACCCAAATCTCCAAAACCCCTAATTGCGTAAATCCAGAAAGAACAGTAAATCACTAAATGAAATCATTCTTCATTAAACTTATGGATTAACAGAATAAAACTTACCTTAGATTTCTTCAGAATCTAAACTCAGATTTTCTCTAACCAAAAATCATATCAGAACCCCAAAAATCACAACTTCTCTAAAACCCTAGATTGGAAAATCCATAAGAATAGGCACAATTCATCCAATATATATCTTTACATATCAAATCGTGATACAAGAATGGTAATATTTACTCGATTCAATCTAAGATCTTCAATTGATTCTCCAAAGGATCAGATCTTGATGAAATTAGGTTTTATCCAAAGAACTCCTTCAAAATCCAAGCATAAACTTGAGGAAACGAAATGACATATGAAGAATCTTGATAGATAAAGGCGTAATTACTTACACTTGATCCAAATCTGATCTCCATTGATCTTGTTCTTCAAAAACACTCAAAAACTCTCAAATCTCTCTCTTTGGTCGAAGGAAGGAGGATACAAATGAAAAGCACAAACCCTAGGATTTCTTATATAGGAAACACTTCAGACAAGAAAAGCTGGCTCCAAAGCCGGTGGCCTAAGTACAAAAGCTGGCGGTGTAAATGCCAAAGCCGACGGCCTTTGGCCGGCCTTTACAATTCTATACAAAATCCTCTGAGAGATTTAAGCTGGCGTCTTATACATGTAGGCTAGCGGCCTTTACTTGAAAGCTGGCGACCTAAGTGTCAGCTTAAGTCCTTTCATCCATTCCTTAACATACGACTTTCCCGAGCTCATAACTATCTATTCAGGGACAAAAATACCCTTTAGAATAACTTGAAATTACTTTTTACCCTTCTTTATGATTTATTTACTTTATTTTACACTTGTTGATATTTTTTATCAACTAATCTAACTATCCATATTTATAAATATAGTTATGTATATATTTATATCTATATGAGTATATGGTCACTAATCTAACATTTATTTCATTCTTTTGTTTATTTCATGCTCTTAACATATATTTTGAAACTTATTCCTTAATCTATGTCTCAAACTTGTCTTAACTAAGTCAAACAAAAGAGGACTTGTCCATAATCTAAGTCCCAAGAATGCATTGTCCAAAGCTTCTATTATATTTGTTTTACTCTTATTTTGCTTTTATTTACATGGTGGCTAGAATAATTCAAGTCCCAAGAAGTCTTATCCTAATTCTAAGTTAATGTTTCCATGCATTAAATTTCTTATCTTTATATTATTTATTATTTTTTTTTATTTCCACAAATTATGAGTTAAAAATATGGTATTTATGTTCATGCACATGAATATTCTATAGTGATGTTGTTATGCAAAATAATGTTTTGAACCATTTTAAAATGATAATTCTTTATTGTGCAAAATATTTTCCAAAAATCTTATTTTCGATATATGAGAAATCTTGCCACAAGAATAAAAATTTAGAACAAAACATTAACTTAAAACTTGTTTTCAAAACATGAGAAAGCTTTTTTATTAGAGAGGAAATTTTTAAAACAAGAATCATCATTTTAAATTCCTTAAAATATCGAGATTAAAAACATGACTCTAGAAAAATCTTACGACTTAAAATTTTTCTTAAATACAAATGAGACCCCTTTTCATCAAGAAAGAAAATTTAGAACAAGCCATTTACTTACTTAATTTTTTTATATAAAAACTTAAAATATTTTAAAGATAATATAACTTAGAATAATTTTTCTCTACAAACACATAAAGATTCATGTTTGGGAAATAATTGGTTAAAAGGACTTTACTGTAAAATAAAATATTCATGGATAAAAACCATGATTTTCTTTAGTTGGTTCCACATTTGCAAAATATAAGAATTAAAATTTTATTAAAAAAAAAAACTTAAGAAAAATTCAAGGGAAATATAGCCTAAGGTATTATGTCACGAATGTGTAAAACCATGTCTTGTAAAATAAATTGTTAAATAAAGCTTTGAAACAAATATAAGACCATAAAGATTTCAAAATATATATTAAATCATTTTTTTTTTAAGTCTCATATTCAAAAAATTTAAAGTAAAGAATTTTATCATAAGTCCAAAAGTCAATTTTTTTCAAAACTCAACATTGTTACTTTCAATAAAAGATTATTTTATAAATTCCTATTTTGGAACAACATCACTAGGATCATATATGTAATATGAACTATTGTTATCAATTTTTTTTTCTTTTTAAGTAAAGGAATGTTACATAATTAAATTATGGAGTTTAGATAAGGTAGAAATGGTAAAATGTAATAAAAATCAAAACAAAAACAACTTGAGATCAATTTGTATAGTATCAGTCTGACCCTTAAATGACCCAAAATTAAAAATAATAATAGAAATGGATAGATCATCCAAAGAGGTAAAAATAAACTACTCATACAACATTCCAAGTCAAAATGAGCAAGTTATGGCATTTTAAGTTAGAATTTTTGCAACCAGAAAAAATGACGCTAATAGAGTAAATAAAGTTAAAGATGAAATACTCACCTTTCCCCAAGGATCACTTCGACTAAGGATTGCACTAAGGACGAGTGAGTTTCCTTTATTTGATATATTTGTACATGTTCTTGTAAAGTAGAGTAGTAGATTTTAAGAAAAAGATAAAATGGTATGCATGTGGGATATTATGAGATTTATGTATGTGATTAGTTATGTATGATCAATGCGCGTTAAGTATATCGAAACTCGATTAATTGAATAAAGTGAATTGTTTTCTTGTTATGATGACTTGTGTGTAAATATTGGTTGATCACCTTAATTAAATTAATTGTTTATTGTGAACCTCTTATAACAAATTGATCATACATATCATTTGGAGAATCACATTGCATTTTGCTACTACTTCTTTGCGAGGAACTAGAAAGGTAAGAGATCTAACTACATCTTAAGGGACTAAGACTTTGGGGAACACGAACTCATAGCGTAGCCAAGCGGATCAATTGCTTTGGGTGAGGAAAACCCAAGGACTAGTAGTACGGATGATTGGAATCCCAAGATATGCACATAATTTCAAGAAGGTCGTTCGACCCATTCAAATAATTCCCTAACCCTAGAATAGAGGATGCAATCCATTCTACATACGTTTCCAAATAGTTATATGTATTTGTTTGATCATATGGATGTTGCATCTCGTATGATTGCTAATGGACTTGTTTAATTGTTTTGTTATGGTATGTTTGTGTAAGGAATTATCTCATTAAGCAAGTTGTGCTTACCGCCCCTCCCGCCCGCACCCCCCCCCCCCCCCCCCCCCCCACCAAAATAGTTTGTCTTTGTACGAAATTCATAAAGCTGGGATTAGGATAGGAACCAAATATAGAGTGTATCAAAGATAAGTCAAGGATTAAAATGTTAATAGATTAAACTTAGTTAAGAGAAAAGACTTAAAACTTGATTTATTTCTTTTGTAATCTCCTTTAATTGTGAATGATAGATAACTTAAGTTTCTTTACACTATTAGATTTTTGGTAGGGTATCTGATTCTTTGCGATCATTATGATTTATTGAAATATCGGTATCCTAATATATTTTCTATATATATATATATATATATATGTAATATTGAGAGAATAAGTAATTAGATCTTATAAACTCTGACTTGCAAGACGGTCCTCATATTATGGGTGGACACATGATATGACGATTCTAGGATATAATCCTCCTAGACCGCTATTTAGTGTCATGACATAATTATCCTTTTTTTATGATATTCAGAAAAATACATTTGCCCCTTTAGACGCTCTAATATTATTCCACCAATTTTTATGTTTACCTATTACATAGTCGCATTCAATTTATATATATCCATAACATTATAATATTTTATAATAAAAAGATTCAGATTTTTTATAAGAACGTTTTTTTCTACAATTTTGTCTTATTGAATTTGCACATACAACACAGGTGCAAAATCCACTAGTATAATATTAATGTGTAATGCTCCATTGTTGTGTTTTCACAGCTAATATTCTCTAAAGTCTTATTAAAAAAATTTCAATATATATGATATTTGAAAAGGGTAAATTACATCAAAAGACATATCATGATTAAGTCCAAATAAGGCATCAACATAGGATTAATGTTCCTAAAATAGATTTAATAAAGAATCCCTTTTTTTTATCCACTTGTCATCCATTTAAAACATTAATCCTAATTTTATTCATGTAAGAAGTTGATTTCTTATTTGACCATACATTTATCCCTTTCATTTAATTACTTAAAACTTTTATGTCTTTTCGAATTTGTCATTAAACATTGATGCTTTTTAATGTAATTTTCCCTATTAGAAAAAGTAAATCTACCTACATTCCTATAGTCCTATCAAATTGGGTTTTAACCCATCCAACCACAAGAGGTAACAAAATTGTCTTAAACTTGCAAAAGTGAATCCTCTAATGCCATGTTGGAATTGTGATTCCATGTTCCACTCATTTTCCTATGTTTAAATATACTTTGGAATCAACTATTTTACCCTCATTAATTACATTAGTTTAAATACCTCTCTGTCATATCACATGTTTATAATCTATATCTGCTGCTAAAGATTATTTTTATAAGCATAGTTTATACACACTTTATTTCATTCCATGAAAGCCTCCTAGCATAGATTTGTGTTATCATTTTATAATTCATTCGATTTGCACCCATTTCATATTCATTTCGAATAATTTCTAGATATCAAGCATAATATAACAGTTCACGACCCAATAGGTACCAAGATTGCAGGTCAACACGTAGACATGTTGGTTCCAACAAATCATCAACAATAAAATTTAAAAAAAAAAAAACCCAAAGAAAAGACATGTCAAAAGGAAAATAATACAGTAAAAATATATATAATTAAGTGACAATAAAATCTTAAACTATTTCCATGTGAATTGGAAATAATTATTTCCCACTCACAACATTTAATAAATTATGACTAACCAATTAAAGACAAATGCATCTTAAAATATGCCAAATTTAGTTTATATGGACTTTCTTTCTAAAGGAAAATTTTGTTCTATAGTAATGAGGACTAATATTTAAGAAAATTCTTTGGCCTCGTCATTTATTTAACTAGACCAGTTTCGTCGATTATTTAACGACTTAAATTAATACCTAAACATGATAGCATGCTAAACACTTAATATTTAATTATTATATTTATTTTAATAGTTAAATGATTAATTAGATGATCTCATTGATAGGACCCTAAAAGTTTTCCTAGTTGTTATTTTGAGTCTTTTTATTTTCTCTAAATCTTTTATAGTTCCAATATTATTAATACAATAATGGAAGATAAATATTAATATATACAAATAAAATCTCATCTTTAATAAAGCTTTAAGTGATAGGTTAAAGACTTCAAAGTTGTTGGGCCCTACTTTTGTTTTAGATTTTCAATTTATTCATTTTTTTATTCCAAGTTCAAATTAAATAAATAAAGAGAAGAGGAAGAAGAGCCTACTTGTTTAGCCCCATATGGGACTTATAACATGTCTAGTTCAAAACTTGAATCGTCCCTTGTCCTAACTTTTGGACTTGCAACCCACTAGGTCTGGTGAGGATGAATTGGAAGTTCCATAAGTCTAACTCTACTGTATGCTTAATGCTTAACCACGGCAAAGATTTTATTGTACATTTTTTATTTTTATTGTCATTTTCATTTTCTTGTTATTTTCTTTTGTGTGTGTGTGTGTGTGTGTGTGATTAAAAAAAACTATGTAATTTGAATGCAACATTGAATGATATGTCTATCTATAAATTATCTTGGGTAAGTTTCATTCATGGTATCTGAAAATATACCTAAAAAAATTTCATACCACAAAAATACCTAAACTTTTTATTTATTCCACGTAAAACATCTTTGACTAGAATCCAACTTTTTTTCCAACTGGAAGCTGATGTGATATCCAAAATTGATTAAAAAGTTTTTTCC
Organism: Combretum micranthum; assembly: GCA_024138025.1. Lineage (NCBI taxonomy): Eukaryota > Viridiplantae > Streptophyta > Magnoliopsida > Myrtales > Combretaceae > Combretum > Combretum micranthum. The sequence continues at coordinate 222,266 of JAMXBD010000410.1, forward strand.
TGTCAATGTTAGCATTTATTTAATTATTTTTTTTTTCTCTCTCTCTCTCTCTCTCTCATCGTCATCATTCTTTCCCAAATCATTAAAAAAAGACCACCCAAACACTGCCCACCACCAACATAACTTCCTTCAAGAACCACACACAATTGTCGCTCACCAAATCTAAACCCATCGACTTAAATGAGCCCCAAACCACCATCATACAACATGACAGCCACTTCCCCCCAAATAGAAGACTCTGAGCCGCCACACCAGACTTCCGAACCAATAGCTTTCTTCCCCATCTCCATCAAGTCAACAAACCTCCTACCCCATCTACACGGAACTTGATAACCTACATAGCCTACATTTATAAGACTATAGAAGCACATCGAAGACCATAAACCTAGTCATACCCCCTCATCTTCCTTATCACTCATTGGTTATCACAAACACCCGAGCTCATGAACTAATAGCAAACTCATTTGTGTCATCCCTTTCCTGTAGCTCATTTCTAGCCACCATCATTCTGCCATCAAATGTGAAAACCACCTTACTTTGGCCTATAGTGAAGGAGCGGACTCATGGTGGATGTTAAAGGGGGTTGCAGAGGTAGGTAATCATGGTGGATGGTGGTGACGAGTGATTGGATTGGTGGTTGTTTTAAGTGTATTGAAGGCAGCAGGATTGGACGAATGAAGAAACGATCGGTAGAGGGTTGCTGGTGTGTTTGTATTGTGAGTGGACTTGATGTTGGGTTAGAGAACGTCCGGCAATGATGAATGGATTTGGCTAAGTTTCTGATGAAAATGGAAATGGTTTTTTGCGTTGATAGTCAATTCTGGTGTAGTAACTTAGTGAAAGTGGAAATGTGTTTTTTGATTTGGGGAAGATGAAGTGTGCAGGAAGAGAGAGAAAGAGAGAGAGAGAGAGCCAATGTGGACAAAAAAATAATTTTTTAATCAATTTTGGATGACACATCAGCTTTCTACTAGAAAAATGCAGATTCCAATCAAATGTATTTTATGTCAAACAAATAAAAAGTTCAGATATTTTTATGGTATAACATTTTTTTTAGGTATCTATTATAAACTAAAAAGTTAGAAATTTATCTAAATCATGCTAGAGATGAAACCGACACGTGCCTAGCCGGATCAACTACAACCATCTAGTTTCTACTTAATTTTGAAATCACTAATCATTACACGTAAAAATTGCATAAACTCTACAATTAAGACACAGGGCCGCATTTTACCTTTTTCTTTCTTCCTCTTTCACTTTTAGGTATCATTTCAACGTATGGTTTAGTTGTCAAGCCACTATAGTCTATCTTTTTCTACATTACCTCACGTCGATTATCATGACCCAAACGTAGCATTGCTTGCCATGATCATCTTCACAAAACTCAATTATATTTCATCTTGTAGTAAATGAAATTCTTATAAAGCAAATTTTGATAAGAGGGAGGGGAAGGGAAGGTAGGGGAGCAAATATCACAATTATATATGCTTGCTTTTTAATTCCATGCGTATTGCCAAAGAAAGTAAATATTTTAAATTTATCACTATTAATAAATTGTTATTAGATCATCTCCATCCTTAGATTGTTTAAGAAGTTACTTAAAGTGCTATGTGAATATCTCAAGTAACTCTCCATATTAAATAACTCTCTACTTCATCACTGGTTACTTTAAAAGAGTTACTTTTTTTTTTTTTTTTATGGATCTCATTTTATTTTATTACCTCAAAAATATTTATTATTTTTTATAAAGATTAAATAAGTGTGAAAAGACGAATGAGATTAGAAGTAAGAATAGGGATGGACACGGTTCTTTTTTTAAATTCTTGAAGAGCTAAATTATTTTTCTTATTTTATAAGATATTTATCTTTCTAAGATGTAACAAAGTAAAACATATAATATTATAAAAAATAATTATAAATTTTGATAATATGAAAGGCGATTTTTCAATAGATGCTTAATAGCCACTAAAATACCGTATATACAAAAGCTATTTAAAAGATAAAAATGTAAAAGTAAAGTAATCAAATATCATAGAATGCTTGGTAAATATAAAAGTAATCAGTAAATGACTTATAAATATATAGGAATCTCTTAATAGATGTGTAAATTCTTTTCCTATACATATAAAAGATATTATATGATATTAGTTTTAAAATTTTTATTTTTTTCGTACTAAATATAACAACATACTAACTAATTTCTAATGAAATATGGAATTTAGAGATCCACTATATCTAATGATATCTAGTAAACTTATTAGTAATATATCAACAGATTTCGTTTCCCATCCTATGAATCATTAATAAATTAATTAAAAACCAGTAGGACAAAAGACTTTTCCAAGTAAATCAAAACACAGTAAAAGCTGCATTAAGATTTGAACTCCAAACCTTTGAAAAAAGGTTAGCGCCTTAGCCATTGCACTAAAGGCAAGGACATCTGCAATTGTTTTCCAATAATGTTAAGACGTATATAGACATTCTCTTATTATACATATAGTTTTTTTTTTTTTTTTTTTTGGCTGACAGGGCCCATTCATGCCCCTTAGAACCGTTCTGAGTGAGAGTGTTACTTTTTGTAAAAATTAAATAAGAGTAAAAAAACCAATGTGAGAAAGAGTGAGAGGGTTGATTGCCCAAATAACTGTCACATCATTCATATCCCTTAAATTTCCACTAAGTACCAAAGATGAATAGCACATTTGTTGACTGCCAAAATAAACATGCTCACTTGAACAAGTTCGTGTTGAACTGATCAAGCTTGAACATATTTTAGATTAGGAAGCATTTTGTCAAAACTCTCCCCCCTTCGAATACTAATTTTTATCTATAATATTAAAATGTAAGACTTCCCTTATAAGATATAGAGAAAATATGTTGGTTAAATTAAGGTTGTTTGTCAAATTATCTTGAATCAAAGATCATATTAAACTTGATTGAACTATGAAATATGGTATTTTTACTCTTATTTTGATTCACTTTTAGTTTGGTTTAGGAAGATACAAATGATTTGCAGCTTAGTTCAATTTGATTGATTTGGTTTCTAGAGTCAAATCAAACAGAATTATTTCAACTCAAATTGAACCATATCTAGATGAAAAATAAAATTAGGTCATTTTTTATTTTAAATGCTATTGACATTTCATTCGGCCCCATTTATCTTTTCCTTTATTAATTTTATATCACCTCACTCCTAGTTGTCATAGGCTACTCCTCTTTTTTTTTGTTCACATTCATCTCTTATCTCTTAAATAGTCATACATCTCGCTCTTCACTATTACCCAAAAAGAAATGTCAATGCTATATAATGTTGCATGGTTTTGATTCTTATATAACAATGATACCAACTCAATTTGAATATCAACCTTTAATTGAGAACTTCAATGATCATCATTATTATGATCCACAACAATAAACCATTAAAGTGGTTTGTTTCATTGAGGATTTGAATTGAACCGTTTCAAATAGGGTTTAATTCATTCAACAACTGATCCAACCCAAACCACAAACACTTCTAATCAAATACATTAGAAATAAAAGAAGTTACTTCAAGTGTAATGTGGAGATTTGTTTACATGGTTGTTAAACTCACGATTTTATTATTTAGTGAAATGTATAAAATCAATGGAATAAAATCGAAAAAGGTCATATCAAATGGATAAAACTATAAACTTTTTGAATCATATACTTAAACTCACAATTCTATTTAAAGTCCACAATTAAACGATTTCCGATCTATTTTACTTGTGAGTAAACTTATATAAAATCACAAGCTCACCAATCATATATAGTTAACTCATGATTCTAACAACCTTGTTTGCTGATAAGTACCCCCTAAAGAAATTTGCATTTTTAGCAATCTCATATGTGATTTATTCTCTTCATTATTAACCTTTTTGAGCATCCATGATGGTGTCCACTAATTTATTTTTTCAGTTAATTTAAAGAAACAATGATGAAATATATATCATATGTTTATCAAAAGGAAAAAAATGCATATTGTGAATTTAAAAAAAAATTACATGTTATGTTTTTATATAAGTATATTTTTTAATCAAAATGAAAGTATTAAAAATATCAATATTAATGCCGACCTTTAATGTTATGTAGACATTAATGTATATAACTGATAGGAGGGCCATAAATCTATAAACAAAAATATCAAAAAAAATGTTGTTAATCTTTCTTTTTCAATTAATAAAACTCAAAATTAATATCTCATCACATCAACATCACCCATACCTAATAAATACTAAATAAATTGTTGTTAGTTGTTACGTGCCTTTTTCCTTAGGGAAGAAAGACTCTCATGACACAGACAAAGACTACTTTAGGTGGCTTCACTGTTTAGCCCCAAAAAAAAAAAAAAAACTATCATCAATAACGTACATAGACATTCTCTTATTATACATATAATTTTTTTTTTTTGGAGTCTGGTCTCCCATGGATCCATCCTTGAGTGAGAGGGTTTGGTTTTGTAAAAATTAAATAAGTGTGAAAGAATGAATGGAAGGAAGAGCGAGAGGTTTTTTTTTTTCCATTAGGAGTGAAAGGGTTGCTTGCTCAAGCAACTTTGATTGCTATAAAACTCAACAAACAACCTACTGTAGTGTATAAGCAAATGCAACATTATCCATATCCCTTAAAAATTTCCACCAAGTAATTAGAGATAACGATGCACATTTGTTGACCACCCAAAATAAACATGTTCATTGGGACAAGTCAATGTCAAATTTAGCCATGCTTGAATAGATTTTAAGCTTAGGAAGCATTTTGCCAAAAATCTCCACCTTCAAACACTAATTTTTACATCTATAATATTAAAATGTGAGACTTTTTCTTGTAAGACATAGAGAAAATATGTGGTCAAATTAAGATTGTTTGTCAAATTATCTTAAATCAAAGATCGTATCAAACTTGATTGAACTATAAAATATATGTTGTTTTCCTTTTATTTTGATCTAGTTTATGGTTTGATTTAGGAAATTATTAATGATTTGCAGCTTAGTTTGATTTGATTGATTTAGTTTCTAGAGTCAAATCAAACCGAAGTATTGGAACTCAAATTGAACCATTTCTAGATGAAAAATAAAATTAGGTTATTTTTTGTTTTAAATGCTATTGACATTTCATTCTGCCCGATTTATCTTTTCCTTTATTAATTTTATATCACCTCGCTCCTGGTTGTCGAGTCTACTCCTTTTTTCCTCACTTTCATCTCTTATCTCTTAAATTGTCATCCATCTTCACTCTTCACTATTACCCTGAATGTAATGTCAATGCTATATAATGTTGCACAGTTTTAATTTTTATATAATAATTATACCAACTCAATTTGAAAATCAACATTTTATTAAGAATTTCATGATCATTAGTATTACGATCCTCCGTTTCATTAAGGATTTGAATTGAACCGTCTCAAATAGAATTTAATGCATTTAACAACCTATCCAACCCAAACCACAAACACCTCTAACCAAATACATTAGAAATAAAAGAAGTTACTTCAAGTGGTTATGTGGAGATTTGTTTACATGGTTGTTAAAATCACGATTTTATTATTTAGTGAAATGTATAAAATCTTTCTTTTTCTATAGACATTAATGTATATAACTGATAGGATGGCCCATAAATCTATAAACAAAAAATATCAAAAATTGTTGTTAATCTTTCTCTTTCTATTAATAAAACTCAAAATTAATATCTCATCACATCAACATCACCCATACCTAATAAATACTAAATAAATTGTTGTTAGTTGTTACGTGTTTTTTTCCTAAGGGAAGGACTCTGATGACACAGACAAAGTCTACTTTAGGTGGCTTCACTGTTTGGCCCAAAAAAACAAAAGTGGCTTCACTGGTTTTGCACCTCAAGACAATTCCACCTGTGTTTTCACTTTGTTTTTACTACAAAATTCCCAAAGGGTTTCTCCCTCTCTCTCTCTATGCCTCCTAATTCCCATGATGTCCACAGAGGAATCCAACAACAGATATGACTCTTGCTTATGTGAGTTGTCTTGCATGTGAACGTACTAAATGCTCTAATGCAGACTCAGACGCCACATCTATACAAAGTTGATCACGACCATCACATTACATGCCTAACCTACATCTATAAATAAAATTAATTACCTAGTGAATTTCGCATGCTATATAAATAAATGATAATTATGTTTTAATATATAACAATTTTGTATAAAACATAATTGGTAGTTTTTTAAAAATTTATTATTACCATTATTGTCATCATATATCAAGGTATGAAAATGTTTGCTCAACCCTGATACAGATTAGTAATTTCTGGTTTTTTTTTTTTTTTTTCAAGCTTTTACCTGCTGAGGAGTAGGGAGGATAGGATTCCGCATATGTATAACACAATAATTGGCAAAAGGTATTATTAACAATAAATTCTTTCACTTGCTAGAGGAAATTCTAGGAATAATAACTAAATATGATGAACCGTTAAGTTTGTTTCTGCTTTTCTTGGGACCTTTAGCTAATGCCATTTCGAACGATCGGTGGATGGCTTATATGGGAGGGAAATTTTCTTTTCTGTACTTCGTCCAACTTAACACGCTATTATGTATAAAATCAAAGTTCTGCCTACCTATTAAAAACAAAAAAAAAAAGTTAAATGATAAAATATACATCATTGATTATTTAAAATATATATATAATTTTCTAATTATAAGTATATTATTATTTATTGAGATAAGTAGAAACATATTTTAATAAAACTGATTTAATACTTTAGGTCTAAAATGATCTCTCTATTCTCTTAACCACTTATTACATTACTGTAAACTGATCAAATACAAAATTTCACCTTTTTTTTCTTTAATATCTATATCATTAAAGCAAAAACACCTACTTTATGTCTTTAGGCTTTATTTATTTATTTTATTTTATTAAATCTATTACAATTATACATGTAAAGGTAGTTGATATAAAACTTTTTTTTTTTTTTTTTTTGCAGGGGAAAAAAAAACCAAAAAACCACTCCCTCTATAAACCTTAAACACTTTACACATCATTTTCAAAAAGTAATCGATCTCCCTTTTCTTTCAATTAACTTCTAAATAATTTTTTTTATCTAATTTAATTTATATATTTTTAAGGTCCGTGTAGAGAGTGGACTATAGATTAAGATTTTTCATATATGATAACTTGTGATTAAAAAAAGAAGCTAATCCCATATATAACATGGAATTAGAAAAACTTTGGTCTTAATAGACACGTCAATGATTAAAGGTAACTGAAAAAAATAAATAAATAAATAAGAAAAAGGAAAGCCAGCTATATATGGTATGTCAACCTAAGGCACTTAGTAGTGAGTCCCACTCTCATTTTCTTATATTTATTAACAAATACGGTTACTATCCATTTATTGCTTTTCAGTTGCTACTTCCCTTTGCTCATTCAACACCCACCTCTTCTCACTTTCTTTCTCTCTCTCTCTCTATAGAGAAGGAGAGGGGGTAAAAAAGAAAAAGGCAAAAATGGGAGATGGGTGTCAGAAACTGTCTTCAGTTTTCATTACCATTGGGATGTGCTTACTTTTAATGGTTACATTATGTTTTAGCATCGAAGTGGAAGGAAAAAACAGTACAAGAATAATGGTACATTCTACCAGGAATAAGGACAAGAAGTGGACAAGACAGAGACAGACTAGGAACTGTGATATATATCAAGGGAGTTGGGAGTACGATGAATCCTATCCGTTGTATGACTCTTCTGCTTGTCCTTCTATTCGTAAGGAGTTTGACTGCATAAAATATGGTCGTCCTAGTTTGCAGTATCTTAAATATAGATGGCAGCCTCACGATTGTGACTTACCAAGGTACATTATAATGTCTCTTCTTATGTTTGTTTTGGTTCTGTTCAGACTTGTCCTGTGATAGGAATTCTGGCTCTGCTATCCTTATAAACATGACCCCGCAATGCATGTGCCAAAATAAAAGAGATTAAAATCATCTATTATAGATGATGTCTGCTTTCATCCAATGATAACGTGATACCCCATGTGAATAGAAGCTCCCTGTGATTGTGGTAGGGTTGAGTAGCATTATAAGAGGTCAAGGTAGAGAGAATCTCGACACTAACTAACAAAATTTTGAGTTAAATGGTTGATAAAAAGGTACTACTTTTAACCTGGAAGGCACAGTAAATTTTATTGGCTTGGCTAGCTTCCAACCATGGAAATATAATTGGTGTGAATTTATTTACCACATTAAGGCCGCTTTCTACCATAATTTAGAAGACAGGGGAGAACTGGCTAGTGATATGCCATTAGAACACAGAAAGGTCTATGTGGTTGTTTTGCTTTTTGCTTCTGAGATCCGTATGCTATGTGAAAAAACGACAATGACATTTACCTCCTTAAAAGACTTTTGGTACCAAAGGTGTGTCACATGTGCACTTTTCTCTTTTGTCTGCATCTTTTACCTCTCATCACAGGGGTAATAATAATAGCCTTTCTCTTACCCTACAACCTTATGAACATTAGTTTGTGATAGATTTCTGATGGAAACCACTTATTGGTAATTCTTCTTTTTGATGGTAGTTTCCTCCCCTGGACAGACACAAGGCCGTGCAGTGAAGTGAATGATTTAATCATAGTAATAGTGAAGTGCTACATAAGTATAAAGAATTTTGTTAACAAATGCGATCGGGTATTTTCCAGTCTCTTCAAGTGATAGAAAACCACTTAATAGATACTATCCTGATAAAATGCAATTTGTGCAATCGACATCCTGAGTGCTTTGTTTTGAGATGCATTCATACATATGTATCCTCCTCCTGATTTCGAGTTCCATGCATTTTAATACCAAAAGCATTGTTAATGTGTTGATGAATCATGGGATGTATTGTAGATTCGATGGAGTGGAATTCTTAAAGAAATTACAGGGCAAGAAGATCATGTACATAGGAGACTCGTTAAGCCTCAACAATTGGCAGTCTCTAGTATGCTTGCTCCATGCTGCAGTTCCAGGTTCAAATTTTGTTCGAGAGACCAATGACTCAATTACGACAGTCACCTTCCAGGTGATTTGACTTTTCCCTGCCAAATGATCAACATTGCATCTGTGGAAGTTTTCCAAAACTTAGCTTAATTCTGTTTATTCCGGTTTCATGAACTTGAACTTTCACATATAAACGAGAGAGAAAGCGGAAATTGCACTGTACCTTTGAGAATACACCTACACCCTGTCATTTAATGTTATTTAGTGCATAAACATCACCATAATTAGTCTCCTGCATACATTCCCTTGATAAGTTCTGTGGTTGCACGAATACCCCGATAGGTTTTATAATTGCTCCATACATGTCAAAGGGGTGTCAAGTGCATTAAAATGAAAATTTAGGGTAGCAATGCAATTTAAAAAGTTTTTAGGGATGGTCGGTGTACTTTGTCCTGATAAGAACCGTACACCAAGTCTTAACTCTTTATTTTGAAATCACGTCTGCAGAACTAGAACTACTAGTACTAAATTTTTTAGATTCATTTTTATTAAATTTCAGTTTCAGCATATGTTTGAGACATCTTGTTAGCAAATGGAACACTCAAATTAAGTATGTGAAACGTCATGCAGGACTATGATGTTTCTGTCATGCTATTCCACTCACTTTATCTTGTGGACATCGAGCAAGAACACATCGGTCGTGTAATGAAACTTGATTCTCTCAAGAGTGGCAGCGTGTGGAAGGACATGGATGTGTTGATCTTCAATACTTGGCAATGGTGGAACCGTAGAGGAGAGAAGCAACAGTATGTTCTCTGCCATTTCAGCCGGCTTCTTGTTCTTGTCAACTCAACTGTTTGCTTTTTTTTTTTTTTTTTTTAAGTCCATGTCTGCTATTCTCAGATGGGATTACATCCAAGTGGGTGACAGGGTATACAAAGACATGGATCGTATGGTTGCTTTTCGAACAGCTTTGATCACATGGGCTAAGTGGGTTGATGCAGAGGTTGATGCAACAAAAACAAGAGTCTTCTTCCAAGGAGTTTCTCCATCGCATTACAAGTAAGTTTTGTTCCACAAATTCGCAGCCAGAACTTCTAGAAACCTGAATCATCTCATCACATATTTATAGTCTTCCTCAACTGATTTGATATTTCAACAGCTGATACGTATTGATTCATGCAAAGAATTAGCATAACAAACGATTACAGCTCTGCATTACTATAAAATATGACTTCAGACTGTTGTTAACCTTTTCTAAGGATGCAAGTGCATTTCATCAGAGTTTTAGATCTCATAACATCCGTTAATGACTTGTTCTGTATCTTTTTAGTGGGACTGACTGGCATGAACCAGAAGTAAAGGACTGCTCAAAGGAGACTCAGCCAATAAGTGGCTCGACGTACCCGCCCGGTTTGCCACCAGCAGCTTATGTTGTAAAAGAAGTGTTAAGCAGCATCAAGAAACCTGTGCAGTTGTTGGACATAACAACGTTATCTCAATTGAGAAAGGATGCTCATCCAGCCTCCTACAATGGCTTCAAAGGCATGGACTGCACGCATTGGTGTGTCGCAGGATTGCCGGATACATGGAATGAGCTTCTATATGCAGAACTCAACATATGAAAAGCCAGTATATAGAGACAGAAGATTAGCACAATAAGCAGATTTCATCAAAAGTAGCCATAGGGTGATGATCTACAGCATATACTACATCGGCACAATTCTTTGAATTTTAACGACGTAGATTGCGATTCTAGCATATTTATAAGCCAAGTTTTGTGCTTTTGTAATTGTCACCGGCATTTGATTGGACTACCAAAAAGACATGTTGAATAATTGAAAGGGGAATATGAAATTTTTGGTGCTTTGACTTTTTTTTATTGGTTTGAAAAATGGAAAGCAAAAAATCTTGTGATTGCATAGTGGAAATGCGGGTGTGAATGGAATAAGGGGTAACGATTTAGTTCGACTCAATATTTACACAAGTTACATTCGATAATTAAATCAACTTTGAGCTTGCACTACTTAATCAATTTACTATGCCAAGCATGAGATTATAATATATAGTTTGGTTAACTTATAAATCTAGTTGAGTTTTTAAATCTAATAAAGTTTCATTCCCTTAAATACCTTTTTTTTTTTTTTTGGGGGGGCGAGAACTGAATTTCATTCATTGAATTACACCAAATACAAGTACATATAATACTGAAAAAATAAATTAAAAGAAATAAGGATACAAAGATCTAATAAAAAAATGGACACATTTCTTAGATAAGAATGGATTACAATGATCCAAAAAATTCTGGCGTAATTGCGAAATAAAATCCAGCGCTCTGGTTGGGAAAAATGCCATAATGGGATGACAAACAAACAAAAAAAAAAAGAAAAGGTTAAACGAAAAAAAACCTAGATGCAACGTTTTACTCCTTGGTGGATAATTGATTGTGAGTTTTCAAATCTAATCAAGACATCCTCTTTGTCGATGTAGAAGCCATTACAAACCTTTAGATCTAAATCAAAGCAACCTCTTATTGAAAAGTCGCATGGTGAAAATTGTAATAACACTAATAGAGTTTGGATAGACGGCCAAAATGTGATGGCCATCGCCAATAGATTTTCTTACAGAAGAAAACCTTAGGGGAAGGGCAGAGAGAGAGAGACAGAGAGATTGGTTGATTCTTGGAAGAGGTTTTCCATCTTTACACGCTTGTTAAATTCATTTCAAATTTAGATAGAAAAGTTTAATGGAATAATAGTAGAATCAGGATATTTTTGTCTCACAATGACATTGGGCGGGATTCCATTTTCTCTTTTTAGGTAGGTTGTAAACCCCTAAATTTTCGGAATCGGTTTAGCATAAAACCCTAACCGGAAGTCAAACGAAATCCTAAAGGTCCACAAAACCCTAGTTTACCGTATCCATCTAAATCCGGCATTGCCGTTTTCTTTGGCCCTGAAAAACGAAGTTGGGATAATTAGCTCGAATAGCTCGTAATAACCATAGGTTTTATAAAAGTTTTGGTTTTGCGAATTTCGAGTGTCCTTCGAACCCGATAGGACACAATTCTCGAAAAACGTGTCCGGAAGCCCAGAATAGTAAAAATATTCCGAATATACCGTTAGACTCGTAAAAATATAAGTTTTCCAAAAATATCAATTTCGTAATTTTTCGGTAAGTAAAAATAACAGATATAGCTATTATACGCGTATTTTCTTACTACCGGTACTTTAATTGTCATATCTACTTTACATTACACTATTCATTACTATTCTACACTATTCTTTTATCTCTACTTTTTCTTACACCTACTCTTACACTCTACATAACCTATAATCTTAACTTTTTACCTTTCCCATAACTTTATATCACATCTACCTTACATATTACATCTTTTATTTTCCAAAAAGTCAAAAAATTAAATCAACATCCCCCTCCTACAAGCATGGCCGGCGCCCCTTGTCCCTCTCCCTCTCTCAAATTGTTTTAATTTTGCTTTATTTTAATCACACAAAAATCACTCCTCAATTTCCTATAAATACCCCCCTTCTCTTTCACTTCTTTCACACATTCACTACCCACAAATTCATACCAAAACTCTCTCAATTTTTCCTCTCAAAACTCTCTCAAATTACTATCTCAAAACTCTCTCAAAATAATCCCACAACAACTTCCACCAACAACAAAAACCCATAACCACATAACCATATCAAAGTCTTCTTTAGGTAACCCCTTTATAATTCTTTCTTCTTCTTCATGTCATGTAACTTTACATGACCATAGTGTGAGTTTTCAAAGACTACAAGTTATGGAAACTACATTATGTTCATGTATTGTTCTTGTTCATACCAATCCATTTATGATTATGTTGTTTTATTATTGTTAATATAACTATATACATATTCTTTAGAGCATATAAGCTCACTTGCAATTTATTTATTTCATGCAAAGCAATTTATTTACTTTTTCATTGCAATTTATTTATTTATTTTTTGTTGAAATTAAGACTAGTCTCTAGTCTTAGACTTGTCCTCATCAAGTCAAAACAAGCTTTTCTTCTTTCATTTTATTTCATTATGGGACTAGTTTATTTCTTAGTCCCGGGAGCCTTGAAAAAGCTAAGACTCCAATACTTGATTTTATTATTTATGCTTTATGTTGTTTTGTTTATTATTATTCTCATAATCATGTTCATCTAGATTGTTGTCCAAAAGTCTTATTTTCTAAAGATAATTAAATAAAAGAAGGCTTTTTATCACTTAGAAATAAGTTTATGTGAAACATAAAAATATAAGATAAAAAATAAACTCATTCATTTTCAAGTTACAAAAAGAATTCACTATGAATTTAGAAACTTTTTACTTAAAAAGCTACTCAAATCTTTGTTATTCTACCTTGTTTCCAAAAGAAAATATTTGTCGATACAAAAATGGTTCTTTTTATAAGAAGATGGATGACTAAGGAAATTTTTAAGTAAAGGACCTTGCAAACAAATAGGTAAAGAAAATTTATGGTTTGGAAATAATAAAGTTATTTCTTTTCAAGTTACAAGAAGAAGTTAATAAGATTATAGAAATTAGTTTTTCTACGAAAAGTCCTTAATTGTTCCACATTGTTTTTATGAAGAAAACAAATTTTCATGCATGGATGATTATTTTTGAAAATGAGAAAAAGAATGAGAAATGTCAAGTAAGGAATTTTTGCAAAACAAGTAAACAAGGGAATTTATACAAGAAAAATGAAGAATAACATGTTTCCTAGAAAACTTCAAATATAGTATTAATGTAACTTATAAAGTAGAAAATTTTATTTTCAAAAGTTACTTGGAAAGAGATAAATAAAACCAACATAAAACGTTTTTAGAAAACAAAGAAAGCAAGGTATTTATTTCAAAGAAATTTACAAAAAACAATTTCCGCAAAGCTTCAACCCGACATTGATTTACCTAAGAAAAATGATTTGGACAATAAGACACTTGAGCATGCTTAAATATGAGTTATATAGTTATAAAAAGAGAATTTTTCAACTATATAGATAACTAAGTATTTATCAAACAAAATTTTGATTTCTTGAACCAAAGTTGTTTTACTTGAAAATCCGTGGTGAATTTCGTCGCCACTTTTTCGGAGCCTATATGGCTGTGTTTGTGGGAAATAATCTTAGAAATGGGTAGATCTTTTCGAGTAGATAGAAATCGGTATATTATATGCGCGATTCCGAGTTAAAATGACCAAGTTATGGCCATTTTAAGTTGGAACATTCTTCTATACGAACTTTAACGTTCTTTGACATTGTTTTGTCAAAATTCAAGCAAATCTTCAAGAAAAACTCATTATGGGTATTTTCTTTGGTTAGGTGACCCCGAGGAAGGATTTCTTCACCCCGAGATCTATTACGATTAAGTGGAGTGTGTGAACGACTCATCCGCTTAGAGGAATAGACGACAATGGCATCGTGAGTTTATTTCCATTAAATGCTACACTTGTTGTGCTTGTAAATTAGTTGCACTAGAGTTAGGAAAAGATAAACCGATATGCATGTAAAATAATTCCTTGAAAGAATTCTAAGAATATCGAAGCCCGAATTGTTCTAAGTGATTGTTTTAGTTTAATATTGATTTGTGTGAAATTCCTTGATCACCTAAAGTTGAAAATAATTATGTTATGACTTTATAAATTAATGAACTCATGCATACCACGAAGTGAGTCACATTGCATGGTTGGGTTATTATCCTTGGGTGAGAAGGATAGTAAGCTCATGTCGAAAGCAACACTTGGCGGAAGATCCGAAAGCGATTGCTTGGCGGCTTAATGGAATATGCTTGGCGGTTGATCCGAAAGCAAGGTCAAATCAAGTAGATTCGGAATACTTGGCGATGAGTGCTCGCAAGTTTAAAAGTTTTTAATGAATGCTTGGCGATGAGTGCTCGCAAGCTTAAATTTTCTATTATTAAAACTACTTGTTTTGAGTATCACCAAACCCCGAATGGAGGGCGTAAATCCATTCAACATATAGTTCCCGGAAAGCTATATGATTGTTTGCCCACGTGTTTGATGCATTACATATGTGTGATTAACCAACTTGTTTGAAACTTGTTACAAGAAGTTATTTATGGAAATAGTTCTCACTAAGCCTATTAGCTTATACCCCGATAGCTATCTTTTGCAGTTCCCGTACTTATGGTTAAGGCCACGTGGACCATGCGGGCAGGTAATCCCTTTTGAACATTAGAAATCTGAATAAAGTATAGCTTAGTATTAGCATGTTAGTAAATTGGTAATTTAGGGAGTTGTCCCTAAGTTTGTAAAGTTTATACCATGGACAAATAATTATTGTGATTCTTCTTTTCTTAATATGTTTTTATATCTCCTTAAGCTTCATTATTCCATATATGATCCTCTAAAATTGTGAAAGTAAGCCTTACACTTAATATAAAAGCTTTTGGGAATGACTAAGGTTGTCATACTTAAGCTTTGATATTGAGTGTGGCGGACTGTCACGTTTAGGGTACCCATTGGGGCGTGACATAGGCCAAACTGCAAAAACAAATTAAACAAAATAAATTTTTTCAAGATAAAGATTAAAAGTTTTCCAACGTTAGAAAGTAAGTAGTTCATTAGATTATCTATAAATAGGCTCAATCGTACAGTAAAAGCATTTTTACACTTTTCTTAGGGACTACCTCTCTCATGTAGTGGCAATTTTTATCTTTTCTCACACCTACCTTTAAACAAATCTCTAATTAGCTCCTTAAACCACCTTTATCAATAAGTTCCTTAAGAAGTTACTTAACATATCATGTTAAGTTTTTAAGGAACTCTCCTTTCAAGTAACTCTATACTTTATCGGTGAGTTATTTAAGCAAAATTTCTTCATAATTTTTAATATTTTTTGCGGATCTCATGTTATATTGTCATTTTTAGATGAAAAAATATTTTCCTCACTATGTTAAATAAATATGGAGATAAATTAAAAATGTATTAGAATTACAATTATTTCATTTTCATGTATTAATAATGATTTTAATTTATTTATTAAAAAATAAAAGTATGAAAATATAAATTATTTTAATTTGATGACTTCACGATAGTTGATTTATTTTACGAATAATATTTAAGATAAATTAGAAACATGGTAATTTAATTTAAAATCAATACAAACAATATACTATTTAAAATAGTACAAAATCAGCATTTGGGGGAGGAAAAAAAGAATGAAAAATCAATTACAATTTAAAATAGTCAACTATAACAATTAAATGTCAATTAGTGAGTACATGTTTCATCAAGTTGGTTTGTAACTGACGATGTTTAACCCTATCACATAGTCGAATATTATTTTCGATGTATATAGCATATTTCACAATATGACTATGGGAAATATGAGGTACTAATTCACTATTGTCTCTCAATTTATAATCTAGTACTTGAAAGTTAAAATTGTAGCCATCTCGTTCATCTTCAACAATCATATTATGTAAAATCATGCATGCTCTTATAATTTTCCCTAAAACCTCTTGATCCAAAAATGCAAATGTACACAAACTATAGCAAAGTGATATTGTAGCACTCTAAAAGCCTATTCAACATCTTCCTTACATCTTTCTTGGTGCTTAGCAAATAACTACTCCTTTGGACCACATGGATATCAAATAGATTTGACAAATTTTTTACCACTCTAGATATATGCCATCGATGAGATAATATCGTGTGTCATAGTTTTTACCATTCACAGTGTAGTGTGTCATTGAAGTGCATTCTTTTAGGACATCATCAAATAGGGGTTACTACTCCGGTACATTAATATCATTTTTTGAGCACGGGATGCCGAAAAATATATGTCATATCCAAGTATCATATGAAGCGACAGCTTCAAGCATGATTTCCGAAGACGCATGATCTCATCTAGTATACATGTCTTGCCTTGCAACCGGACAATTTTTACACTCCTAATGTATACAATCAATGCTTCCTAACATACCAAGAAATCCACATTGTTCGGCCACATTAAGTAAGCATCTAATATTAGCTTGATTTGACCTATGTTACTCATCACTAAAACAAGCTATGACCCCCTGGACAAATTTTTTGACACATTGTATGATTGTGCCTTCAGCCATTCGCAATTAGTCACCTAAAACATCACCCGCAACTCTATATGCTAATATTTGAATAGTTGCAGTACACTTCTGTTGTGATGAAGCACTAAGTTTGCCAAAAACATTCATTCTTTGTGTAAAATAGGATAAGCAATCTTGTAGTACTTATATAATGCGAAGAAACATACATTTTCTCATTCGGAATCTACATTGGAAATGTTCATTGGTGTATACTGGGTTATCCTAGAAATAGCCATTATAAAGATGATTGAGGCCTTTTAGACGACCTCTATTTATATACTTTCTCTTACATCTTCTTGTAGAAGTGGAACTGTCGCATATCTTTGGAATCACTTGATATAAATGAGCAATTAGCTTAGATCACGAACTGCTCATCTCTGATAAAATAAATTCATCAATGGCATTGTTATAACTATTGCTTTGCTCAAAATCAAAGCTGCTTAAGCTATTAGTAGACATTATGATTTGGAAGTAAGAAAATTGAAGAGTGCATTTTATGAAGACATACTTGTTTGTTATTTATAGAACTTCAACTTCAACAAATGGTTTTACAATGGCTAGTTTACCATGAAATAATTAAAAAGAAAATACAGAAAAATAATTAAAATGCTTATCTAAGGCTCTAAACAATGGTTTTTTTTTACCTCAAATTCTCAATTATGGGGTAAATTTCCATAATTAATATAGATCTCTAAACAAGCTTTGTTCGAACATATTATAATAAGAATTTTAAGTTATATGCCAAAAGTTATAACTAATCGAAATTTCAACAAATGCAACCTAAAATTGTGGCCACAGACTCTGTGGAGGCCTCGACTGTGGCAGCAATCAGGCCACAACCCAAAATTGTGGCCACAATTTTGAGTCCATGGCCTCAATATTCGATCGCAGCCTGACCGCAGCCATAGTCAAGGCCTCGACCCAAGCTTTGACTAAGTCTGTGGCCATGATATTAGGTCGTAGACTAATTGCAACTACAATTGAATCCTCGATCCAGGCCTCGACCGAGTTTGTGGGTACGATATTGGGTCACGGCCTGACCGTGACCATAGTCAAGGCCTCAACCTAGGCCTTAATCGAGTCTATAGCTGCATTTTGACCCAGGCCTCGAACAAGTCTATAGCCGCAATTTTAAGTTGCATTTTTAGAAACTAATGATTCTTAATTGTTTTAATGATCTCTCCACATATCTCTTCTATCCATTCTCATCGGCCATTATTATTGATTTCTCCAATTCAATTTGTTTTCAACATTCTTTTTCTTGCTTGCGACGTTCCTTCTCCTTGGTCATTTCAATTTCTTTATCTTTCAATTCATTGATTTTTTGTAGCAACTCTACTTTATCACCATCTACCGTGCTCAAGTTTTGTATCTTGTGAATGAATTCATCCACTTTTTTACCACTTTCAGCCTTTTCTTTGGCTTTTCTCTTTGTTGCCACTCTACTAGGTGGGCGAGTGCCTGCCTCACTTACCTCATCATTTGTTAATATATCATTATTTAATGATGAGCTAGTATATGCTCCATAGCTATTGACCTTAGAGTGTTTACTTTTTTTTTTTTTTTTTTTTTGCATTTTTAAATTCAAATCTCCATTTGGGTTCATTACGCAATATGACCCATAATGTTTGATAGTACATAATTTATTCTCATTTTGTCTAAATAAATCATGAGCATCTTTTATATAATCATGCTTACTTTTTCCAATTTGTCCATGCAATTTTATTTGATTGTAATAAGCCCCAAATTTCATGACATCTTTTGATATTTTTTACCACCGAACTTTATATTGTTGCCATGTTCATCTTAATGGAATTTTTTCCTTCTCATACGATTGTCCTTTCTCAAACTCTTTATGGAGTCATTGCCAAAATGTCTATAATGGTTTATTGTTCCCAACAATTAGATCTTTACTAACCTTCAACCATGTGTAAATTAAAAGCCCATCATGATTTTGCTCCTATTTTTTATACGCGCTTGATCACCTTCATTTTCAATATCATCCTCGTATTCTTTTTTTTTTGTGTAGAATATTGTGGGTATTGTGAGCTTGTATTGATTGGTATTTATGGCAATTAATCTAAATTCAGTCGTGGTAGAGAATTTCCCATCGGATTGAATGGTTGAAAGTTTTCAAGTGAAAACTGAGGAATATGTTGAAAATATGATGTTGTCATGCTTCTTGGATTACGACTAAAATTTTGTAGGCTTTGGCTTATAATTGGAAAATTTGGAGGAAATTGCAAATTAGAGACACTTTGCAAAAATATGGATAGAGAGATTTTTTGAATGATAAGAAATTGTGGGGAATTTTAAAAGTAAAAAATTTATAAATTTTTATATATTTATAGATGAAGAAATTTAAAAAAAAAAATGCAATTGCATTAGCTATAATGGCCATAATTTTTTATTCTTGCTAGAACGTTCATAATTTTTTATTCTTGCTACAACGGTCATTTTTTAATCAACTTTAGCTCTGAATGCATTTTGTGGGTCACATAATCTGACAAAAGTCAGAAAAAATTAAACAAAAATGAGTTGCTCCGTAGAGCAATGGTGCTTCATCAAGCACCTCACTTTATTGATTAAGCAATGTTATTTTTCTTAGAGAACGAGCTAAGGAATGCTAATAAAGATGGTGTAAGCCTCTAGATTTTTCGATAATATAAGAAAACCCTAAGAACCGGAACCCTAAAGTTAACCTAGTTCTATGTTTAGTCTAGTGAATCTAGATTCGACGATCCCGTGTTCTTAAACTCTAGAAAACGAAATTGAGATAATTGTGGAATATGGTTCGTAATAACATAGGAAAGCTTAAAAATATCATATTCATAATTTTCTAGTGTCTTTCGGATCCGAACGAGATCAGTTTTCAAAAACTGTGCCCTGGTGCACCAAATAGTGAAAATATTCCAACAACACCAATAGACTCGTAAAAATATAAGGTTTTCAAAAAAATCGGTTTTAGAATTTTTTGATAACTAAAAATATCATATATAGGCCGTTTACGCGTATTTTCTTTACTACCGGTATTTTAATTATCTAGTCTACTATTCATAGTACTATTCTACTATTTATTTATCTCTACTTTTTCTTACACTCTATTCTTACACACTACCATACATATATCTTACAATTTACCTTCCCCATACAACTTTAATCACATTACACTTTACGCATTACTTCTTTTATTACAAAACAAACAAAATAAATAAATTCTTCTCCCACCCTCATACAATCAAAACCAGCGCTATCCCTCTCTCTCTTCCATCGAATTATTTTTCTTTTTCATTTTATTTTATTACATCTAATTTCCACTCCAAAACTCTATAAATACGCTCTTCCTCCTTCATTCTTTCACACAACTCATTTCCTACTAAAACTCTATCAAAATCACTCCATATAATCCCTCTCTCAAATTCTCTTCCAAGTTCTCTTTTCTCTATATAAAACCCTTTCCCACATATTACTACAAACCATTCTATTCCTCTTCAACAAACACATAAACCTTAGGTAAAAATTTCTCTTATTCACTCATCATGTTCATTTAACTTAACATGAGCTTAGTGTATATTTCTTAAAGAAGTAATAATATGTTCATATTTTATTTTTGTTCATGTCTTCTATTATGTTGTTGTTATTATTGTTATTATTATTTGTTTCAATCTAACTTCTATATAGTATTATGTATATTATGTATATATATTTCTTTAGAGTATATAAGCTCATTTGTTATTTATTTACTTCCAAGTTATGCAATTTATTTATTTCATACTACTATTAAGACCAGTCTTTCTAGTCTTAGACTTGTCCATATCAAGTCAAAACAATTTTCTTTCTTTTCTTTTCTTTTCTTTTCTTTTCTTTTCTTTTGGGACTAGTTTATTCTTAGTCCCGAGATACCTTGATGAAGCTAAGGTTCCCAATACTTAACTTTACTTTTATGCTCTTATTATATTTATCTTATTATTTTGTTTTTATTATATTTCTCATAATTACATATTCTCATTCATACATAAACATGTTGATATTGTCTCAACCATAAAGAAAAAGTTTTCTTAAGTAATAAAAATAAGAACTCTCGTTAATAATAAATTTTGTCACATAAGAAATTATTTTTCCATAAAAACTTAAAGTGTTATCTTAACAAATATTTTCTAAAGTTAGATAAGTTTAGCTCAAGTTTTAGTAATACTACTATATGAGATTTTATCAATGAATAAAGTTATCACAAACTCTCTTTTCAAACCAATGAAATAAGAAAGATTCTTTAAACTTAATTCTTTGTTTAACCAAAAGTTTTCTTAAACTCATATGTAAAGTTTTCATCAATATACTAAGGTTTAGATAAGTTTTACAAAATTATCAAAGAATAACCTTTCTAAGGATAAGCTTTACTTAGGAAATAAAAATAATAAATAACTTATAAGATCATTGATATTATTCTTGGGATCAAACTTTAGAAAAACTTTATAACACATAACTAAGAAATGTTTAGAAAAACTACATTTTTCCAAACTACTAGAAATAAAGTTATGGGAATCTTAAAAAATTAAAATTACTTTTTAAAAATTTAGTTATTCTTAACATTAAGAAATTGAGTTAAAGGAAGAAAATACTCACTTATAAGATTTTCCCAACAAAACTAAATAGGAGATTTTCAAGTCTTAGCTTTTCTCATTTTTAAGACACATTGTTTTGCAAAATCATTGTTGAGACAACACCACTAAATTCATGCATATAGTCTGAGTCTATATATATATATTCTCAAGGATTTTTCAACCATACAAAATATCTATATTTTTGTACAAGGGCTCTTGAATGAAGAAAAGTTTGAAAACTCTAGTTTTGAAATCTTAAATTTTCGTAACAAATCTGTACGACAGTATTCCGAGGCCCAAATGACTTCTTTTGATAAAAATAACCTTAGAAATAGTTATATCTTTTCGTGTAGGTAGAAATCGATATATAATATGCGAAATTCCGAGTTAAAATGAGCAAGTTATGGCCATTTTAAGTTGGAATTTCCATTTATGCGAATTTTGACGAATTCAATAAGATAGAATTATAGAGTTTGAATAGATCTTGGATACAATACTCATTTTAGGTATTTCTTTTATTTACGTGTCGAGGACCAAGATCTTCTCTTCCCCAAGGATTACTTCGACTCATAGAAGATCGCTATGGACGAGTGAGTTTCCTTTACGTTTATATATTCGCACATGTGCTTGTAGAATAGAGTACTAGATGTTAGGAAAAGATAAAATTGATATGCATGTGGGATATTATATGAATTATGTATGTAAATTGTTATGTGCGATCAATGAACGATAAGTATATCGGAACCCGATCTGTGATTGATATAATTGTTTCTATGTATGTATTGCTATGTGTGCAATTATTGCTTGATCGCTTAAAATGATTCAATGTCATATTGGAATCCCCATATAATAAATTGCTCATGCATATCACCTAGAATATCATTTCAAAATTTTGCTACTACTTCTCAGCATGGGACCGAAAAGGTAAGCTGTCTAGCTACATCTTGAGGGTTTAGGACGTTCCGGGAATACGACCTCAAGTTGTAGCTGAGCTGGATCGATCGCTTTGGGTAAGGAAAGTCAGGGGACTAGTAGTAGGGTTCGTTGGAACCCCAAGATGCATGCAAACTTTTAAGGAGGTCGTTCGGGGCCTAGTTCAAATCATTCCCTAACCACCGATGGAGGGGTAAATCCATCATACATACGAAACCAGATAGTCGTATGTAATGTTTGATCATATGGTTGTTGCATTTCATATGTTTGATTAATAAACTTGGTTGATTACTTGTTATGAGTACTTTTGCATAAGGAATATCTCACTAAGCTAGTTATGCTTATACCCCTATAGACTTTTGATATTGCAGGATTATCATTTTGCACCCGAGACCATCTTGATCACCCTAGTAGAATCTTTATTTGGGAAGCTTTTGGAGGAACTCTGTTTTGAAGTCTTAGAGTAGATTTCTTCTAAAATCTTCTAGCTTTAGTTATTTATCTTAGTAAGACCATGTTGTTATGGAAATTATCCGGGGAATGCCCCTTAAAATTATAAGACTTTTTATTTCAATGAAATATATTAAGTATTATTTTGCATGTTCTGCTGCCAATATCTTAAAATGCATTACTTCACCGTCTCCCTTTGATGTGAATGTATGTCTTATACCGATATAGAAGCTTTCGAGTGACTAAGATAGTCATTCTTAAGTTTTAATATTGTGTACGGCAGGCTGTCACGTTTAGAGTACCCGTTGGGACGTAACAGATGGTCTTACAATTAACACTCTTATCCTATGTCCATGGAGTAAACTATGATTAAAACAAGTCAAGTCGAGTTGGTACAATGCTAAATTCGAATTTGACTCTCTCTAAATTTCAAAACTAAAGGTCGACTTGAGCTTAGAATTTTGAGCTTGGCCTAAGTCAAAACAGTACAGAAATTGTTTTAGCTTAATTTGATTAAACTCTTTTAGATTCAATTCATTGAAATATATTTTTATTATGATTAAAGTAATACGAATATTCACACTTGACTCAAAATTTTAACTTTTAAACTCAACTCAAACTTGTTTAAGCTCACAAAATAATTGATTAAACATTATGAAACTCGAGCTTAACTCAACAAACTACTCAAATAGTCGAGCTTAACTCGACAAAATACTCAAGTAAGTCTAGCTTAACTTGACTATTCTTAAATTCCTAGGAAAAGAATTAAGTGTTTCTTTTTTTTATTTTTCTTTTGGCTAAGGAAAAAAAAATCGAAAATGTAGATGCTATGGGCAAATGTATGCAATGCTATCCATGACTAAGAGAAAGGTAGCATTTGGTTACACAACTTTTTATAGTATTAAACTAGACAAAAGTCATCATACCATGTTAAGTTTTTTAAATGCATTTGAGTCCGGACAAAATCTCTCTTCATAGTGGAAAAAACCTAATTTTTTTTTCTTTATATTTGATGGAACAAAAATGAAATGTCTTCACAAGAATCTTATCCAATACCATAACTACCAAGAATGGTATAAGAAAATTATAAGTGCTATCTAGTTCTCATATTTTGTCTGGTTCTTATGATAAAATGCTACCTAATAATGTAAAGATGCAATTCATCTAAAAATGTTTTGATTCGCATAATAACTAAGAAGCAACTTATCCAAGAGGGTGTAATTTAGTAATTAACAATGCATTCGGCAAATCTTAAGTAAATAAAAATGGAAAGGAAAACCATGGCAAGTACAAGGAAGAAACAAGAAAATGAAAGGAATTATGATTTTTATTTATACTTGTATATAAAAGTTGGAAACGAAATCAAATGAATAAAAACATTAAAAGAATTTGTCTTTATTGTCCTTAAAAATTGTAAAATGAATTTATTTTCTTAGGATTTTTGTATTTTATTAATATTTTCAATTATTTCTACGGTTTTCTTTATAAATTTTGAAACAAAAAAGAAAGACCCCTTTTTTTTTTAACCATCCAAAAAAGAAAGACTCATGCTGCAATTCATCTAAACTGTTTTGATTCACATATTTACAAGGAAATAACTTATCCATGAGGATATGCTCGAATGATTAACAATTTGTTTGGCAACTCTTAAATAAAGCAAAAATGGAGGAAAGTCATAGAAAGTAAAAGGAAAAAATAAAAATGAAAGGAAATCTAATTTTTATGTTTGTTTGGATATAAAAAGTAAAAAGGAAAGGAAATAAGTAGAAACATATTAATAATTTGTCTTTATTGTTTAAAAGTTTCAAAGACAATATTTTCTTAAGGGTATTTTATATTTTACTACCATTTCCATCCATTTCTTCAGCTTTTTTTTTTTTTAATTTGAAACAAAAAAAAACACTTTTAGTTGTAAACTTTTTCATCACATATTTTATCCCATTTCTACTCCAAAGTAAACTTCCTAGCAAGATTTCCACAGCCTTCCACCAATCCAAAACAATGTAAGAGATCTTGCCCTAACCTAAAAAATTATTAAAGCTTAAATTTCATGAAAAGTAGGATAAAGGGTGATTGCTGTCCTTACAGATTTCCTAGACAAGTGTAGACTCACCACATTTTACTCATCTCTGAAAGCTGCATATTCTCATACTAACTCAAAAAATCATTAAAAAAAATTAAAAAGGATTTCAAAGGAAAAGATAGTGGTAAAAAAAGCACAAAATTATACCAATCCAATTCTTATTGATTAGCCGCATGTAAGAAGTAAATCCCATTCATTTGTGGTTAAGGTCTTAGAGTTGAGTTATGTAATTATTGCTTTCCTTCTGACCTATAACGTATACAAATATACAAGTAAATGGAAATTCTAGGTATAGTGAGCAATTATGATCCATAGGGTAATAAAATATTTCTGGTTTAGTTGGCAACTTTACCTATTTGTTTTTTCCCAACAATTATAAGGATGCACTACGCAAACAAGGAAACTCTAGGAACAGTGAGCAAGTATGACACATAAGGCAGTTAAATTTATTCTTGTTTGTTGGCGATTTTACCTTTTTACCTTTGAACAATTTATAAGATATCATAGCCCATCATTCACATGCTGTGACATATAATTAGACAAAGGAAATAAGAAATAAATCTCGTTCATTCATTTTTGAGGACTTAAAGTTCACCTCTATAATTATTGTTTTTATCATGACATGTAACACATCCAAATATACAAGTAAATGAAAATTCTAGGTAAAAAGGGGTAAATGATCCATAAGGCAAGAAAATATTTACGGTTTAGTTAGCAGATTTACCTATTTGTTTTTTCCAACAATCACAAGGAAATACTAGGAAAAATCAGCAAGTATGACCTATAAGGTAGTTCAATTTGTTCTTGTTTATTGGTAGTTATACCTCGAACAGTTATGAAGATACCATAAATCTCTTATTCACGTATGTCATGTAATTTGACAAAGGAAAGCGAAGAAAACCAACTAATCATCTCAAAATAGCAAAAAAAAAAGTATCTCTCATTTACTCATCTTTGTGTGCATAAATAGTCATTTACCTTTTATTGCTATCCACTTCCACCACCTTCTACTATTTAGCATCCCCTTCTCTATTTTTCTCTAACAAAAGGGAAAAATAATGGAAGTTGGGTACCAGAAACTATCTCAGTTGTCATTGATTGGAATATGCTTCATTTTTATGGTTATATTATGTTCTAGTATTGAAGCGGAAGAAGCAAGACAAGGAAAAGATTATACCGAAAAAGTGCATTCTGCTAGGAGTAAGGACATGGAGGGGACAAGACAAGCTAGAAATTGTAACATGTATCAAGGAAGTTGGGTGTTGATGAACGTACCCTTTGTATGACTCTTTTACTTGTCCTTCAATTCGTAAGGAATTTAACTGCATAAAATATGATCATCCTAATTTAGAGTATCTTAAATATAGATGATAGCCCCATGGCTATGACTTGCTAAGGTACATGTGTTTCATTGAGTATTCTTAGTTGTGTTATTGTTTGTGGACTTGTGTTTGTGTATTGTATGCTTTGTCTGGTGAATGCATGAAAATTGTGCAGTGCTTGTCATCCAAATGAGAAGAAGGATATAATTATGACAAGCAAGGCACTTCTTGCCATGCACCAAGTTTTCCTATCCCCAAATGTTAGCAAGCTGAACAAGCTTTTTTTCGATGGTAGTTTCGTTTGAGCATTGTTCTCCTATTGTCCATCCATCTAATTATATATTATTATAAATGATAATTATTCAATAACCATCTTGCTTTTCGCTTTTTCATTCATACATGACAGCATATGAATGGGAGGAACATATCACTAAGTTCGGATTATTTCTTGGTCATAAGCTTAGGATTATGTGTACAAAGTATGAATCTAAGATGGATATCCCATTTGATAACTAAACTTATCTATTTTTACAATTAACTAATTGCAATTTAAAAATGTCTATTTTGTATCTAAATTTTGTATACTTTTATAATTAATTATCTAAAAAAACTTAGTTCAAATATTATAAATGAGCTCGAAACTTTATAAGTAAGATATTGATACTTTTATATTTCAGGCAATTAATCGTACAAATGGACAAAATCCATATACCAAATGCAATATTTACCCAACCGCACAATCAACTCTTGATTTCAAAATCGTGTCTCTAGATTCAGAGCTAGTAGTTTCTAATTGGCAATTGTTACTTGCGTTTCATTATGTGCTTGACTCTTCTTATGTAGTGCTCGGAGCATTATTGACATGTGAAACTTTGGTACAGGACTATGGAGTTTCTGTCATCCTTTTCCATTCAAATTATCTTGTTGACATCGAGCAAGAACGAATCGATCGAGTAATGAAACTCGATTCTCTCAAGAGTGGCGATCCATGGAAGAACATGGATGTGTTGATATTCAATACCTGGATATGGTGGAATTCCAGAGGAGGAAGCAACAGTATATGTCATGCCATCTTGGCTGGATTCCTATTTGTGCTAACTTGAAACTATATGCAGTACTTTTTTTTTTTTTTTTGGCGGGGTTTAGTTCCTAACCTCATATTACTTGCAGATGGGATTACATTCAAGATGGTGGCAAAATATACAAAGACATGAATCGTATGGTCACCTTCAAAAAAGCTTTGATGACATGAGGGAAGTGGGTTGACACAGAGGTTCATACGACAAAAACAAGAGTCTTCTTCCAAGGAGTGTCTCCGTCGCATTACATGTGAGTTTTGTTTCAAAAATTTACAGCAAACTTTTATAAATCCAAATTTTTCTACCAATGCAATCATCTCTTCGAATTTTGAGGTCTCAAACCATCAGTTTGACTATTTTTGTATCATGTTAGTGGGACTGAATGGCATGAACCAGGAGTAAAGGACTGCTCAAAGGAAACAACGCCGTTAAGTGGTTCAACTTACCCAGCAGCCAGCAGGCCTGCCACCTGCAGTTAATGTCGTAAAAGATGTGTTAGGCAGCATTAAGAAGCCTGTCCATTTGCTTGACATCACAACCCTATCTCAACTAAGAAAAGATGCACATCCCTCCACCCACAGCGGCCTGCACGGCATGGACTGCACGCACTGGTGTGTTGCAGGATTACCAGATTCATGGAATGTACTTCTCTATGGAGAACTCCACATATGAAACCATTATAAAGAAGATGACAATGTACATTGATGATCAACAGTATATCATAAAGCAACAGAATCCTTTAAAATTCACTATTGTTTTGTGGATAAGAAGAATTCAAGCAAAAATCTGTTGAAAATTGAAAGAAGAATAAGATGAAACTTCTTGTAAATGCATAGCGCCAGAATGGGTGACAAATCTAGTATTTAGCACTAGTGGTGTGAGTTGCAGGTTTAAATTTTAGCTAGGGAAAAACGGTAAAAATCAATGATACTTTTTAAAGAAATCTTAAATTTTCTAAACTTCATGCAGGGCCCTGGGCACCTTCCTCCCTTTATCTCCACCAATGCAAGGAAGAGGATCCCCTTCAAAAACAGCTGTAAACACTGCTCCTAGGACTAAGGAACATGAACACTGTGTGGGGAATGGTTCTCACCATCATCTTGTTTGATATAATAACTTAGGCCTGTAACTGGAAAATCAAGTCGATATAAGCAGAGCGAGCAAGATGCTCAAGTTTAGTTTGTATGTCTTGAAGAAGCCTTTCTAACAATGCCACCAAGGTCTCCAGTTCATACGTTGACCAGGGTTCTACACGTTTATTCCGATCATCATATCACTTCCTGTTCACCAATAAATTCTAAAATCTCATGCCCAAAATTCCTATTTATCCAAATCATGTAAAGAACAGAAGCAGGATAATGGAAAACTATAACAAAGAAATGCAGTTGCTTCACTTATAGTGATTTAGACATCTCATTAGTCAAGTTAGAGGAGACATATTTTGTGTAACTCAGAGATATTAGTATGAAGTTTTAAAAAAATTCTCTAATCCTGCCTAATCTCATAATTTTTTATAATTATATATTTTTTGCCAAGTCCCATAAGTTATTAAAATATTCAAATTTATATACAACTGTGATCGAACCATTAAGATGTCTATTGCATTAACTCCTACAATCATTTTGATAGTCAGATAATTACCTGAACAGAACCGTTGAAATTCCCAATGTTTTGTAATTTTTCCTCTTTAAGTCAATGAGAACAACAAAGAAAGAAGGAAAACAAAACAAGAGAAGTCAATACAGCATAAATGGAGCTTTGTCCAGTGATACTGACTCTATTCTACAATGCTAGAACGGTAAAGGGTTCAACTAAACCCGTTACCCCCAGTCCCACCTCAGCATAATGCTGACGTGACTCAGATTGAGCATCGAAGACTTCCTATTATCCTGCAAGAGTAGGAGAGGGGTGGACTGAGAAGCGGTGGCCATTTGTATAATTTTATTAACGGGTCATATTGATGTACAATTTTGTATTTACTTGGTGTTGATACTGAATATACATAAAAATGAATGAAAACACCTTATAATTAGTTTATGTTACAATCATTTTTATCCATATCATAATTATGTCATCATGTCTTGTGTGGAGTAAGGGATATTTTGCACAAAGGAACCAATAACTGGCATTAGCATATCAAACAAAAAGGATGCAAAAAGACATTAATCGACATTAACTGACGTTACATTCTTCAAGGGACACGCTGATTTTCTATGCAAGCGCTTAAGAAAGATAAAACTTGGGTTTCTTTATACACAGTGGGGGGAAAATGGAATAGTAAAACACAAATTCCACTTGGTCCCTTATATTAGTCATACCTCCTAAACCTCCAGGCTGAAATTGAAAAAAGCCGGCTGCCTTGCCAACACAGGTAAAAACATCCATTTTCTTGCTTTATGTTATATCCATCATAACCATAGCTCTGCAGCAATTTCCCTGCTTGCAACATTCCATTGTAACTCAAAGACACCTTGCCAAACCCAGCTAACTCAAGCCTCAACATCCATTTCTCGAGTTTTTCATGCCTGGCTTTTCTTTCCAGACCTTCACAAGCAACAATATTTTTTATTTCCTCTCCAAAAAGATTTTTCTCAACTTTTTGCCGTTCGATTGATGCTCTTGCTACAGTTGACTCCAAGCAATCAAATAGTGCAGCATAGAAGTTTAAAGCCGATGTGACTCTCTCCATAAGCATAGAACCGTTATGGTTAGATTCTTGCTCAGTCACAACCATTAACTTTGGGGATAGAGCCCACAGAGCTGATAAAAAGCTTCCCATCTTTGCTGATGCATTTGAAGATAACGGGGATGATGTTGATGTTGAATCAGGACTAGGACAATACACCTGGACTTGATCTTTTTCAAGCCATTCTCCCAAAGTTCTCTGTTTCATTTGCAGAACTCTCTGCAACTGAGTAGGGTTCAAACTCTTTGACGCAGAAGGAGGAGAGTTCTTTCTTTGCATCATCTCATCATCAAATGCCAACAGAGAGTGCAACTGAAGCACAGAGCTTATTGCAAGAGCTTCGCCAGTCTTGACACGCAAATTTTTTTCCACATCCAGATTCTCCAGTTTGCATGCAACAGGATTGAACTGGAATGGAATATCCAATCTCTCTGCTTCTTCAGTCAACCGTGCAGCCATTTGTTCCAGCACTTCCTTTTGCTCATGAATACCTGTAATTCTCAAGTGGGGAGGGCCTTCAGGGCGTACACTCAATGACTGGAGAAGATTCATCCACTGAGCAGGCTCAAATGAATTCAGATCAATAATGTGAACCATCTTCTCACCCTCCATAGCTTCTAAAATGGCTTGATTTGTAATCAAATATGAGAGTTTCATGAAGGGACAAAGGTCAAAGAATAATCTTTGAACAAGAATATTCTCCGATATCAAAGATATTTTAGTGGAATTAAGGGCATTATGAAGACCCTTCCACCTTTTAAGGATCCGGTCAGCCAGTGCTTCAGTGAAGTAAGCAGCTATTCGCTGGATCGTGTCCCCATCAGGAGATGCATGATGAGATATATGTTCAAGATCAATATTTGCATTCTCAAAATTGCCAGCAGCTACATGGTTCGCACAAACTAAAAGACGTTGGATCAGCCACAACCCACGCTCTTCGGATTTGTCCCCCAGCCAAGGGTAGGGTGATACTATCCCAGGAGAAAGTGACATCAGGGAAAAGAACTGAAGTGGAGAAGATGACACAGATGGCGATCCCTCATCTTGAATCAATCCAGCCATTAATGCAAAAGATAAGAATATCCAGCCTTAGACAACACCTGTAAAGTCTGTATTATCCACACAGTAAAGTTAAATCAGTCTCTTCTCATTAAAAACAAAATCATTTTCTCATCATGTTACAAAAAGCAATTCACTTCCTGCGTAATCTAAGCCCCAGAAACTAACATGACAAATTGCACAAGGATCTGAATTTAACCCTCGGCAGCCACTTGTTACAACTTACAGACGATTTTATTTAAACAGTGCAAGCTATACTGAACCGGTAACATGAGATTTTACGCAATCAAACAGGGTAATCAGACGCCACTACCTGTATGACATTATAGTACCATTACAGTACCATTACAGTACCACTGAGCTAAGAGCCTTACTAAATCATAATAATAGATTATAAGGTGTTATCCAAACTCAACAAAACAGTATTAATATAATGCACAAAGAAACAACTGAATTCAGCATAGATTTTGAGAGAACAACAAGGACTAATGAAAAACATGATGGGAAAACATGGAACAGGGTCAGTGAATTACCAGAAATAGGTCAAATGAGATCAAGATAGCTCGTGAAAGAATTTCTGGTCAAGAAAGGCATAAGATGAAAATTTCTAACTGGGTTTTGGAATTCAAGTCATGTGAAAGAAAAGTCCTCTAGAAATTTTGAAACTTGAGAAAGCTAGAGCTGAAGCTTAGCTAAAACTATTGAAGTGTAGGGGAGGGGAAGGGGGGAGGTTTTTTTTACGGGTGGAGGTCGTAGTCTAGGGTTTTATGGTAAAGTGAAGGAATTGGGGGGGTTAAAGGTGCAGTTGTGAAGGGGGTATTTCCATGGTTGCTTTGGAGACAATACAAGAGGTTTTCGTTTGTCTTCATTGATTTGTTGTCTTTTGTTAGGATGAGAGGAATATGGAATTTCTAAAATACAGAGCCCTCTTTGTCTCTGTCTGTTTCATTTTCTCTTCCTTTGTCGACCTCCTTTTTTTATTTCTTTCATGTATATATACTCCTTTTATAATGATATGTGTGTTTTTGTTTCGCCTTTTAAATCTTATTTTTATTATTTTTGAAATAAACATTTATGAAAAATAGATAAAAATAAAAATAAAAATAAATATTTTTACTCAAAACCAAGTCAAAATAGATAAGATACAAATATAATACAAATACAAATAAGATACGAATAAAAATTAAACTATCCAAACAAATGAAGAAGAATAAAAAATATTAATAATGGCTAGTAGTAATAGATCGGATGCTATATCTAATTACTTAAAGCAACTAGAAAATAAGGTGATCATTTTCTTTACTTAAAAGTAGCATATGACGGACATGTGATGCATGTGTAGGCAAAAAAAAAAATAAGAATGGTTAAGAAGGAAAGAAGAAAGAGTAGAGTATATAAAAAATAACTACCTACACTTTTTTTTTTTCTTGGCACTAGACAGAGTGGAATATATAGAAATTAATTGCACATACTTTGGTATTTATTTTTTACACGAATAATTTGCTTAATATTAAAAGGTAGTAACTACTAACAAGTGATTTAGTGTTTGTTAGCATTAAGGTTTTCCATTATTTAATTTTTTCCATATATTGAGATTTTTTTAATATTCTATGATTTGTTCATTTTATTACGGATCAATTTATACACCCACGATCAAACTATTTAATTCCCCGATCCTTTCAATGATGGAGTGCAATCCCACTAATTACATTGAAAAAGTTTTAACCTATTTCATAAAACATATTATCAATGTTGTAAATTTAAAATGGCTCTAATGAGTAGTGACACACATTAACTAATGGAATTATCTTACAATAAGTTCTTTTTCTATGGAATCTTCATATTTGATTTTATACTTTTTTTCAATTGGTTGCTATAATTTAAAAATTAATTAGAAATACACCTTATTATAATTATTTAATATACATTTATTTTCCTTACATCTAAAATTGAGCATTTAGACCCATAAAATTTTTTAAATTATTATTAATCCCTAGTTTCACTATTTTACCCTTGAATAAGATAACAAAAAGATACTTGAATTAGATTAAAAAGATCAAGCAAAAATGGTTGTGATAATTAAATGTATATAAGAGAAATATTGAAAGGGAACTTTTTTTTTTAATTCAGCCTAATTTAAGTACAACCCGAAAAGAAATAGAACTGATGGAAAAGGGGATGATAAAAACAAAGCAGGAAAAGAAGAAAAGACAAGAGAGAAAGAAAGAGAGAGAGAGTTGTTTGGCTGGTAAGTTGAGTAATTTTGTCAATACATGAAGTGGATGGGAATAAGAGGTGGCCAGAGTTTGGTACTATCCTCCAACACTACTAATCCAAACAAGTCATAACAATACAAAAACAAACACTCCCCTCCTCCCAATTGTTGTTGTGTAGTGAATCACCAGTGGGGATTGCAAGGAAGAAAAAGCCTTACAAGCCAAGTCCCTCCAAAATCTTTATTTGGATTTTTTTCAAACCCAATACAAACCATCCCACTTGGTATTTATCCTCCTTATGTTAGGACACTCAGAGCATGAGATTATGGTAATGGACAAAAGTAGATAGAACTTTTAACTTTACCTGTGAAGTCTTGGATGGTGTGTCCTTGGCTTTTCTCACATATTCCATTCCCTTACAGTGTTTTTCATTTCCACACTTATTAGATATTATATAAGATAATAAACAAATTCTTGAGCAGAAGGTAATTGTTAAGAAGTTAGATGGTAGTTAGTTTTTTTGGGAAATTTTATAGTTTCTTCATTAATTTTAATGGAGTCATAGAAGTTCTATTAGTTTTTTATATACATGGAGTTATGAAAATTAATTATTAAAAAAATCAAAAAACAAAATATTTACTTCTGTATACACATATTTTGTATGTAGTTAATGTTAGAAAGTGCAATAGTTAATAAGTGTATTAGGTTTGTGTTAATGTGATTAAGCCAAACCATATATATTTTAGGAAATGCAAAATTAAAAAAAAAAATCGCATATCCATATACATAATTTTTCTAAAGTGTGTAACTAATGTCGTCAAAGTGAAAAAAAAAAAAATTTCTTTAGCCTTGCACTCAATGTATCTATCATCAATGGGAATTTTTTATTTGTTTATGTAAAAATAATAAATGAATTGATTCAGATCAATATAAGCACATGACTTTCAATAATGGGGACATAGTGGTTTACCACATCATATGATAGATTTATTTATGAAAATGAACTTTTCTAGTTTCAAGTGGGGAGATAAATCATACAAGCAAGGTGTTCATTCATTTCCCACAATCCATTATGTATATTGCACCCTTTGTATATGACATCTCTCATCAAATATAAAGGTTTTATAGTGGAATGGTTGAAATAATTAGTTGTTTGATTGTTGTCTATACTGTGTCCAACAATCAATTGTATGATCTTAATATTTCATGTATTAAACTAAACATCCATAGGTTTAGGTACAAAGTCATTGACATAGTGGCATATCATGGACAAATTGCAACCATTATCTTTAATTGAGATAAGTAATTCCAAGTGGGCATCTTCATTAATAGTAACTAATGAAGTGTGTTCCTATGTGATGTTTAACAAAAGAGAGCCGCGTTCGTGGGACAATAATAATAAAATAAAATAAAAAAAATTGTTAATTTCAATATATGTTGGTACCTGAACTTCGCAATGGTCAATTTAATTTTTATTCAAATATTTCATAACTATTTTTACTACATCACTAATATTATTTGCTATATTTCTTGAAGAAGAAAAAGTCTATCAATATTAAATAATATTAAACAGAACAACATTGTTAAGATGGTAATAAAAATAGTTTAAAAAATTAAATTAATCACTTCAAAGTTAGATACTAAATTAACTTTTCTTATAAAATTCAAATACTAAATTAAATTCTTTTACAAAATTCAGATACAAATTTAACATTTACCATAAAATAAAATTATTAGGCCATATTTGAAGACATGCATTTATCAGAGAAAGACTTTAGTAGAATGACATATAAGAGCGTTAAACCAATGATTGGTAATTTTTTTTTTTTACTATGATGGGTAAAATATGAAAATTTTACATAACATTAGCTACTGCTAAGTATTCACATAGTATATAATATTTAATAGTTTGTTAACTCCCTTATATGGAGTCAAATTTAAATATTTTTTATATGCTTGAATTAAATCAAACATTTTCTTAAAAGATTCTTCATAACATTTTGTAAATCCTTAAAACTTATTCATATAATAATAACTTTTAGTTTTATCATAATCAAATTGATAATTTATTTGACTCACTAAAAACGGTATCAGTTTGTGTTTTTAATCTCAAAAATAGAAAAATCGAATAACAATTATCCAATATTGAATTTTTTTTTTTTATACCACTTGTTTCTCATATGGTACAACTTTAAAGAAAGAGAAATCAAATCCAATTTGTCTTATTAGAATTTGGAAAATTATATTAATATTATTAAAGTTATAGCAGTTTATGTTATAACAATGTTCAAATTAAGCTGCCAATTTTAAGTTGGGAATTGCTCTATGCTAAGGAAACCTCACCCCCACCCTTGAAGGGTACGTATTGTATTAATCAAAGGGAATTTTAAATTGATTTGTTTATAGACATGAATGGATTGGGCCACTAAATGTGTCTCTTGTTCTGATATGCCAAAATAAGATTAGACAAATCGTAGCATCTCATTGTTTTTTATGGCCTACCACTCTTTGGTTCATTATGTTTTTTCTGCACTTGTTTTATTCTTTCAAAAAATTATATTTATACATATTTATTTGCCACTCCATTTGAACGATCAACTTTTTTTTCTATTTATATAATAAACCATAAATAATAACTATTTTAAAAAATTGAAAAAAAACACTACAAGAAAATTGTTCTTTATAGCACATTTGGTTCACTAAAATGAAATTGGTATTCTACCTCTATTATTGCAAAATATCTATTTCTTTATTTTGTTTGCCAAAAATTCTATCAAAAGAATGTATATTTTATATAATGTGAAATAGCTAAGTAATTCTTATTCGTTTTTTTATTGAAAGAATGACTATTCTTGACCAAAAAATATAATTTATTTCAAAAAATATCCCTAATAATAAAATAAAAAATTGCAATTCCTTATAACCTTATTCTATTTTAGTGAGCCAAGCATGCCTTTATAGATAGAAATTCTACAGTAGAAAACTGATAAAAGAAGTTATATTTTTACAAATAAAATCAATAACAAATTTTTACTATAAAAATTACGTTCATAACAAACTTTTATCTCTAAATCCTAGTTTTCTTATAATAAAATAAGAAAAAACAAATCTCTTAAATGTTGGTTAACCGCCCTACTTACAACTGATTACATGATGAGTGACTAACCTCGTTCCTAGTAGACAGCACAACCTACCTCTAGTGGCTCACCTCCACTACCTTCACTTTGGCCTAATTAAAATATGATGTGTGTAAAGGTGAAAAGTTTTTAAAAAGTTGACAAAAATCTACTTTTGTACAAGTTTTTAAACATTGAAATTTAAATAAAAAATGTATATAATATTAATTATTCAAATAAAAAAGTAGATATATTCCTTTCTTTATTTTCATAGATAATAGACATAAAAGTCTTTTTTGGCTTATCCAAAATTTTTAAGTCTGGCTGGATATTCCATCCCTATTTTTTCATCCCACAACATTACAATGGATTGTGTGTGTATGTATATTTCCAATTAGACTCTTCTTGTGAGAGGTATAGCAAGCTTCAAATTTTGAGGGGTATACCTTCATCTATATTTCTGCCACTTGTGTTTCTAAACTTTTAATCAATGCTTTAGATGTACTCATTAATCGGACCTGTTATATCATTACTAAAAGGGTAAGTAGTTATTATATCTTCGGATAAGCAACCCAATGGTCTCAAGGTTTTTGTCTCAATATATAACAATTTACTTTTTAACCAATTACTATTTATTATAATTATTAAAAGAAAAGGAATTACACCCCATACGTTTTATTGAAGGGTCCGTGTTAGTATCCTTAGGTTATAATATCTTAACATAACTCTATAGAGCTGATGCTTACTTAATTTTGGCATTAACATTCCTTTCTCTAGAGTGGGGGAAAAAAAGCATTAATGAATTGGATTTTCATTAGGTATGTTAGAGGGAGGCAAGAAAAGAAACACTTGATTTTTCATTTTTTTTCACTTTGCCCAGTCATATAGTTTGAGTTTTTTGTTTTCACTTTTGAAACCTGTATTATTATTATTTTTTTTTCACTTACTTAACTTGAGTTTTTGTTCATTTTGACTATGCATTCCTATGTAATTTATTTTTTCCCAACTATACAACATGCACTCCACCATAAAAATATTACTCGACTATCACAATTTTTCCTTTAAAAAAAAAAAAAAGGAATCCAAGACAAAACACTGCAAGGACAATGAAGTATCGATTTAATTAGCTTAAATATAATTGGGTAAAAATAATAATTCAGATAAGCCAGTTGGAAAAAAAAAAACAACATGAAAATTCATCTTGTATCAGACCATGTTTAACGCATGATGCTTAGTGTACCTTTTTTCTTGCTGAAGGACCGAGGTATGGATTCTCCAGCATTAAAGCTCGATCCTTCAAAAAGCTGGGTTCCTTTGACAACGATCTCAGAAGCATGAATTCTTTTTTATACTTTTAATGTTTGTTTGTGTATAATTTTTATTATGTGAATTCTTTAAATAATATAAAGAAATATTAAAAACTATTTTTTTAAATCTTTAGGGATAAAGTTGAAAATTTCTCAAAAATGAGAATTTTTTAAGATGTTGACGTGCCACTTAGAAACTCTAAACGAGGATTCTTGAGATTAAAGATGGTCTAACTAAGGAAAAAAAATATAAAGAGAGTGAAAACTAATATTTGTTATAATTAATAACCCAATATAATATATAATCTCAATATTCTTTTAAGGGTGGAAAATATTCCATATCTTCATGTCTCGGTCTGCTTAAGTTTAGGCACTTGCCCTGTGTAGATTTTCTTTATGTTGTAATTTAGCAGGTTTGACCAATTCTATTAAAATTTCTTTGCATAGGCTGTGAGAAAATTAGTAAAAACTTTGTTTTGGTTGATCTCAAGGACTAGACAACAGCAACAACTTTGAAAGAGAAAACGTTAATGAGAAAGAGTCTGGTGGGGTTTTGGTGTTTTCCTAGATTTTGGTTCATCCTAAGG
This sequence comes from Combretum micranthum, assembly GCA_024138025.1. NCBI lineage: Eukaryota > Viridiplantae > Streptophyta > Magnoliopsida > Myrtales > Combretaceae > Combretum > Combretum micranthum. The sequence continues at coordinate 260,789 of JAMXBD010000410.1, forward strand.
TAGACTGCCAAATTGTCTTCTTTTGTGTTGAAAGCACACTTCTTGTCCTTAATATAGCTATGGTCGGTTTTAACAATGTTTATTGGGGGTGTTTTCAAGGGGGAATGACATTTTGTTACCTTGTAGGCATCGTTAGCTAGGTCTTTTTACTTTTTTGGAATACGCAATTCGATCAAATATATGTATAAATAAAGCTAATCCTAGAATTCAGCTAAACCCAGGAGATAAATATTGGATTGTTGGGTAACGTTAAAAGAAGGAAATTCCACATGGGTTTGGAAAGTAAAAGGAGTTTGATAAAATCTACAATGCTTCATATTTGTCCTTTTTTTTAAACCCAGAAACATGCCCTCTAAAGGTTATCACCACCCATAAAGGTTAGAAATTACATGTTTTTGAAAATTTCAATGTACCATTTATTTTATATTATTGAACTGGTCTGGTAAATTATTTATCTGTGAACGAACTATTAAAACACCTATTATATTAATTTCTATAATTATTTTAATAAGTAAATGATAATAGATTGAATAATCTCACAAATAAAACGTAGTTTTTTATATTAAAATGGACTAGAGTTGTTAGTATCTTCCATATATGAATATATAAGAAAGTAAATTTAAAAATGAAAACTTGAAATAATTTGCAAATAAAGAAAATATTTAGGTGGTTACTTACTTGTATCATATAACGAATACGGTGAAATAGGGATTTAAATTTGTGAAATTAGAGAATTTGTGAAATAAAAGTTTGAAGAGATCTATTATTGGTTGTTGAGAAGTCTCTACTTTGGCCTCAGTAGATATTTATTTATCATGTCAGCAAACCGTAATGACTTCATGGGACTATATTGTAAAGAATAGAAACTTAGTGTGACATCAAATATGGATAATTCTAAGTAACCCTAAAACAAACAAGATTTAATTGAACTTTTACATAATATTAGGATATTTACTTGATTGCATATGAATTGATCAAACTTTATCACAAGTACGAAGCATATTAGTATATCTGTTTCTTTATAGAAAATAAATCAATCTTGTTGAACGATGATATAAAAATGAATAACAAGTAATATGGTATATATGGATTGATAACTCGTGTTTTCAGGACATCATTAAAAAAGTGTATATGATATGTCTTTATTGAGCTTGTTTTACAAAACCTTACGAAATCAAAAAGTTATAATGAATCACCAGTCAAATACACTTTTCTATAAATTTATGATTTTATATGTATATTCTTAATTAAAATAGATATAAAATTGTTTATGCATAAACTTTAAATAGAATTACGAATTTAGATATATAATTTTATACGTTTAAGATTTTATCACTTTTATACAATTTTGTACAATTTTGCTTATTTTATTCATTCCAATGAGTATTATAATTGCGATTTTGACAATGATGAATGCAGTTATTGTTAATATTTTATTGAGCAATCCGGAGTACTCATTAACGGAATCTTAAACTGAATTAATGTGTATTGAAAAGCAATTGCAGTTTGATTAGAAGAAAAGAAAAAAAAAGGAGGAAGGAACGGAGCTGGTAAGCAGACATGCACCACCATGCCGCCATTACCTTAAACTTGATCACGTTCTAACACTACCAAAAAGGATTTTACTTTCCTCAAATCAATGCTTGCTGTCTTGTTGGATTTATCAAATTGTCATTTAGGAAAGGATAGGAATAGGACTGTGTGTCCGTAAGCATAATAGGCAACCTTTTTGCCACTTCCATGTGGGATGGGTGTTATTAAATTGTGTTGCTTGATTAACTCAGATCATATGTATGTCCATAATGTTTAATAACACCTTCTATGTGTTCATGTATCCACCATCCCATGATGAAATAAATTGAATGTCGGTTCTCTTACTTTTTGGTGTAATCCTCCTTATAATCTCATGTCACTCAAAACAGCTGGAAACAACAAAATATATGTTTGAATAACTTAGTGAAAATGAGAAGAGAATTTCTTAATAACTTTTTGCAGGCAGTTCTAGCACGTTGAGCACTGCGCAAAAACCCTAGACTTCAGCACGGTTTGGAAGGACAAACAAAATAAATAAATAAAAAAAAAAATAATATGTATTAATACACTATACATACAAAGGAGCAATGATCAAAACCAAATGATTTATTAATAAATGGCAACAATGGCAAATAATTTTTAAAAACTACTCTTGTGTATTATAAAACTGCAATATATCATATGTTTTATTGATATTTATTTTTTTTATTATAATCAATTTTGTAACATATTATTGTCATTAAAACCTTTACGACTATTAGTGTTTACTTGCTACCTTTAAGAATTTTTCCTTTTAGAGTATCGCATGTACGTGAAAAAAAGGAAGAGATGAGCAGGAACCCAATACAGTATATTGACGTCCACATGCAATATAATGACCAATCACGAATTCACATGTACTTACATGTTATACATACAATACATAGTCATTTAATTGTCTCAGCAATTTGACCAAACAACCATCAAAGAGATAACTCAATGCCTCAATTCACACATAGATTTATGTACACTTATATGTTGGATACATTGGTTGCTTTTTAATAATCACACACTGGAACCTCCTTGATACCCGTATCCTAAGTGTAACTCCACTCGAGATTATGCCACAAAAAGGATCATCGGGTTACCATGGTAATAGCATGCATATTCCTTACCTAATACTAGCAATCATACACAAGCACCAAGCAAATCTTATAGCCAGATAATCAATCAATCAGTTTATAATTCTATCCTAAGAAAACATAAGCAACAACTAAGGTATACAAGTGCCTAGAACATGGTCTCTTCCCAAAATCAAATCTCTAGAGCTTTTGAAACTTGAGTTATGATAATATACATAAAGTATTTAGAACTATTTATGCTTCCAAACTTACTTATAGTTCACAATTCCAGTAGTTCTACTCTTACACTATTGTTAATGTAAAAAACAATGTAAATTTTTAATTCAAGATGAGAATTTGGTAATAATTCAATAATATCTAACGTTCAGGGTTTTAAAGTTAGTTTTAGGGATTTAAAGTAATTTAAATCTAAAAGAAAGAGGTTAAACAAGATTTAAGTGCTTTTAAGAAGGAAAATGCAAGTTTGAAAAAGTTATATTGAGCATGATTTAAACATCACCATGCTGGGAGGCTATTTGGCTCACCACAATCTTGCTAAAATGGTGTGGTGAAGTCTTTGTTTTTACTTGGAGATAAATACAACCATGTCAAGGGTCATGTTGATCACCACGACCATGCTAAGTGAAGTCTATGGTTTAACTTGGAGATCAACATAGCCATGTAGAAGGTCATGTTAATCAACATAACCATGTTGAAAAGGTGTAATAAGGTCTATAACTTAACCTAGAGATGAAGATGATCATGTCAAGGGTCATATTGATCACCATGGCCATGCTGAAATGGTATGGTGACCTAGAACATTAAGTTCATAAATCTTCCCCTGGTTTTTTCATAAAATCCAATTTTTATGATTTCCAATTGCAATTTTCTCCCAAAACTCTTTCATAAATAGCAACAAACACTTCCTCAACATTCTTAACACGAGACCAATCTTTAAATGATAACTTGCTTGTGATTTTCACTTGTTCCTTCACCAATAAGTATCCTTCCACCCCAATGCCTAAACTTCACATTCATAACTCTTTCATAAATAGCAGAAAACATTTCATTGACATTGCTAACACAAGTCCAATTTTTAAATGATAACTTATGATTTTCACTTGTTACTTTACTAATATGTATCCTTCTACCCTAATGCCAAATTTCACATTCACAACTATTTCTCCAAACATTGAGATGCATTTTTTGCCAAAAATCACTATTAACATCTCTTACACCTTCGTAGTTTTATCAGAAGTGAGATTGGGAAAACTAAGAAATTACTACCGTCATTTGTTACACACTTTTAGGGTTTTGGAAATAACAATCAAATTCTTCCTTAAGATTTTCCATAATAAAGAAATGTCGGCACATAGAGAAATTTTCTTACCCTCACCTTCTTGGTCAATTGTTACACTAAAGAAGGATGTCTCTTCTGTCATGTGATAAGAAATTGTCATACAAATGCAAGAAAAGAAAGTTACATTGGCTGATTCTATATTTATGAGATTTAAATGATTGTAAAATGACCCTTTTACCCATTATTTTAGTTTTCATTTTATTTTGCACACAACTTAATTATTTCATTCTTCTCTCCTTTAGAAACTTTCATACGCTAAAGTTACGTAGTGTTGCAAGTTTTGATTCCGCCGGTAGAGACTAAGACTTATAAAACACAAAAAGTCAATTAGTGGTGTGTTGGCGGATTGTCTAACACAGCCACTCCGATGCTTAAGTTAGTCGTAGGTCACCTCTTTAGAGAATTAGATATTTATGAGTACTGAATGTTCATACTTGCCTTACCTGGTTGGAGAGAAAGGCTATGTATAGATGAGATCATATCAAAATAGGACCCACAATATATTTTCTATTAGCATGGCACCCCAGGTTGGTAGTGACCTATTCTCAAGAAAAAAGAACCGTCCTAGATCCAAGAAGAATGAGATGTATGCACCCTCCCCTACGGCGCCACATTGTGGGGCAGGGAACATATCAAGAGAAAGTAACTCGTTAGGAAGCTCATAGCACATCAAGGAAGAGAGACATGTCACTGAGTTGTGTGGCATATCATTATGGGTCTTCACTTAAGAGTCGCGATGTAATATGATGGGGAGTTTGGTCTCTACCAAAATGAGGCCCTTTGAGAGCTATGGTTAAGAGCCATGGTCCTAGTCGGGGTGGATTCCTTATGGAGCAATTGAGCTTGTGGGCTCCTGAATCTATTAAGGGCCTTTTGGCCCATGCAATGCTTGTAATGGCTGATTGGGCTACTATCTATTATTTACCATCAACACCTAGATTTTCAAAAAGTTTTGAATATTTGGTTCTCTTTTCCTCCTTTAATTCCCAAGCATCTTCCCACTCCGTTAGCATAGTCCACTGTACCTTTCATATTTGATCATCCTTCCTTTTAAATATTCACTCTTTGGTATCATCAATCCCTACTGGCTTCTCTATTAAAGTAGGATTGGACTGTACCTCCAACAGTTCCAAGGTAGTAATTTGATATGGATCTGGCACTAACTTCATTAGAATGGATATATGGAATACGTTATGTACCATAGTTAAGCTTGACAATAGTGCCAAGTGATACACCACATCCTTAATCCTTCCCCATATTTCAAAAGGCCCTACATACTTGTATTTTAGTCTACTTCTCAGCTTAAACCTTATTACTCCCTTTGTTGGTGAGATACTCAACCATACATAATCTCCTACTTTAAACTCTAAAGGTTTGTATTATTTATGCCCATAGCTTTTTTGATGACTTTAAGCATCTTGCATTCTCTACTTACTTTAATTTTATTAATGGCTTCTTAATTTACCTTTGGTGTAAATACCCATCTATCACCTATCCCAACTTAGTATATTAGTGATATGCATTTTCTCCCATGTAATGTGTCATATGGTGCTATATAGATCTTTCCCTTATAGCTATTACTATAGGAAAATTCCACCAATGGCAAGTATATCCTAAGTACCACCAAAATCTACAATACATGCTCTAAGCAAATCTTCTAGTATCTAGCTTGTCCATTCTAATTAACCATTAGTTTGAGGATGAAAGGCAATACTAAACTTTAATTTTGTCTCTAGAGCGTGATAAAGATTTTCAAGAACCTCCCTATAAACTTGTTACCTGATCAATCACAATTGTAGCAGGTACACCTTGTAATCTAATAATTTCTTTTACATACAACTTAACAAGCCTCTTTAGAGTATAACCCATTTTGATGTGTATAAAGTGTGTCAACTTGGTTAGTCTGTCCACAATTACCAAAATTGCATCATTCTTTCCTTAGTTCTAGAAAAGGCAATGACAAATCTATGGTTACGTGCTCCCACTTTCATTCAAGTACTGGCAAAAGTTATAATTCACATGTCGGTCCTTAATGTCCAATGTTCATTTGTTGACATGTCAAATAGTATGATAATATTTTGCAATCCCTTTCTTCACATTACTCCACCAATACATTTCTTTCAAATCTTTATACATCTTGTTTCCCTCTGAGTGTATGGTGTAACTATCATAATGACTCTTTGACTAGTTCTTTCTTACCTCATTACTCGTTCAAGATCTACACTAAACTCAATAGCCTTGCCCATATTCACCCTCTTCTTAATATTTTGGATTCCTACATTATTAACTTGCGCTGCTTTATCTGTTTTACTAGTGTAGGTTGGATCCTCAAGTTAGCCAACCTCGCTCCTGCCTCCGTGGTCATATCTTCCAACTCAAATCTACATATCTTTTCTATCAATGCCTGTTGCAAAGTTATCAAAGTGGTCAAATTTCCTTTCCTCTTCTCATTAAGCACATTTACTACAACATTTGCTTTTCTAAGGTAATATTGGACATCTAACCATAGTCCTTTATTAACTTTAGCTAGTGTCATTGTCTCATACTTAGCTCATTCTATGTAAATATATACTTTAAAATCTCATAGTTTGTAAATATCTTTCACCTATGTCCATACAAGTAGTATCTTTACAATTTCAATGCCAATACCATTGCAGCCACCTCTAAGTCATGGGTATGGTAATTCTTCTCATAAGGTTTCAACTAGTGATGACTCTACTATGTTGCATTAATACATATCTCAAACCCTGGATTGATGCATCATTGTATATGGTATATCTCCCCACTCACTGGTAAAGCAAAAGCTGGTAATGATAATAATTTTCCTTCAGTTGTTGAAAATTGTTTTTGGCACTTATCATCCTAAGTAAACCTTACATCTTTCTAAGTCAACCTAGTTAAAGGACCTACAACCTTGGAGAAACCTTCCAAAAACTTCTTATAATATACTAGCAAACCCAAGAAGCTTATAATCTCTAAGATATTTTTTTAAGTGTAACCCACTTAACTACATCTTTTATTTTCAAGTATCAATTGAAACACCATTTGTATTTATAATATGGCTTAAGAAGAACACTTTCTCTTGCAAAAAAAATCACATTTGTTAAACTTGACATACAACTTCTCTACCTATTACTTACTTAATACTAACCACTAATGCTCCATGTGTTCTTCTTTATTCTTAAAGTATATGAGCATATCATGAATAAAAACAACTACAAATTGATCCAAGTAATCCCTAAAGTCTTGTTCATCGAATCCATGGTAAAACCAAATGGAATCACTAGAAACTCATAATGCCTGTATCTAGTCTTAAAAGCCATTTTCTACACATCCTTAGGTTTGATTTTAAACTTCAGAGCACTTGCACCCCTTTTAATTGATCAAACAAATCATCTATTATGGATAGGGGGTATTTGTTCTAGACATTATTCAATTCTCTATAGTCTATACACAACCCCATACTCACATCTTTCTACTTTACAAAAAGCATTAGGGGTCCCCAAGGTGAAACACTAGGTCTTATCAAGCCCTTATCTAACAACTCCTACAATTGCCTATTGATCTCCACTAACTTTGTAGGTGCTATTCTATATGGAGTTGTTGATATAGGAGTCATACTAGACACCACATCTATACAGAATTCGATCTTATTATCTAGAGGTAATCTAAGTAAGTCATCCAAAAACAATTCTTGGTGTCCACATTCCACAAGTATTCTAGACACATCAAAAATACACTCTTCCCCTATATTCAAAGCAATTATTGATTGTAAAGGTTGGCCCCATAACTCATAGATAAGAAGAATAGCGGGTCTCTGAACCTCTATTTCATAAGTGAAAGCATCCCCATCCATTAGTTCAGTTCTTATTATCAATTTATGACAATCTGTAGTAACACGAAACTTTGCTAACCATTTAATCTCTAAACTAACATCAAAATATACCATATTTAAAACTATCAAATCGGCTAGTACATTCCTCCCTTTAATGATTTGCTTCAAGCACTATACGCATTCATAAAAGTCTCAGACATACAAGAATATGTAGCTTTTGCATAAAACAACACATAAGCATCATGCATGAGATCGAGAAATGTATCTACCATATTATCCACATCATAGCCATGATAGTGTTAGAGAGCATATACATGTCGGTGTTCTTGTTAATTGTCCATCGATAGACTAGTAACCCAAATGAATCACCTGAGAAGTCTACCCATTAGGCTCTTTACGATCAAGAACTCTATGTCCCCTTTGCTTGCATTTGAAACATAAAATTGGAGGAAAATTCTTCTCAATGCACATCTTGGTACTATGTCCCACCTTGCCATAAGTGATTAAACATTTTCTAGCTACCTGCAGTCTTTCAAGTTATGTAGGCCAAGGCATTTAGGACATTTCTAATATCTTGTCTAGATCACACGTATGGTATAGTAGTAAATGGCTTTATCTCTTCATATTGAACCAACACATTTGTGGTTAGCCTCTTCCCTAAGGAAATCTGAGTCCTATGACTTTTGTGATCACAAATCGGCCTCAACCCTTACTTAATCAACTTAGCCTTATTGACTATTATTGCATATGTAGTCAAATCAAGTCTTCACCTGATGCTTAATATATGCTTCTAACCTAAATACAAACCTACTAACCTTAGATTCTTCGCTAGCCTTTAATGCCTCTAGCAAAAATTTCATTAACCTATTCATTTCTGCCTCATACTTCTTCGTAATCATCTTAATCTATTGAAAAGTATAGTAATCCTGCAACGTTCTTTTGCATCACATTTTTTAGGGAGAACTTAGCATAAAACACCTTCTTAAACAATTCTCAGGTGATTACTCCATTTACAAGCCCTTTAGTGTGAACCCACTAGCCATTTGTAGTCCTCTTCAGGAAGTATGCAACATAGTACACTTTCTTGGCCTCAAGAACATCAAAGGCTACAAAACTTCCTATATCCACTACTCAGCTTCAAGTGGCTTCCCCAACTATGGTTCAAACTTCTACACTAAGCTAATAAACTTATTAAGGTTGATGGTGTTCTTATGTCTAGCTCCATTGCCTCTATTCCCCCATTGCTTCTATAACCTTCTAGCCTCTAAGCATCACCATTGGCATAAAGACATCAATCCTCATCTATTATTATTGTTGCATCACTACCTCTAGTAGAGAGTTAACAACTTGTATTAATTTCCCAGCATCAACTGGTAATTGTTGAGCAACTAGCTATGGGGGGTTCTATCGTTGTCCTCCATAAGTCTCCTCTTTGTTATCCCTAGTAGCATTTTGTTCCTTATTGTTTCTCCTAGGCATTTTAAGAAAAGAAAAATAGAAAGCAGCATAAAATTAGATAAAACTATAACATGAAAGAAAGAGTGTGTGTGTGTGTGTGTGTAGAAATTATATACTGTATTAAAATATAATAACTCATGCAATTTACAGCCCCATATCTACCTATGCTGATTATTGCTCATTGCCTTTAGGACTTCATAACCTAGTTCCCTAAAGATCTTAAATCTAAGCTCTAATACGACTTAACATATAATGTCCTAAACTTATAGTCATTTACCATTTGTCACGTGTCTACAATTAAATGAAGACATGTTAAGCCTCAAAACCAGCTAATACCCACATTTAATAATTGTTAAACTTGAAACACACATTTATCATACTAAGCCCAAATCAACAAATACATGGTAGTGAACTCCTCAAAAAATAAGAACAATCATAAATCTACATACTAATAACATTAGATGGCTTATAGAGTCTATCAACCAAATTAATAATATCTACCACTAGACAGATGAAGGGTCCATACTTACCTTACTATAACACACTAGTTTACAAAAGTCTAAACTATAAAGATATACAGATTAAGAGTCCTTGTCTCTAAAGGACTAACAAGTCAATTTAATAATAAGCTGGATAATCATCTCCACTTCCTCCCCATAGCCAATTATAACGTTGCATCCAACAAATTAAGCACTATAAAAGTATCAACCATACATGAAAAAGAGAATTGGATGAGTGAGAGCTTAGTATGATATACCAACAATTAGATACATTTGAACAGTCAATCAAACTCATATGCATACATGTCATACACGCAACAAACAATCATTTAATTATCCAAGTAGTCTAATCCAATAGCCATCAAAGTAATAGCTTAATACCTCAATTCACACATGGATATAAATGTATTTATATATTGGTTATTAGACACTCCCCAATAATCATGACACGGGAATCACCTAGACCTAGGGGTTGCTGAAAAACCAACCGAACCAAACCAAACCAAACAATCTGTAACCAAACCAAACCGAAAATATGTCTTTCTTTTTTTTTTTTACAACTTAGTTTAAAATTTTTCCAATCCATAAATTTATGATTAGTTTGGAAGGGTAAAGCAAACCAATTCTTAAAACCGAACCAAACCGTTTTAAAAAATATATAATAATATTTAACTTATAAGTTATAAGTATAAATTTTTTTATAATAATTGATTAAAGGCCATATATGTTCATAAGATTTCATTTGATATTTATTATTTGGCAAATATTGATTAAAGTCAACTTGTTCATTTTTAAATTTGTTTTTTAAGCTTATGATATATATTTTTTTGTTGATAATGAACTATTATGTGTTTTTTAATAGTTTTTAACTTTATAAAGTATTAAATTTATTTATTTAGTTATAAACTCTTATTATGTATTAATTGTTTAATTTATTTTTTCAACGGATCATTTTATTCATTGATGACTTTTATTGATAGATGATTTTTTATTTTGGATAAATTTATTGGTAGATGATTGAATTGATGGTTTTATTAAAAATTATAATTATACTTTACTATGTATTGGTTAGTGAATATAATTTATTGATGGATAACTGATTTTATAGAGGACTATATATTAAAAGTATAATGAATTCATAAAGTATTTTACCATGGTTTACAATATAAACTTTGTATAGTTATATAAATATGTAAGTATCTACACAAATGTCAAAAAATTAGAATAAAAAAATTAATTAGAATTTTGATTTAATTCGTAATCCAAACCGAACCAAACTGTTATTTAATGGTTTAGAAAATTTTTAATCTAAACCAAACTGTTACTTAATGATTTGTTTTGGGATGAAAAAACCATAAATTATGGTTTAGTTTGGTTTTAGGAAAAACCAAACCAAATTGATCAGTACCTACCCTTACCTAAACCTACCTTCATCCTTTCCATGTATAACTCCACTTGAGACAATACCACATAAGGATCATCAGGTTACCATAATATTAGCGTGTGTACTCACCACCTAATAACAACAGTCATACACAAGCAACAAGTGATTCTCATAGCCTAATAGTCAATCTTACGCAAACACAAGTAGTAAGAAGGATTACACGTACTTGAAACATGGACATTTCCTAAACTCAAATCTCTAAAGTTCTTTAAACCTTATTTATAATATACATAAAGTATTTAAAACTATTTATATTTTCAAACTTACCTATAGCTCACATTTCTAATAGTTTTGCTCTTACATCACCATAGGTGTAAACGAAAGGTAAATTTTTAATTTAGGATGAGCATTTGGTAATGATTTAATAATATATAACTTTTTGGGTTTTAGATTAACATTACATCTTAAAGAAAGGGTTTAAGCAATATTTAAGTGCTTTTGAGAAGGAAAACATGAGTTTGAAAATGTTTTACTTAACATAGCCATGCTCAAAGGCCATGTTGATCAACACAACCTTTCTAAAAGAGTGTGGGGAAGTATATGGTTTAACCTGAAGATTAATATGACCATGCCAAGGGTCATGTTGATCACTTTGGCCATGCTGAAAAGGTGTGGTGAAGTCTATGGTCTAACTTGAAGCTCAATATTGCCATGTCAGGGGTCATGTTGATCAACACAACCATGCTGAAGGGGTGTAGTGAAGTCTATGATTTAACCTGGAGATCAATATGGCCATATTGAAAGTCATGTTGATCACTACGGCCATATTAAAAAGGTGTAGTGACCCAAAACATCAAGTTCATAAGTCTTCCCTTTTTTTTATAAATTCAAATTTGAATGTTTTCATTTGCAATTTATCCTCAAAACTCTTTCATAAATAGCTAACAAGAACAATATTTGAACAATAATGACCCATTCACTTCGCTGAATGGACTAAGGGGAAAATAGAATTTTAATTCAAAGGGAATGTAATAAATTTTTAATGGCTATTATAATGTTCGCTTTGTGTAAAAAGTAAAAAAAGTAATTATTAAAGTAAATGATAAAATATTTATAATGCCCCATGTATTAATTATAGAGAGAAAATAATAATATAGTTGTTATTTTCAAAATAGGTGTATTTATGATAACGTTAAAAATAGCCCATTGAATAATAATTCATGAGATGGAGACATGAATTGCTATTCATCATTTTTAAGTAATAGCAATTTATTATGAATTGATATTACTTTCAAATGAACACCATAATATTAGCTTTACGTCGAACAAGGAAGGAATGAATAGTCATTCATGTCAAGTGAACGGACGATAAATTACTTGTGATTGTTGCTTGTTCCTTTGCCAATGAATATCCTTCCACCATAATGTCTAAAATTCACAATTATAATTAATTCTCCAAATATTGAGATGCATTCCTCCACCAAAAATCACTGTGAGCATCCCCTACACATCCATGACTTACCAAAAACAGAATGGAAACCAAGAAATTATTGTCCTCATTTGTTACACCCTTTTAAATAACTACAAATAACAAACTAATTCTTTGGGACTTTCCATAATAAAGAAATATTAACGCATTGAATAATTGTGTTACCTCACCTTGTCCATCAATTGTTCTACTTAAAAAGAATGTTTCTTCATGTTGGTTTTAAATCCTATGAGATTTATATAATTGTGGAATGGCTCTTTTACCCCTGATTTTACTTTTCTTTTTATCTTACAGATAACTTGGTTGTTGTTATTGTTTTTGTTGTTGTTATAAGCCAACTTACGTTGGAATTAAATGCATCGTATTAACTTATACACTTTGATTTGTTATAATTGTGCAAAACTACATGAATAGCTTACCTCTTATTGAACAAGGTTCAAATCTCAATATCTTCAACTTAATAATCTCATATACTTAATTGAGCTTGAGGTAAATTTATATATATAGACAAAGTTTTTATTAAATTTGAATTAAGTCAAACTTCTAATATAGATTAAATTATAATTAATACAAGTCTTTCTAACTAATAAAGCTTCATCAAGCTCAGTTGCACTGTGCGGCGTTGGTAGTTTCAAATCTTTACAAGAATTTCAATTATACTATAGCTATGCACATTTTTTTTCGTAATTGTCTATATACTAGAATGGAAAATTCAATTACTAAACCACCATAACCGACCACCAAGAACTGCAACTTCTCCTACAAAGAGCTACTTCTGAAAAACGTTAACAACATCAATTTTCGATGTTAAATTCTAATAAATAACATAAAATTTATGGTATATTATTTCATGTGGAACAAAGACAACCGTTGTTTTAATCTACTTGTTCCACTTCTAATGGTCCAACTTATTTCAACTACCTGACTCTCTAAGCAACACTATATTATTTAGTATATACGATGATCAACCCTAAGCCCAATTAAATTAAAACGGTGATACAATTTGCAACCAACGACATTGGATCCTTGACAACCAACCCATGATTCTATTCTTACTAATATGAATACTGAAATACACCTCCATTCTCCGCAAAGGAATAAGCCCATTTCTAATTAATAAATTGAGGATTTATTTGCCGGTCGAAACCATGCCACGCACTTAATCCATACAATCGACATCACTTTTAATATATGGCTGGCCGTGTTTTCCGGAGCACTGTATAGTAAAGAGAATACATAGATTTACTGCTTCACTGAATGAGCAAGTAACGACGGGGTATAGATATGGCAATCAATATTTTTTCACTAGTAAAGACTAAAAAGGAGGGGAAAAAAAGAAAAAGTCCAAGAACTATCTATCTTGCCATATAGAATATGGGATCGTTTGCTGTACTATTTTTTCATGTAGCAGACCCCACTGGAGAATTTATCTTAGGGCCTGCCTATCCACCTATTTTTACTCATGAAAATGACTTCTGTTTGTCTTGGACTCAGGTTCCCACAGTATCCAGGCTTTTCCCATCCAATGTGCCCCACTAAATGCAGGATACAGATAGAGATTCTATCCAAACGTGGCCATATAAGTTGACACTTACCTATCACTAATCAAGCCATCCCTCGTATCAAATGTCAATATCGCATTCAGTGGACCAAATTAAAGAAATTAACACTAGCAAATTCATCCTTTGATGACATCCCTGTGGCCAAACACACCAACCCATAGATTATATACACCAGTCTGGTAAAGCAGACCTCATCAGCCCTTAGATTATATACAACTTCAATGTAACTATACAAAAGACTTAACTTAATTGCCATAGATGATAAAATTTTCACAACTGGAGTAGATGACAGCCAGAAATGCAATTCTAACCTGCCTCACGGTTTAAAAGACATTATCAGTCTCCCCAGACTAACTTGAAAATGTTTCTACTGGCAGTTGCACTCACAACACCGTTGCTCCGGTTGCTAAGCATTTCCTCTTGAGCAGAAATGTCACCGTCCTAATCGAACCAAACATATTTCCAATAAGCACAAAAGTTCTACTACAATAAAAGCTCATGCATGCAACAAAGTAACAGGAGGGCTATCACTAAATGAGAGCATATTTCGATTAACTTAAAATAATTTCCAGCTATTGCCAATTGAGTTTTATTAGTTAAATATCTATATCACAAACTCATCTTGGTACTTGATCTTTAAGAACGGCATTATATTTGGTATATCTACACTAATAGAGATAAATTTCCACCAGCTAAAATTTAATAAATTGAGCACTCACAAGACAAGCATAGGCACGGGCAAGAGATATGATCGTCGGGTACATATCTAGAACCGCTATAGCAACTTCTTCGGTCACCTGAGGAACCTGCATTGTTGCATCTATTAAATACCAACATCTGCAAAATTGTCAGCAGACTCATTTACAAGATCAAATAATGAATCCACTTCTACCCATGTTTCAGTAATAATTAATAAATAAATAAATAACTGTTAACATTTACTAGTATTCATCCAGGATGGACAACCAAAATGGCAGAATGTCTATGGCCAATTCATCATTGGTCAAAGGCTATCAGGCAAACTCATTCAGGTGTTGATTATTTACCAAACTATACCGCATCTCATATCCTTACTTACAAATAAAAAGATAGGAGGTTCATCTTTAGTATAAGAAGAGTCTATACCTGCATGAGTTGAGTGGCAAATACATCACTAACAGTCATTTTCTCAAGATCTTGGCAGCTTTTGACAAAATCATCATAAAGAGGGCAGACCTCAGCATATTTAGGGCGATTCTCAAGCAGCAATGCATAGTAATTAGTTATTGCATGAGTGAGATATCCATACTTCTTCAGGGTATCAGCCAAGCCAGTAGTTCTTTGCACATCAAATCCTTCAAGAATCTCCGTGGTGAAACAACTGCATGAGGTTAAGTTCAATACACTAAGCTAAGCAATTGTTAACTATTCAGAATTCAGTTGCCAAAATAAGTTAGCAGTCAATGTAAAAACCTTCCATACAAACTAAATAATCTCATGGAGAATAATAGTTCACCTAAGCCTTGTTAAGTTACACATGGTCCACCTATATACACACATGATGTTTGCTGCTAGAATATCAACATGAGAAGATTTCTATAGCTGCCGTCAGCAGCATGCTGATATTTTTCCCAAGCTTGGAAACATTTGAAAGAATACAAGTGCAAAGGAAAAACATGCAAGAAAAATTAATACAGGAGGATCGATGTGGAAATGAGATGTAGAATAATCTAAGAAATTTTTAAATTATGAAGTGAAGGGATGGAATAAAAAGGTTGTGTATTTCTAAGAAATTAATCAAGTGTAAAAGAAGACATCTCCGGTCATTGAAGAGTTGCTGGATGAGTTGTGTGGAGCTACTATTTTTTCTAAAATTGATTTAAAGACCGGATATCATCAAATTCGTGTTCATGCAGCGGATATTCACAAGACCGCCTTTCGAACACACCAAGGGCATTATGAATTTTTAGTCATGCCCTTCGGTCTTACGAATGCCCCATCCACATTTCAGTCTACTATGAACGAAATTTTTCGTCCTCATTTGCGCCACTTTGTCTTGGTTTTCTTTGATGACATATTGGTGTACAGTGCTACTATGGATGAACATTTACAGCACTTGAGAGTAGTATTGGAGTTACTACAAAAGCATCAGTTCACTGCCAATAAAAAGAAATGTATTTTTGGACAAGCTTCCTTGGAGTATTTAGGGCACATTATTTCTGCTGAGGGAGTGTCGGTTGATCCAGTTAAAGTCCAAGCTGTATTGGATTGGCCTATTCCTTCTACTTTAAAAGCTGTCCGTGGTTTTTTAGGACTCTTGGGGTACTATCGGAAGTTTATTGCTAACTATGGACAACTGGCCAAACCGCTCACTAATCTTCTAAAAAAGATGCTTTCGAATGGAATGAGGAGGCTTTATCTTCTTTTCGGTCCTTGCAGCACGCCTTAACTCATGCTCCGGTTTTGGCCATGCCCAATTTCACTCAACAGTTTGTTATTGAGTGTGATGCTTCGGGAACAGGCATTGGCGCTGTCCTAATGCAGATGCCAAGCCTATTGCTTATTTTAGCAAGGCTCTTTCGGATAGAAATATGATGAAGTCCACCTATGAGAAAGAATTAATGGCCTTAGTTTTGTCTATCAATCATTGGCGGCCGTATTTGTTGGGAAGGAAGTTCATTGTCCGAACTGATCATCGAAGTTTGAAGTATCTATTGAATCAAAGAATTACTACTCCTAACCAACAACATTGGTTAGCAAAGTTATTGGGATACGAATTTGATATTCAATATAAATCGGGGCGGGAGAATGGCGCGGTTGATGCTTTGTCACGGCAGTTTGGAGATGGCCAATTGAATGACATTGTGCTGGCAGGCATTTCAGGTCCCATTTGGACCGATATGGGTGCTATCCGCACCGCTGTCTCACAAGACGCTTTTCTTGCTAATAAGGTTAATCTGTTGAAAGAAGGAAAAGAAGCAGGTCGTGGGTTTCGCTTGGTCCAAGAAACTTTGTATTATCATAATCGGTTAGTCATTCCTGCCAAGTCTACTTGGGTACCCTTATTTTTGCATGAGTTTCATTCTTCTCTGGTTAGGGGCCATGCGGGCTTTGTCAAGACATATAAAAGGTTGATTCAGCATCCATATTGGGTTGGAATGAAGCAGGATGTTGCAACCTTTGTAGCTCAGTGTGCTGTCTGTCAAAGGAATAAAATTCAGAATTTAGCTCCAGCTGGGTTGTTAAGCCCACTTCCTATTCCTACTGCTATTTGGAATGACATTTCCATGGATTTTATTTCAGGTTTACCACGTTCTAGAGGTTATGATGTTATTTTTGTGGTGGTGGATCTTTTTTCTAAATACGGTCACTTCTTATTGCTTAAACATCCTTATAATGCTCGCGTGGTAGCTGAGCTTTTCATGAAGGAAGTTGTAAGACTTCATGGTTTTCCTTAAACCATTGTCAGTGATCGCGATCCTCTTTTTGTTAGCAGATTTTGGCAAGAGCTCTTTACTTTACAAGGGACACGTTTGCACTTTAGTCCAGCTTATCATCCGGAGACGGATGGCCAAACCGAGGTCTTAAATCGCTGCTTAGAGTGTTATTTGAGATGTTTTGCATCAGATCTGCCTCATACTTGGGCTAAGTGGATTAGTTGGGCAGAATTTGCATATAACACTTCTTTTCATACTTCATTAGGAATGACTCCATTTGAGGTTGTTTATGGTCGGCCACCACCAGCTATACCTTTATATGTCCACAAGGAGGTATTGAATGAGCAACTGCGGCTGGCTATGAGCTCTCGGGATCAAGTCTTGCTTCAATTAAGTACAAATCTGGAGTGAGCTCAGTTGAGAAATTGTGCAGCAACCAATAAACACCGTCGGCATGTGGAGTATGCGGTGGGTGATTGAGTTTTTCTTAAACTTCAACCAGCTCTGCAGACAAGGATGGGGACTAAACCTATTTCTAAATTAGCTCCTCGTTTTTATGGTCCTTATCAAGTAGTTCGTCGAATTGGACAGGTGGCCTATCAATTACAACTGCCCGACAATTGCAAGTTGCATCCTGTTTTCCATGTTTCCCTGTTGAAACGTTCTCATGGATCTTTTCCTGTGGTGGCTGATTTGCCTACTGATAGGGAGTTAGATGTAGTTGAGGATAGTCCTTATCCTATCCGGGTGTTGGGCCGCCATTATGATGTTAGGGACGGGGTGGAGGTTCCTCAAGTGTTGATTCACTGGTCTGATTCTCCTTCTTCAGCTGCTACTTGGGAAGATACAGTCGCTATTTACAGTCAATTTCCTACTTTTGTCCTTGAGGACAAGGACAATTTTACTGGGGGAGGTATTGATACGAGTCCAGAAGGGAGATCTAGACCTATAATGCAGGTCTATAGGAGAAGAGAAAAATAATAAATGGGAAGTAGAGTAGAGTATGTTATATACTGTATAAATAAATAAAGAAGTTGTTAGTATATTCTGTTAGTAATAAATGTTGAGCTGAGCTGGAGGCTGAGTTGGACAAGTTAATTAGGGAGTGTGCCTATATAAGTCAGAAAATAAGGAGAGGCAGGGGAGGAGAATAAACAAGAATTCTGTTAGATTTGTTTTGGAAAGTTGGAGGTTGTTAGGAGTTGATTAGCCATACTTGTGTGGTGAGCTCTAACCTCTATAGCTTTAGCTTTCATAGTTTTTCATAGCTTCTGTGTGTACTCATTCTATTCTAGAAAACTGTCTTGTATCACTCCGCTCTGCTGTAAACTTAGGAGGTGAACAAAACTAGTTATGCATTATCTTAGTGCAAGACCAAATTAGAAACAACGTAGAGTAAGGAGGAAGATAACCATGGATTTTCTTATCCACCTTTAACCTTCCTTTCCCTGTCCTTTCCATTATACAGAAAATAATCCAATGATAAAATATAAAACATTCTACTGATAGGCTAATCTGGACACTGGCTCCCTAAGCTCATTTCACCCTATTTGAGCCTTAAGCAGAACTCTGTAGACTCGGTCCAGCTTGATTTGCAAACCTAAAATAGCCTCACAGAATTAGACCGAGCTGACCCACTGATAACAGTTTAGTCACTCCTCGCACGCTACTGTACAAGTTCCCCAGATGTCCTGAGAAGAGCTCCAACATCAATAAGTGAAGCCGACATCTACTAAGGAGTTAGTGAAATCGCCTACTGTTTTCAACCTGCCATACAAAGATTAATGGGGAGATTGCCTTCCTTATCGGGACACATCCCATATTAATGATGATCCACTTTCCTATTTGGCCACCATCTTACGTTATAAAAAAGTATCACCACCTTCTTGTGCAATCATCTACACACATTATTACACTGTTACTCTGTTGATTTTTCCCCACACTACATACTAACATAAGCATTAGAATTACCAAACTGGTCAAACCACTAGCATCCACTAACTCCTGTTTGTTTTGCAGATCAGTCCTCTGTTAGGCCCAATTCAGCTTATACTAAAGAATTTATAGTAGATGGGCAAAGGTCCCAGTGGCATCATAGTGCATTTTGTATTTGTGTGATGTTGTGTATTTATAGGGTGATGTTGTGTTGTAGTGTGGTGTTTGTTGTGTCCATGTTGTGCAGTGTGGTGTTTTTATTGTTGTGCAGTGTATATACTGTTGGGTATAGTGTGTGGTTATGTGTCAATTAAGTGTTGTGTACATGGTGGGCTAGTGAGTAAGGGGTATATTAAAGAGTAACTCAAATCAGTTACAGAGAAGGAGAAAATTTTACTTCCAACTGCTTAGTAAACAAGAGATTGATTGGGAGCTGTACCAGTGCACATTTATAAACAAAAATGAAGATGAATATTTATAAATAATCCAGCTCTAAGGTTTTCATAGGGAAAAACATGATACAAAAAAGAAAAGGAAATGCAGTATATTCTTATAACCAATTAAACTTATAACCTAGTTTAATGAACTCAGATTTTTTTCATTCTCATATGAAAATATACAAGATATGACAAAAACTGAATTTTCAGCCATTGCTCCCCTTGGAAAAGACAAGCCACAACAATCCAAAAAGCAAAGCACAACTAACTAAGAAAGTTATCAAGTTAAATGCTTACGCTGTCTTGATACTTTCAGCTGCGTCACAAGAATTTGGATCACCTTCCACAAGATATATAAGCTTCTTAAGACCACACCTCTACCACATGAAAATATGTAAATTAGCTAATTGACTGCAAGTAGCATTCAGAAAGTACAGGATATCCATAACAAAACGCCGAATTTGCTAATCCAATAAAAAAGTAGAGACAAGTGCAATCAAGGTGATGACTTTGTCAAATTCAGACAAAAAAAGATGGCATATGATATCTTTATCCAAGCGATACTTACTACAAGAACTTGAGAAATTTCATGATACCAATGACATGTAAGAAAAAATCAATTTGAATGCAGTCACCAGGACAGTCTTAAAGACAATAAAAACTGCAGCATGACAAACAATGTAAAATTCTAACACAATAAGCATCATTACCAAAAGCTTCAGCTTCTGATCCTTATATCGGTTATCCCTGATGGATGAACGCAAATCATCAACCTTCTTCCTCTCAACAATAAAATCAAGAACATATTCATTACCAAGATACTTATGGCGAGCAATCCAGATCCCATCTCCAACAGACAACCTTCTAACCTGTATATAGTGTATAGCAAAGCACTTGTAAGAAGGAAAAGATAAGAAGATTCTTCACAGGATATGATTGCAGTGTTCACTCCACTTGTGTCATAAAAAATATAAAAATAAGAAAAGAAAACAGACATACATAGCATGCATGTGAATTTTAGAAGCAGGGTTACCAATATGAAAATATACATTCCTGCCATGCCCTCTTACATACAAATATTAAAAGGAACTTCATAGTTTTGATCTTCACGAATTGAGTTGGAAATTGAAACAGCCACAAAAACTTAGGTGTCTACCACCAGAAGCTAATGACAAGCAGTTACCCTTTCATCTCATCTCCACAGCTAAAAATCACCAAAGTTCATTGGTTTGTTTTCCAACATATCCAAAAACAATAGCTAAAACAAAAGATAGAACCATCTTTAACTCTCGTGGCAGCTTTAATTAAGCTGGCTAATCCTTGTAGATTTATTAAAAATATCTTCATCATATTCTCGAGTCAAGCAACTGAGAAGAGTAGAGTGGCATTCCTTTCTGTCTATGGCTATATTTAAAGACATAATTAAATATTACAGCCTCAATCCACGTTAAGGGTCGTGAATTGTCCTTTTTTTTTGGTATCTTATCAGTCTTGTTTAGTGTCTAATCTATATCTACTTGAAGTCTAGCCTTTAAAAAACTATTCTATCTATTTCTATTTCAGAATTTTTAGGATGTGAGAATTAAGGTAAAAAAATTCACATACTTTCAAAATAAAAGGTTTAAAACTATATTTTACACAGTGGAAAAGAAAATTTTAATTGGTATTTTTATAAAAATGAATAAAATAAAGGTTGATAAACTTTATAAGAATTCATTAGCTATTTAATTTTAGAAAATGGGCATATGTATTTCTATTTTCATCCTTTTGGTATCTTTTTCTTCATAAACACATTCACTTAAGTGAATGCCAAAAAGATATCAAAGAGATGAAGATAGGATGAAACTAGCAGACACTATCGCAGCTGAAGAAGCAAGTAGAAGCTACAAAATCACAAAAACTAACTAGAGAAATGCTTTACAAGTTAAATTATGCTATCAGGATCAAAAAAACTCGATACTAATATTTTATTAAATATATATATATGGTGTCGCCATTGATCATCAAGAGTATCAGCCAAAAGCCCAAGATTCATTTGGAAAGAAAATAAGCATCAAAACAAGCTCAACGTAAAGCATAGGTTTGCAAAACCAAAACCGCTTTGCAACCACATCCTAAAGTAACCATTTTAAAAATACTGAGCCAATCTGAGATTGGGTCCAATCTGCTTAGTTTGCTTCAGTTTCTCACTCCTATATATCTTACACTATCCAAAATAGCCAATGCATGCAAACCAATTAATATCACCCTCACCAGTGATCTACTCTATTCTAAACTGCCAGTGGAGAATAAAATCATTATCTATCAAAGAAAGTATTTTGAAAAGGAGACCAAACGTATAATTCAACCTTCACATCAAGTTTGTAAAAAACATGGAAGTGGTTATGATATCCAATTTTGGAGAGATGATAGATGGAAAATAGATCACCTCAATTTTGACATTGAATTGACTGGAAACATTTTGGATAATTTTCCTAGACCTTGACCTGCAAAAACATCAGTCATTGCATCAAAAAATAAACTCCCAGATCAATCAAAAACATTAAAGATTGAAGATCAAATAATATAAAATAATATTTGCTAGTAGCAAAACGCAAAACACAAGCCATATTCCAGAAGAGCCCAAGGCTATTGACTTCATCTAAAGTTTCTCATGGCAACTCTTCTATGACTGGCATGGGAAGAACTGGGCAGATGCTCCTCTGACCTTCAGAATGGACTACAAGGGAAGTCCACAAAATTAACAACTCTCGTTTTACACATATATATTCAGAAATTTTTTATTAAAAAAAAAAAGCCTAAAATTAGGAGTCTTAGTGAACTGGGAAAAGTTTTAAGAAGGATACAGTTTTCCCCCTTAGATATCCGTTCTCTTTATATGGCCCATGTTACATCAAAATCCATACCAGACAGAACCATAATTATGCAAGTGTATACAGTTAAAATAAAGAAAAAGAAAGTTGGCTTATCAAGAAGGAAAAGGGTAGATGAATTTGTTGCATTGATTTCCATACACCAAACTCTTTATGGATCTGGAATGACTTGGTTTCAGAAAATTTTTACATAAAGTAAAATTGACAAAAGCATAAACATGAGAAGAACAGGATACTCAACAACGCACACAGAATGGGTGCCCTATTCATAGCCTTAAGAACAAAAAGAAAACTAGTCTAAAACCCATACTATGGCAGTTTATTGTACTGTAACAACATCCATTCGTGGAATTGACACCAACTGCACAAGAAACTATTGAGGTCCATGAGTTATGCTGAGCTATAAGTAACTGACCCTTGAATAGTAAATTGCTCCCGATCATCCAGAATTAGAACTACTTCATAGACATCCTCAAATCTTTCCCCAAAGCTAAGAGGAGGGTTTCTTAAGATACTCGTAACTTCTTGTAGTCTACATGCATCTGATTTATCTGCAGGAAATTCCTACACAAATCAGAAGCACCAAAATTAGTCAGAATCCTGTAATACAAGAATTTATTAGCTATACAAGAGACAGAATAATACAGGGATAACAATATTCATATATGTAGACAGCCAAGAAGGTTGCAGGGGAGACCACTGTGACGTATAGAACAGGAAGCACACCTTAAGAAATATTTTATGGAGACACGCACACAAAAAAAAAGGAAAAGAAAAAAAGAAAAATGGAAAACTATGCTTTTAAAATTGATGGTCTATTGTATATCTATACACGTAATGTATGTGTATATATACCATATCCATATGCATGTATAAGTGAAGTCTCATCAATCCATTACTCTGAATAGATCTAATGCTTTTAGTGCCCTCCTTTTCTCCCACAATTAAGAGGTATGTCATCTGCCTAGGACATATTCATATGCTATGTGAAACTCTGTATTTCCAAACACAACTAACATAGACCTTTTCCGAAAATAGACTTGTAATAATTACACTGCTATGAATGCCAGATGGGCATCTCACTTCAACCTATATAGAAGGATAAGTTATGCACTTATAAGAGTTGGTCTGTCTTTTCTTTTCAAATTTGAAGCGCTAGGACTATTGCTGGAGTCAGAATATCAATATGTGCTTAAAATGCAATCAAATAAAAACTAAAAAAATCCAATTGTAATCAGCAATATCCAAACTTACAGACAGTGAGCATGCTCTCAGAGTAAATGAATCTCGAGAAAAGTTAGCAGATTTCAGCATTTTTGATGGTTCACCATTAAAGGCTATACCCTTCTCTCTACTTTGATTTGAAACAAGATCCTCTTGAACTGGTCATACAAAAACAGTGCATGTGAAGGAAGATGCAAAGAAACTGAAGTAAAGCAAATAAACATGCATCATCAATCAAAGTTTAAATAAGTACTACCACTTGTTACTGAAGAAGCAGTGACTTTAGAATTGCAAGTGGACTGTGGAAGTTGAGAGCCCAAATGCAAAGAATAAACTTGATCTTCCCGAAGGCAGCATAAGACTGCTGGCCACAATGCTGTGATATCTTTTCTCTGTGAAGTTTTGGAGACTTCAGCAAAAGCTTGAAAAACTTGATCCTTTGAATACCCCATGTCCAGAAACTGGAAGAAGAGAATATTTACATTATAAAACCAAATATTCCTCAAAAAAAAAAGGCCAGTTTGAAAATTCCAAAACTTCAGTAGTAGCTCCAAAGTTTTTTATACTCCAGACAACAAGATATATAAACATGAAACAAATGTGGAAACTTTTACCTAAAATAGTCAGTGCACCTAATTAGTACTTCATATGAAGGGAGCAAGTTGATGAGATGTGATAGAATAAGATAAGGACTTGACAAACAGATGCACTTTGTCCACTTGGTTTATTTTTTATTCTATCCATTCAAGCTCAATTTTTACCAAGTCTCAGCACAGGAACCACAGAAAAAGTCAGACAGTAGAAAAGTACCCGTTCAAGAGACTCGGGGGGGATATCTGTAGTATGTTGGTGTGTATCCATCGATGATATTGACAATTCCTGAGGAGAATCAGCAGAAGCAGAGTCCGAATTTAACACAGTAGTACCCTCTTGTTCAGGAGCACCTCCTATCAAAGTTACCAATAGAATCTGCCAAGCCAGATCTCAAAAGACATTCTTGCTGTTTCCCTGCCTTCTTCAGTAAGCATGTATCTGCAACAATAATAAATCATCACAGAATCTTCAATGAAAGATGGTACTGAAAATGATAAATAAATTGCAAAAATCTCCTTACTTCGCTGGACAGCTAGATTTAACTACTAGTCCCCTGGTTATCAGTGTCTTCATGCAGTTCCATCCCGTATACCAGTCCCTTGGAGAACTACCAAATTGACCAGCTTTTCCTTTCCCTTTTTCTGGACTAGGATGAGAAAGCATTCCGATGTTAGATCACCAGCTTAAGATTTAAACATGACGATAACTTAAGTATATGATCAGACAACTTACGCAATTGGTACACGAGAAAGTCCACTAGCTTCAGTTGCTTCAATAAGCTCTTGCTTGCGCATGAACTCATTGTTGTTTGAAGTTTCTCTAATAAGTCACAATTTAAATGTCTTTAAGTGCAAAAGAAAAGGAGAAAAGAAAACACCAAAAATTAAAGCATGCATGTGGCTACCTGTAAAGAGTAATCAGTAAAGCATATGCCACGGAATTCTTTCGTGGAAGATAACGCCCAGGGCCTTTGGCATTTTTACCTAAATAATGACCATGAGGAAAACAGCAATGTAATATACATCAGATATCAAAATGGAAACCAAACAAAGACAATAGACACTACATACCCTTATTGTTCAGATTTTCAGGTTCCGAATCTTGCAAATCGTTCTTGAAATGTCCTTGCATGAGCTTTAGCATCCATTTGCCAAAACCCCTAAACCCAATAACATTAAGTCACACAAACACCCAAAAAATTATAAAAAGGGAGAAATAAAGGAGCATCTACTAGTAGTGAAGAAGAATTTCATAGTATGGTTAACTCTAATGATTGATTTACGCAATAAAAGTCCTAAACTTTTACACATTTTCTCATTAGGTTCACAAAAAAATTAAATTAAATTATATAAAGAAGCCATATTATATCTGACATTTAGATTAAGAAGGTGCATAAATTCCTCAATTTCTAGTGCAATTACCACGTTTTTTGACATTGCCACAATCAAGAGCATAATTATGCAAATTGAGACACTTCAGAGCAATTGAAACCCTAAAACCCGCATAGGTCCTAACCTTATACAAGTTTCCATACATCCACATTCTAAGGTTTACAAAGTCATTGCTTTTCTGTCCACTTAAGCCTCTCTCCATATTACAATAATCACGTATATAATTACACTAATTATGATAATTCAGTGCAATCAAAACCTGATTAAATTTGAGTCCTGTACTCTACCCAAAGTAAGAAAAAGCTACTTTAAATGGACAATTAAATTGAGACGGTCTATAAAACCTTGGATTTTCCCGACATCCATCCTTTTCATTCAAAATCAGCAATCACGAGCAAAATTACGTTAATTGAGACATCTCAGAGCAATCAAAACTCATCAACCAATCAAGGATCCTCCTAAACTTTACCCAAATTTACATACCGTGCAACATAAAAAAGCCACACTATCTCGATCTTTAAATTGGAAAAAAAAAAAAAAAAGAGTGTTAAAAATCGTCGATTTTCCATACACTTGCTTCTTTCTTCTAGCTCAACGCTATTCAGGATATTTAAGAGCAATGGAAACCCTAATTAAGTAGTTAAAGTGAATTAGAATTGAAATAGGAATACTTACTTGATTTGAGATAGGTCCTTGAGGGAAGTAATAGGGTTTTGGGAATCGCAGATATTGAAATAAGCCCTGTAATTGTGAGGTCGAGTTTTTCGGATAATCCCTTGGGCTGGTCCGTCAGTTCTTGACGTTTTTGAAGCAGGAATTGTACCAAACCTTCGTTCTCCGGACAAATTACTCTTCTTCCAAACTCCATTTCGATTGAATTCCTCCCTGTTTCTCTCTAGTTTAGGGTTTCAGTTCAGGTTCTATTGGAGTGCTTCCCTTGCGTGCTAGGACTGAAAGCGCGCGCTGGAAATTTTTTTGAATACAATTTTTCTTTTATTTTTTCTAGCCCACTTTAGTGGATTAAGTGAAAGAATAATCATTTTTTCAAAAAAATAACACAAATCCATCGGATGAAAAAGTAATCCTAGAAATAAGTAAGTCAATCCCATCTCTTCAAAAGACAAGATTGAATTCTCTTCTCTGTTTCAGGTTCTATTGAAGTGCTTCCCTTGCGTGCTAAGATTGAAAGGGCGCATTAGAAATTTTTTTTAATACAATTTTTGTCTTATTTTTTCTAGCCCACTTTAGTGGATTAAGTGAAAAAATGACCATTTTTTCAAAAAAAAAAAAAAAAAACACAAATCCATGGATAAAAAAGTAATCCTAAAAATAAGTAATTTAACATCATCTATTGAATAAACGAGATCATAAGTAGCCGATCCTGTCTCTTCAAGAAACGAGGTTAGTGCACTAACCTCCACTCGAGATGACAAATTCAATCTCGTTTCTTTAAGATACAAGGTCAGTGCAAAATATAGTGACCTCATCTATTAAGGAGACGACAAAAGACAAGGTTGCTCATTTATGCTCTTGTCTCTTCAAGAGAATAGTTCAAGATAATAGGTCAACTTGTTTATTTTTAGGATTATTTTTATACTAGTGGCACTTTTGTAATCTTTTTTAAATCAATATTATTTTCCTTTTCCCACTTCAGTTTAAGGAAAATAAAATATTTATATATTTTTAATACATAAGTACAAAAATACCATAAAAAAACTCATTTTAATTTTAAGTAACTCAAATTCATATTTTGAAGAGGCTACTTAAATTACTTAGACCATTTTTAATCATAGAAATCCATTTAGAGTACTAATGCTATATCAATATCTTAAAGAACTCTAATTTTTGAAAAACTTTAAACTTTACACTTTATCTTTAAAGATCTCAAAAAGTAGTTATTAATATTTATTTATATTATTTAATTAACTCACGTAATAAAAATTATACGCAAACAAAAAGTAAAATAAAAATTCATGTGTTATGGATCAATGTTAGAGAACCTCAATTTTTTTTTTAGAACCAGGCTTTAATAATAAGGGAACCTATGCATCAGTCCTTTGGCAAGAAAAGTTGCACTAAGCACCTTACATTAAAATTGGTCTTATAAACTCATCTTTTCAAAAAACGATAACAATAGAATTACAATTACTCGTCTCTTGAATATACAATATCAACTACTTATGGTTGTCAAAGCCACGATTTCATTATTCACAGGAAAATATGGAATTAGTATAATCATAAAAAATTGTACAAAACAGGTATAATCATTAATGTATAGAATCGTATATTTAAATTCATAATTCAATTTAAAATCTGCACCTAAACAAATTTTATATCAATTTTCATTAAGAAAAATATATAAATTCATAAATTTGTAAAACTGTATATTTGACTCGTGATTTTGACAACTATGGCAACTACAAAACTCATTTTTCAAAAGACGAATTTGTCAAGTTATGCCCCACAACACTATCTTCTTCATCGTTTCTACAAATTTTATTTGCTCCCGATTGGAAACCCTAGCCCTTTCAAATTTTGCCCTAAATCATACAAATGCCAATTTTAACACAATTTTTGCCTCAAATCACAACCAACTCTTTGAAGGAAGATGGGAATTGCAACTCTTGAAGTCGATTTCATCAATTTTATCCAATTGAAGCGCAAAACCCTAACCCCTTTTCACATTTAAATCAAGTAAGTTGTGCTTTATAGTTTCCACTAAATTTTTATTTTTTATCTTTAATCTTGGGATTTGTTCAGTAGTCTTTGCATGCCCATTTCAATTGTTCTTCAATTTTTCGAGATGTTTATCCATGTATAACTCGATAGGGAATAATTGAAAGCTTTTGGCATTTTTCTTTTTTTTTCCCCTTGAGTTTAAAAGTGTATGTTTATACATTGAAATTAAGCAGAAGGTGGAAGGACAATTTGAACTTGGATTTTCTCCAATTATATGTATATGGTGGTCCCTGTTATTGTCTTCTTTAGGAATGCTTTAACATAGAAACTTGTTTTAAATATAGAATACTAGGATAATCTATAAGCATTATTCTTTTGGAGTCCTAAAAAAATATGGTTCTGGTGCATATCAACTTATAATTTGAAAAGATATAGCAAAAGAGCGATGGTGAACTAAGTAACACTTAATTTACATTAAAATGTTGAGCTAGCAGGATGGGTGTGAACATGGGCAAGAATAGAATTGTGCTATATGCTCGTGGGCACATAATGAAAGGGAATGATGGGTGACTTATAATTGACGATTATGACGATTGCGAATATTTTCAAGGATATAAGCTAAGTGCACTTCCCGATTTGTATTTACAATCATTTAAAAATAAATAGAACGACACATTAGGTTGAGTTACTCCATAAAGTTGTCATTGGAGATGCAAATTTGTATTATTTTGTGGTATATGTCGAAGACGTTGAGGCTATGTTGGAGTTTGTGAACACTCAAGGTTCAATGGTAGTATATGTGAGGATATTTAATAAGGAGTTGCAAGTTTTGCCTAAGCTTAATTTTGGTTGAGGTGTTGAGTTTAGTGGTTATGTTAACAACCAAGTGTTAAGACACTTATCGGAGTTTAAAGCCACCATCATTTTTTATAGCAAGGTGGTGGACATACAACATTTAATGATGAGCAAGAAATGACTATTAGTAAATGGAGCTATATCAATGAATTCAAGTTAGGGATGCGGTTTAAGAGTAAAGATCACCTCATACGGGCAATTAATATGTGACATATAACAAAGAGCTATAACTTTAAGATGGTGGATTCATATATGAGGTCAAAAGCAGTGAAATGTACTGATTTAATAATAAGAGTTATATGTGGAAACTTAGATCATGCTATAAGAAACATGGTAGGTGCTTTTGGATTATAAAATTTATGCGATCGCACACGTATTTGGATGAAATTATTGGACAGGATCACTCTCAGTTAGACTTAACAAACATGTCCTTATGTATCATAATGGACATCCGAAACTCACTTAATATGAAGGCAAAGGATCTCCAAATGACCATCTTAAGGGAGTTTGGCTACACGATTCACGTGAAAAGGATTCAAAAGGCGAAGAGCTAGGCTATTGAGCAAGTCCAAGACAAGTGGGAGGAAACCTATCCAAAGCTCCCACACGAACTAAATGTCATACAAGAGGTCAATTCGGAAACAAAGATCTAGTAGATAACTATAGAATTAGATACTATAGGGTATGTGTTTCATAATAAACTTTTCTAGGCATTGAAGCATTTCTACATTACAGGTATGCAATTGAGAACATAACTTGTGAAGTTGGTTTCCTAATGTAAGTTGTTTTGTAACTAACCTTTACTCATGTTTTGCAAGTCATTTATCACCATTAATGGTGCATTTCTTTATGGGAAATAAAAGCATATTGCTTTTGTGATTAACGAGATAAACCATATCACCCCTTTGGCATATGCTCTAATCAATGAAGAGACAAAGGACATGTAGAGTTAGTTCCTTAAAAAGTTACTGTAACTTGTAATAAAGGATTGCATGGACATCTACTTGATATCCAACTGTGGTGCCAGCATAAAGAAGACAATTGAAGGAGCAACTATAGTATAGCTAAGGGGCTGGCCTTGGTGCTGCTGCATCCGACAAGCTGCAAGCAACTTCAACTCGAAGGCTAAGAGTGAAGAGTGCAAAGAACCGCTAAAAAAAGTCTCTTACCAATTGCAGCCCAAGAAGTTCCAGGCATCATTTGATGTAACTACTTAATTAATTCCATGGACTGTACAGTATTCCGAGGATCTGCATCCTTGCATGTGGACTTTAGCCTACGATGAGGGTGCAACGTATGGCATTGGGACAATGAATATAGGAAAGAGTCAAAATGTTGCCCTTAAAGATGCCAGAAGCTTACTTGTAGTAGCATTAGTGAAGAAAACATAGTATGATTACAATGCCATGTTCAATAGGTAAATACAATAGACATTCGAGGTCTTGACACTAGGTAAGGTTGTAACAGTTTATGCTACAAAGAAATATGAGAGATGGAATAAAGTGTCAAGCACCCACCATGTGACATTATTCAATTAATAAGATTGATACATGTGTTTTATCATATATTTAATAAGGTAAATTATGTCTATTTTAATGAATTGTTACTAAAATTTGGTACTTAACTTGGTTAAAATTATGTTCTTGTAAGGTATAAGATGACAAAAGAGTTTTTGGAATAAAGTTTATCAAGTAGTGTCAAATTTCGAGTTAAAAATTAAAGAAATGCCAAAGATTTTTGAAGAACATGGGCAATTACGTTCAGCTATGCTTCACTCATGTTTCTATCGAAATTGGATTATAATTGAAGAGTAAAGTCAGAGAGAAACAAGATTGAATATAAGAAGTCGTGTTCCCGTTATGCTTCCCTAGAGAATTGGAGTTGCGAAGAATCAAGTCAGTGAGAAACACGACTGAAATAAGAAGTCATGTTCCCACCGTGTTTTTTGGAGAATGGGAAAATTGAAGACTCAAGTCATGTTCATGTCATGCTTCTTGGATGCATATGAGTGTTGAAGACATATAGTTACATGACTAATAGGAGCAACTTACCATACTTATTAGGGTCGGATTATGGATGAATATTACTTTAATTCGTGTTTAATTTAAGAGGATTGGTACTTAATTAGAAAATATATTCATTTTAGGTCTAAAAAGGAAAAACATCAACGTTCGGATCAAATTAAATAGGGATTGGAGTTGAACATGCCATCCAAGTAGCATCATGTAAACCCCTAAATTTTCGGAATCGGTTTAGCATAAAACCCTAAACCGGAAGTCAAACGAAACCCTAAAGGTCAACAAAACCCTAGTTTACCGTATCCATCTAAATCCGGCATTCCGTTTTCTTTGGCCCTGGAAAACGAAATTAGAATAATTAGCTAGAATAGCTCGTAATAACCATAGGTTTTATAAAAATTTCAGTTTCGCGAAATTCGGGTGTCCTTCGAACCCGATCGGACACAGTTCTCGAAAAACGTGTATGGAAGCCCGGAATAGTAAAAATATTCTGAATACACCGTTAGACTCGTAAAAATATAAGTTTTCCAAAAATATCAGTTTCGTAATTTTTCGGTAAGTAAAAATAACAGATATAGCTATTATACGCGTATTTTCTTACTACCGGTACTTTAATTGTCATATCTACTTTACATTACACTATTCATTACTATTCTACACTATCTCTACTTTTTCTTACACCTATTCTTACACTCTACATAACCTATAATCTTAACTTTTTACCTTTTCCATAACTTTATATCACATCTACTTACATATTACATCTTTTATTTAACAAAAAGTCAAAAAAATAAAACACTCCCCTCTACACCAATGGCCGGCGCCCCCCCCCCCCTCACATGCCCTCAATTTGTTTCAATTTTACTTTATTTTAATCACACAAAAATCACTCCTCAATTTCCTATAAATACCCCCCTCCTCTTTCACTTCTTTCACACCACTTCTACACTAAAATTACTCTCTCAAAATCTCTCAAGAATTCTCTCCAAGAAGTTCTTACAAGAAAAGCTCTCTTTAGTCTTTCTTTAAGTAAGCTTTCTCCATGTTCATCTACTTAGTATGAGCTTAGTGTGTGTTTTCTAAAACCATGAAGGTTAAGAAAGCAACAATAGGTTCATACTTTGTTTTTGTTCATAACCACAATTCCTTTATGTTCATGTTTTTTATATTCATTTATGTTTCTCTTATGTTCATTTATGTTTCTTTTATGTTCATAACTATCTATTATCTATATAGCTATATATACTATTTAGAGCATATAAGCTCATAATCTTGCAATTTATTTACTTCAATGCATTTTATTTATTCCAAGTTGTTTTTAAGACTAGTCTCTAGTCTTAGACTTGTCCTCATCAAGTCAAAACAAGTTTTTCTTCCTTTCATTTTATTTCATTATGGGACAGTTTACTTCTTAGTCCCGGGAGCCTTGAAAAAGCTAAGACTCCAATACTTGACTTTATTATTATGCTTTATGTTATTTTGTTATTATTATTCCATAATCATGTTCATTTAGATTGTTGTCCAAAAATTTTTTCTAAAGATAAAAAAAAGAAGATTTTTGTCACTTAGAAATAATTTATGTAAAGTAAAATCTATAAGAAAACAAAATAAACTCATTCCTTTTCATGTTACAAAAAGAACTCACTATAATTTTATAAACTACTTTTACTTTAAAAAGCCACTTAGATCCTTATTATTTACCTTGATTTTCAAAGAAAATATTTTGTTGACAAAAATGGTTCTTTTCATAAGAAAGAAAATAAGATGGATGACTAAGGAAATTTTTAAGTAAAGACCTTTGCAAACAAATAGGCAAAGAAATTTATGGTTTGAAAAATAAAGTTATTTCTTTTCAAGTTACAAGAAAAGTTAATAAGATTATAGAAATTAGTTTTTCTACAAAAAGTCCTTAATTGTTTTTATGAAGAAAACAAATTTTCATGCATGGATATTATTTTTGAAAAATAGAGACAAGAGAAAAAGAATGAGAAATATCAAGTAAGGAATTTTTTCAAAACAAGTAAACAAAGGAATTTACACAAGAAAAATGAAGAATAACATATTTCCTAGAAAACTTCAAATATAGTATTAATGTAACTTAGAAAGTGAAAAATTTTATTTTCAAAGGTCACTTGAAAAAGATAAATAAAACCAACATAAAACGTTTTTAGAAAATAAAGAAAACAAGGTATTCAAAGAAAGTTACAAAAACAATTTCCGAAAAGCTTCAACCCGACATTGTTTTACCTAAGAAAAATAATTGGACAACAAGACACTTGAGCATGCTTAAATATGAGTTATATAGTTATAAAAAGAGAAATTTTCAACTATATAGATAACTAAGTATTTATCAAACGAATTTTGATTCCTTAAACCAAAGTTGTTTTCACTTGGAAATCCGTGGTGAATTTTGTCACTACTTTTTCAAAGCCTATATGGCCTTGGTTGTTGAATATAATTTTAGAAATGGGTAGATCTTTTCGAGTAGATAGAAATCGGTATATTATATGCATGATTCCGAGTTAAAATGACCAAGTTATGGCAATTTTAAGTTGGAACATTCTTCTATACGAACTTTAACGTTCTTTGACATTGTTTTGTCAAAATTCAAGAAAATCATCAAGAAAAACTCATTATGGGTATTTTCTTTGGTTAGGTGACCCCGAGGAAGGATTCCTTTACCCAGAGAATATTACGATTAAGTGGAGTGTGTGAATGACTCATCCGCTTAGAGGAATAGACGACAATGGCATCGTGAGTTTATTTCCATTAAATGCTACACTTGTTGTGCTTGTAAATTAGTTGCACTAGAGTTAGGAAAAGATAAACCGATATGCATGAAAATAATTCCTTGAAAGAATCCTAAGAATATCGAAGCCGGAATTGTTCTAAGTGATTGTTTTAGTTTAATATTGATTTGTGTGAAATTCCTTGATCGCCATAAAGTTGAAAGTAATTATGTTATGACTTTATAAATTAATGAACTCATGCATACCACGAAGTGAGTCACATCATGGTTGGGTTATTATCCTTGGGTAGAAGGATAGTAAGCTCATGTCGAAAGCAACACTTGGCGGAAGATCCGAAAGCGATTGCTTGGCGGCTTAAGGAAATGCTTGGCGGTTGATCCGAAAGCAAGGTCAAATCAAGTAGATTCGGAATACTTGGCGATGAGTGCTCGCAAGTTTAAAATTTTTAATGAATGCTTGGCGATGAGTGCTCGCAAGCTTAAATTTTCTGTTATTAAAACTACTTGTTTTGAGGATAAGTATCTCCAAACCCCGAATGGAGGGCGTAAATCCATTCAACATATAGTTCCCGGAAAACTATATGCCTGTTTGCC
The DNA here is from genome assembly GCA_024138025.1 of Combretum micranthum. Lineage (NCBI taxonomy): Eukaryota > Viridiplantae > Streptophyta > Magnoliopsida > Myrtales > Combretaceae > Combretum > Combretum micranthum. The sequence goes on from JAMXBD010000410.1 coordinate 295,775, forward strand.
CACGTGTTTGTGCATTACATTTGTTTGACTAAATCAACTTGTTTGAATCTTGTTACAAGAAGTTATTTATGGAAATAGTTTTCACTAAGCCTATTAGCTTATACCCCAATAGATATCTTTTGCAGTTCCCGTACTTATGGTTAAGGCCACGTGGACCATGCGGGCAGGTAATCTCTCTTGAACATTAGAAATTTGGGTAAAATTTAGCCTAGTATTAGCATGTATATATTTATATAATAGATGAGTAATTTAAGGAGTAGTCCCTAAGTTTGTAAAGTCGTTGCCATGAACAAATAATTATTGTGATTCTTCTTTTCTTAATATGTTTTTATATCTCCTTAAGCTTCATAATTCCATATATGGTCCTCTAAAATTGTGAAAGTAAGCCTTACACTTAATATAAAAACCGATATGCATGAAAAACATTAAGAGATATTAAATACTTACAAAAATAAAATTTAAAATAAATTTCTCAAATTAAATATGTTGTATAAACATAAATATCAGTTTCCAAATTGGCAAAGGTCTAAACCGGAAAATCACCCGTAAACCCTAAGCAGAACAAATAGCTTAAGTCCGGCAATCTAGCGCCCCTAACTAGAGGCCGAGATGTAGTTTAAATATATAGAATAGCTCATAGTAATATAAGTTTGTTTAAAAATATTAGATTGGTAAATTTTTGATCTATTTCGAACCCGTTCGGATACAGACTTCGAAAAGCGTGTCCCGAGGCTCGAGATATCAAAAATATACCAATAGTACCGTTAGACTCGTAATTTCATAAGATTTCTAAATATATCAGTTTTATAATTTTTCGGGTTATAAAAGTTACAGTTATAACCTTTTTATCGTTTCCATTATTACCGGTAATTGAGTCGTCTTTTGCACTATTCATTTTTATTTCATTACAAAATTTTATTATTTTATAAAGCCTTATATTTTGAGATAATATTTTATATGTTATAGAAAATTTTGTTTTTCTAAAAATTAGTTCGTTTCGGGTCTTTACGGATCAGATTCTGTTTAAGATCCGATACTAAAAATAAAATAAATTAATTTAATAATTTAAAAATATTTGAAAATATTTATATTTTCATAAAATAATTTTTTAGAATTTTTCGGGTTATAAAAATATTAATTATAGCCCATATCGCGTATTTTGATCATACCGGTAACATATTTGTTAAAATACTAAAATAATTCAAATAATTATTTAAATTTAATTATGAAAAATCTGCTACAAATATTTGGAATAAATTTTCTAATTTTATTTTATTTTAATTTATTTTATTAATAAAGTACTTTTACAACCCATACCTTCAAGTACACCTTACACATATCACTTCCTTTTCACTTCAATCTTTCTACACATAATCCCACAATTCATGGCAGATTTTTGACCCTATTTATGGCTGCCATTGTCCTTTATTTACTCCTATTTTGACTAAAATTAATTATATTTCAATCCTTCTTCAAAAAGTTACACACACATTAATTACATTACAATTTCAAGTCAAAATTCAACAAAATTTCCTCTCTCCCTCTCTCCTCAAATTCACGCCAGCCCCCCCTCTATTTTCTGCATGTTTTATTTTTTTTCTCTCTTCAATTAATTAAAACACATTTAATACACTCATTTTCTCTCTCTCCTTCATTTACTCCTTCTTTCCTTTTCATTCCTTAGCTTTTTCTCTCTCTTTTTCCTCTCTTTTCCTCTCTTTTTGCTCTTGTTCTTAGAAGAACCAAGCTGCCCCCATTCATTCTTGAGCCTCCACACATATTTCTTGAAGATTTTTAAGTAAATCTTCTCTCAAAGCTCCATAGGTGATATAGGTAAAGTATAATGAAGTTTCATGCATCAAATGACCTTCCATAAGCTTAAAAGCTTAGGATGATGATGCCAAAAATGAAACACTCTCTTCTCCACTTTTATTATCTTGTATTATAATTATTTTCTTGTTTAAAGTTGATATATTTTGTAGATCTAAATTTTATAGCTTGATTTTGTTTATGCCATAGATCTTGTTATTTAAGTTGTTATTTTTGTTATTTCTTATGATTCATGCATAGATCTATCATCTACATAGTGATTCATGCATTTAAAACTAGTTTAGAAGACTAGATCTAAAGTTTTGAGTTCATAGATGCATTAGATCTTTGTTTATGTTCATGAACAACTTGCTATAATATGATGATGGTAGGAAAGTTATAGGAAACTCAAGATCTATTTTATTTTCAAGCAAAATGATTTTTGAAAATTCGGATGAAAATGGGACTATATTTAGAAAAGTGATTTTTCAACTTCAAAATGTATATTTTTCATTTAAAATGAAGGGCTTAGGTATAGATACCATAAATGAAAGATTTTGATAAGTGAAGTTTAGATCCATGATGTTTATAGCTTATTACCATGCATTTGTTTTATGTTTATGTTCATATTAAGTATAGATCTTAGTTATGAACTCAAACAAAATTGTGAAATTCGTATTTTGGCAAGACCCCCATTTGAAAACCACCTTCCAAGTATCAAAATGTAATTTTTACTTGAGAAAATGAAGGCTTAGTATATGTATATCATCAAGACTTCTTTTTACAAGAATCAAAAGTGATTTTCAAAAGTTATTTTCAAAATAATAATTCTATATTCGGATTTTGGCCAAGGCCTATTTTAAAAACATGTTTTCCAACTCAAAAATGAAGTTTTAATTTAAGAAATGAAAGGCTCTTAGGATAGGATATGTAAGGAATGGATTTTCATGAGTTTAGATAGATTTTATCAAAAGGAATATCCAAAAATGAATTTTGTAAATTCGGATCCCAACCAAGACCAATTTTTAGAACCCATGTATCAACTCCAAAACTCATGTTTTATGTGAAAAATGAAGTATATAGGTAATAGATATCATTAAGCAATGATTTTTACAAGTTAAAATAAGTTTAGGCATGAGTAATGTGTAAACCAAGTAATGGAATTAAAATGGAAAATTTTGAGTTAGTGATCAAATTGTCAAATTCGTAATTTGAGATGATGCATATGTAATCACTAAGTATTTGAGCTCAAATTGCAAGTTTTATGTGTTAAATGAAGTCCTTAGACAATAGATGTAGTAAAGTCTTAAAATTTAATGCATTAAACAAGTTTTTCCCAAATGAATCATTCAAAAAGTGATTTTCTAAAATTCGGATTTTTGAGTAAACCATATTGGAAAACATATTTGCAAAGTGTAAAATGCAAATTTTTGTGTAAGAATGAAGTCCTTAATGGTTATGTATGATTGAGCCCTAATTTTCTAAATATCAAATGACTTTTACTTAAAGGAATCACTCAAAAACTAATTTTTGTAAAATTCGGATTTTGGAATCAACCCCACTTGAAAACATTTTAACAAGTGTAAAATGGAAATTTTTATGAAGAAATGAAGGTCATAAGTAATATATATAATGAAGACTTAATTTTAACAAAAATAATTATATTTTCTTAAGTAATAAATCCAAAACAAATGGAAATGACCAAAGTTAGAAAACTAGATTTTTCAAAAAATAGTTATAATTGAAGTCTTGCAAAATAAAGAGTTCCAAAATTTTCTTTTACCAAAAATCATCAAGACCATGCATACATGAAACTCATTTCATGCCATTCATGTTAGGAAATCACTCATATTGCATGTATGGCTAATTTATATAATAAAAACATTACAAACATTTACAAAACTATTTTTCGGAATTGGAAACCGTTACTGATCAGATCTGATCCCTCTGTTCCAGACCTAAATGTTTTCAAAACTTAAAATAATATTAGAATAGATAGATCTTTCGAAGTAGATAGAAATCGATATATAATTTGCGAGATTCCGAGTTAAAATGACCAAGTTATGGCCGTTTTAAGTTGGAATTCCCGCTTAGGACGAGAATTACGAATTTGATAGTTTGTATGAGATAGCTTGGACTAGTTAAGTGATGAAATACTTATTAGGTATTTCTTCCTTTTAGGTGACTCCGATACGACGATTCCCTACCACCGGATTACTTGTACTAAGAGCCGGTGATCCAATGGCCGAGTGAGTATTACTTCCGATTTCATTTATTGTATGTGATTGTAATAATAGTTGCACTAGGTATTTGGTAAAGATAAAATGGATATGCATGATGGGGACGAATGGGAAAGATGTATGCTTGTTGTTGATATGAGAAATGGAATGTAAGAATATCGAAGCCGAGTGATTAACTATTGCCTGTATAGATGAATTAGAATTGATTGTCTGCGATTATTGACTGATCACTTAAAAGAATTGGTATAATTGATTATTTGGAATTGAAGATGAAATTGAACTCATTCATACACGATGGGGATAGAGCATTAGCATTTGTCGGTTTATCGTTGTACCTTAAACGATTTTATAGTTTATAGTTGTCCGTAAGCTGAAACGGTCTCGGTCGTACCGCAGGATTCGTTAATCTGCTAACCCGGGATGGAGGGCGCAAGTCCATCCACATATGATTTCCGGCAGGTCATATGTTGTTGAATTCACGAGTTTGATGCATATCACTTGTCTGACTAATCACTTGATTGTATGACGTGTTATAAATGTAATCCTGGAAGTTTTCACTCACTAAGCTAGTGTAGCTTATACCCCTATAGTTGTTTAAATGAACAGGTTATCTCAAGAATGCAAAGTGGGGACTGAATTGGTTGGAGCCGGGTATGACTCCGGGGTTCCGGCAAGACATAAGAATGTGTGAAGTTATTAGCTAGGTTTTCCTATTTGCCTTGTAATAGTTTATGTAGTAGAATCTTTTGATGAATTGTAATTGAAGTTAATGAGTTGTATTTTGAAGAATAGTGAATTGAATTTCCTTTACATTGTTCTCAAGTTGTATCAACATAAAATGCATTACTCCGATGAGTCTCCTCCATGTGTTAGACGCCTTGTACATAGTATGGAAGCCTTCGCGTGACTGAGGTGGTCATTCTTAGGCTTTAATATTGTGTACGGCGGACTGCCACGTTTAGGGTACCCTTCGGGGCGTGACACCTATAACTTTTTAGATTCAACATTTTAAACTCTTTTCTACATTAGAAAACACAAGTGAAGAAAAAAAAATCATTTAGTGCCAATTTCGTCTAAAGATTCTTTTAGATGTGGATAGTTTGAAAAGAGAGGAGAGACAGAATAAAATTGTTAAGAGAAAAGAAACGTAAAAAAAAAAAAATAGAAAAGAGAGACAAGATAAGTTGCTAGAAGATATGTATACATATATTTATGATTGTAAGAGTTTAAAAAAGGATAAAATGACTCATTTGCCATTCATCTATATTTTCTATTATTTTCTTGAGTTTTCTTTTATTTATTTATCTCGGCGCATTTCATATTTGTGGATCAAGAGTCATAAGATTTTAAAATTGATGAATTGAAAATTGAGATGGTTAATTTACTAGCTAAATTGAGAAAATTCAAATCCTATATAAATATAAAAGAGGGTGGGATCATGCATAATGATGTGTGCGTATAAAAGAATCTACTTGCGATTTGGTCATCGTTGGTGAAACTTATGTCTATTATTATTTAAAAATTACTAAAATATTAATTATATAAAAATAATTACATAGATACTATTGTAGTGTCGCATACATTACATGTGATACTACTTTTTATATTAGAAGGGACCAAAAGCCAAAGATTACATAACAAAGAGTCTAGGAAAAGCTATACCAGCTAGGTCTTCAAGAAGAATATTACCCAACTCACTTGGACAATGCTGTAGAATATGAGTACCTAGAGGAAGTGAATGTGCATAGTTGGCTAGCTAGTTTGCAACTCTATTCCCTTCATGATGATCGTGGTTGATTTGGACTTTCCGTGGATATTTCAAAAGCTCCCTAATGAGCATTCCCAGTTGGTTATGTCTATTTGCAGCATTTCCTCCGCTAACAAAATATTCACAATTCATTTATTATCCATTTCAAGGATCATCTTTCAATATCCCGTGCTTGTTTTAGACCCTAATAAGCACCCCCATAAGTCAACTACCCACATCGAACACTTTCCCAAATCAGTAGCAAAACCGCTAAGCCAACCACCATCGTGATTTCGCAAGACTACTTGCAGCTGCTTGCTTAGAAGAGCTTTTAAAAGCCTCATCAGTATTAATTTTAATCCACCATAATCATGGGAAGACTAATTGATCAAGTTTTGTTTCTTCTTCACAAAAACTCTATTTTGGTTGCAGGGGTTCTCAGCAGCGTATTGGAATTCCTTCCCTTTGGCTATCACATTTGATTGACATGAAAGTCAAAAACATCCTCACCACCAACTATCTCACGATTTTTTGACTTCCATAATTTCCAGGAAGCTATTCCAAAGAAAATAGACCATCGGATACCTTCCACCAATTGTGAGCCATCTAGATTCATGTGAAGCCACTCCCTAAAAGGCATTGTAAAGAAATCAATCAACATATCTACTAGTATAAGCTTGTGCCATATCAAGACTGCTTGATTATATTCTCTTAGAACATGATTAGAGTTTTCCACTTGAACATTACAGATATCATAACCAGAAGAATCAGTCGTATGTCTTATGCATTGGTAAGGAGAGTGCCTTGCAGAATTAGCTAAATAAAGGATCAAATTTTTTAGGTCCATTCTACTTCCTTGCCAAACTTCATTTTTTATGAAGACTGTACCAATTATTGACATTGGTGATTTGATAGGTCAACCCGATTGAAAATTTGCCTAAGACAAAATACCTCAGATAAGAGTGTCTTCACCACCCCTTCCATTAGGAGGGTGTATAGTGGCGATTTGAAAAATAATGGAAGAAGGAAGAAAGTGTTGAAATAATTCCCAATTATAATGGTCATTAGTAGCGACGTAATAAAAAAACGTAATGAGATAAAAAATCTTCTGGGAGAGGTTAAGTAACCAACATGGATAAGGAGCAATCTAAGTTTAAGCAAATATCTGACCAAAATTTTATCTTATTTCCATTACCAACTAACCATCTAATATTACCAAGTAGCATTAGCCAAACTTTGTAAATATTCTTTCAAAGATAAGAGCCTGTGGATAAGTTTAAGTTCAATGGTAAATTATTCAAGTCAACACAATATTTAACACACATAAATTTCACCTACAAATCCTTTGAGTCTGAAAGAAGAAGCTAAGTTATTTTCAATAAAAAGCATTATTCATCTCCCTTAAATATATGAATACCAATACCTTCTCTATCCTTTGGTTGGCACACAACAATGCAAGGTACCAAGCTAGTCTTCTGCTCTCACTCTTGGCTCCCCATAAAAAACTTTGATAAACTTTATCAAATCTATCACAAATCCCACGAGGAAGAGTAGTGGTTTGCATGGTAGATAAAGGTATCGAGGATAAAGAAGACTTACAAATAGTAGTGCGACCTCTTAGGAAAATTCCATGGGGATTCCATTTGGAAGCTTTGTCACTAACTTTGTCAAGAACCTTTTTATAGAGGTTCTTGGTATTCTCTTTATGGATGAGAGGTATACCAAGATAACGGCCTAAGCCTTCAGAAGGAGTAATACCCAAGTGATTGCTTAAAGTATTAATCATACTTTAACTAAATTAGGTTAAAAGAAGATCCGAGACATCTCTTTACTGATCTTATGGCCCAGAAAATCATAGAACTCCTTCAATAAATTATCAACCACATCAACTTGCTGAGTAGAAGCTTCAACAAACAAAGCAAGGTCGTCTACAAAAAAAAAACAAGAGAAATTTTAACATCATGGGTGCAAATTATAGTGAATTCCATGCTCCATTCCTAATTGCATAATTAATGGCCTATGAAAGGCGTTCCATGCATAGAACAAAAACATATGGCGATACTCGGTCCCTTGATGCACTCCCCTAGAAGGTAAGAAAGGATATGAAGCATCCCCATTCCATAAAACTCAAAATTGGCTTGAGTAGAAGCTGCTCATAATTACACTTGAGAGAATACAGGGGATTTTAGCATCATTCTGTGTGTCTTGAATAAATTGCTAGCTAAGCCTATCATAGGCTTTTTCTAAATCTATCGTCAATGCAAACAGTCCCTTTTTACCTCTAAGACTTCTCCTTCAGTGAAGAATTTTCTGAACAATGATTATGTTATCGGTTATATACTTCCCAACCACAAAACTAGATTGAGCTAGGTCTATTAGATCAACCATAATTATTTTTTACCTATTAGTAATAATCTTATACTCATCCATGATTGGTCGAAAATGCTTAAACAACTCTGGCTTTTTTTATTTAGGGATGAGAGTGATAAAAGTTTGATTGAGATGCTCACTGACATTACCATATTGGAAAGCTTCTTTAACCATTCTACATATAGATAGGCATGCTCCAATTTCATTGATAAAACATGGTTGTCACTCCATCAACTCCTAGAGCTTTGATTAAGGATGCTCACTAACATTATCATATAATAAATGCGACACTGTGATGGTATTTTGGTATTTAATTTTACTTAATTGATAAATGCATAATTTTTTAGAACATTGATAAATAAAAAAATCCTCTATAACCATAATATTATTATAGGGATAATGTCAAAAATTATATATAAACTTTCGCAAAATGTTTAATTAGATACCTGAAATTTTATTTTGAATAATTTAGCATATGAACAAAGTTTTTGTGGACTTTTGAACAATTAGGTATGAAAAAAGAGGTGCAAAAATTGTCAAAACCGAACTTCAGATATGAAAAAATAGATGAAAACTTTGTTTAAGTACCCAATTGTTTAAAACCAAACTTCAGGTACTTGATTGAATTTTTTACGAAAGTTCAGGTATCATTTTTGTCAGTCATCCTATGATTATATCAATGCAATGAGTACATATAGAGGATGGGAAACTCAATAGAATGTAATTATTTGTAAATATAAATGTAAGGGAAAAAAATTCATCTAATATTATCATATATCTCATCAATGGTGTTTTATGGCTTATGGGTATGTGGATTTTCAATATAATATATGAATTTACTACATTTATCTCATTTTCTTTTTTTTAATAGCCTTTAATTAATTACATTGGTCTCGCAAATGGATAAACGAGAATTGAATCCCCTCTTGTTGTAATAGTGAAGAAAAATCATTTCTTTTGAAAATGAAAATGAGTTATGACTATAAGTGGTAAACAAATACAATTATCTGAAGAAGCTAGGGTAGAATAAATAGTAGTTGAGTTAAACAAGCTGTATAGCAGTTAGATTAATTGCTTTTAACATGAGTTTAGTGTATGTTTCTTAGACTCATTGAGTTAAAGAAGCAACAATCTATTCATGTTTTGTTTTTGTTCATGTTCTATTCTTTTCTTTATGTATGATGTTGTTATTGTTATTATTATTTTTTTTTAACCTAACTTATATAAGTATTATGTATATTATGTATATATATTTAGAGCATATAAGCTCACTTGTTATTTATTTATTTTCAAGTCTTGCAATTTATTTATTTACTTGTTTTACGCAATATTAAGACTAGTCTTTCTAGTCTTAGACTTGTCCATATCAAGTCAAAACAATTTTATTTCCTTGCTTTTCTTTTCTTTTGAGGACTAGTCCATTCTTAGCTCAGGATTCCTTGATGAAGCTAAGGTTCCTAATACTTGACTTTACTTTTATGCTCTTATTTATTTTAATTATGTTGTTTTTATATTTTTCATGGTTACATATTCTCATTCATGCATGAATATGTTGTTATTGTCTCAATCATAATAGAAATGAGCTTTCTTAAAATAAGAATAAGAACTCTTTTTAAAAATAAATTTTGTCACATAAGAAGTTATTTTCCTTAAAGGTTTGAAATTTATCTTAAGCAAATATTCTTCTAAAGTTAGATAAGCTAGCTCAAGTTTTAGTAATAATATGTGGTTTTCACCAAGAAATACATAAAGTAAAGTTATTATAAAATATCTTTTCAAAGAAATAAGAAAGTTTCTTTAGACCTAAACAAAGGATTTCTTAAATTCAATTGTCAAAGTTTTCCACCAACACTAAAGTCTAAGATAAGTTTTTCCAAAATTTACTTATAAGATGATTTCTTTTAAAAGTGGATATAACTATGAAATAGTTAGAAAAACTATATGTTTCCAAACCACTAGAAATAAATTTATGAAAATCTTGAAAGATTAAAATTACTTTTGAAGATTAATAACTAAGAAATGGAGTTAAAAGGAAGAAATACTCCTTTATAATAATTTAGGAAATTTTCAAAGTAAAACTAACTTCTTTTCAAGTCTTAAGCTTATCTCACTTTCACGACATGTGTTTTACAAAACCATTGTTGAGACAACACCAAATTCATGCATATAGTTTGAGTTTATACATATATATACATAAATTTAAGGGATTTTTCAACCATACAATATATCTATATTTTTGTACAAAAGCCCTTGAGTGAAGTAAAGTTTGAAAACTCTAGTTTTGAAATATTGAAAAATTTGTATCAAATCTGTATACTTCTATGCCGAGACCTAAAATGATCTCTTTTGACTCTTTTCGAGTAGGTAGAAATCGGTATATAATATGCGGAATTCCGAGTTAAAATGAGCAAGTTATGGCCGTTTTAAGTTGGAATTTCCATTCCATACGATTTTTACAAATTCTCTAAGATAGAAGTATAGAATAGATCTTGGATGAAATACTCATGTTAGGTATTTCTTTTGTTTAGGTGTCGAGGATCACGATCTTGTCTTCTCCGAGGATTACTTCGACTCCTAGATCGCTATGGACGAGTGAGTTCCTTTACGCTTATGTATTCGCGCATGTGCTTGTAGAATAGAGCACTAGATGTAGAAAAAGATAAAATTGATATGCATGTGGGATATTATGTGAATTATGTATGTGATTCATTATGTGCGATCAATGAACGATAAGTATATCGGAACCCGATTTGTGATTGATATAAATGTTTCCATGTATGTATTGTTATGTGTGCAATTATTGTTTGATCGCTTTAAATGATTTAATGTCATATTGAAATCACCATACAATAAATTACTCATGCATATCACTTAGAACATCATTTCGAAGTTTTGCTACTACTCCTCAGCGTGGGACCGGAAAGGTAAGCTGCCTAGCTACATCTTGAGGGTTAGGACGTACGGGGAATACGGCCTCAAGGTGTAGCCGAGCCGGATCGATCGCTTTAGGCATGGAAGGCCTGGGGACTGTAGTACGGTTCGTTGGAACCCCAAGACGCGCGCAAACTTGAGGAGGTTGTTCGGGACCCAGTTCAAAGCATTCCCTAACCACCGATGGAGGGGTAAATCCATCAAACATACGAAACCGGATAGTCGTATGTAATGTTTGATCATATGGTTGTTGCATTCATATGCTTGATTAAAAAACTTGTTTGATTGTTGTTATGAGTACTATTGCGTAAGGAATATCTCACTAAGCTAGTCATGCTTATACTCCTATAGACTTTTGATATTGCAGGATTATCTTTTGCACCCGAGACCACCTTGATTTCCTGGGTAGAATCCTTATTTTTGAGAAGCTTTTGGAGGCAATCTATTTTGAAGTTATAAAGTAGATTTCTTCTAAAATCTTCTAGCTTTAGTTATGTTATATTTAGAACCATGTTATTATCAATTATCGGGGGAATGCCCCTTAGAAGCTGTAAGACTTTTATTTCAATGAAATATATTGAGTGTTATTTTGCATGTTCCGCTGCCAATGTCTTAAAATGCATTACTCCACCGGTCTCCCTTTGTTGTGAATGTACGCCTTGTACCGATATGGAAGCTTTCGAGTGACTGAGGTAGTCATTCTTGAGTTTTAATATTGTGTACGGCGGGCTGTCACGTTTAGGGTACCCGCTGGGGCGTGACAGAGATGCTCACTAAAATTACCATATTGGAAAGCTTCTTTAACCATTCTACATATAGATAGGCATGCTCCAATTTCATTGATAAAACATGGTTGTCACTCCATCAACTCCTGGAGCTTTGATTAAGGATGCTCACTAACATTATCATATAATAAATGCGACACTGTGATGGTATTTAATTTTACTTAATTGATAATTGCATAATTTTTTTAGAACATTGATAAATAAAAAAATCCTCTATAACCATAATATTATTATAGGGATAATGTCAAAAATTATATATAGACTTTCGCAAAATATTCAATTAGATACCTGAAGTTTTATTTTGAACAATTTAGCATCCGAACAAAGTTTTGTGGACTTTTGAACAATTAGGTATGAAAAAAGAGGTACCAAAATTGTCAAAACCGAACTTCAGATTTGAAAAAATAGATGAAAACTTTGTTTAAGTACCAAATTATTCAAACCAAACTTCAGGTACTTGATTGAACTTTTTACGAAAGTTCAGATACCATTTTTGTCAGTCATCCTATGATTATATCAATGCAATGAGTACATATAGAGGATAGGAAAATCGATAGAATGTAATAATTTGTAAATATAAATGTAAGGGAAAAAAATTCCTCCAGTATCATCATATGTCTTATCAATGGTGTTAATGGCTTATGGTATGTGGATTTTCAATATAATATATGAATTTACTACATTTATCTCATTTTCTTTTTTTTTAATAGCCTTTAATTAATTACATTGGTCTCGCAAATGGATAAACGAGCATTGAATTCCCTCTTATTGTAATAGTGAAGAAAAATCATTTCTTTTGAAAATGAAAATGAGTTATGACTATGAGTGGTAAACAAATACAATTATCTGAAGAAGCTAGGGTAGAATAAATAGTAGTTGAGTTAAACAAGCTGTATAGTAGTTAGATTAATTGCTTTTAACCAATTTTACAACAAATTGTAACAAGATATATGAGATCTATAAATAGTGAATGAAGAAACAAAGAAAGGGAACTGATTTTACATCATTGGTTAATCAATTTATTTGATTGAGTTTAGGAGAGTGGCGCCTTAAACTTGTCAACATTTTATCAACTTAAATCTTCAAGAAATATAAGGAAGATTATTAGATTCATAAATCCTAGAATTTGATACAATAGAAAAGGTAAAGGGGAAGAACGAAAGTGATGAAGTGATTCTTATTTGGAAGCTGAGTTGCACAATGAGTATAAACGAAATAAAAATGGGGTTTTATATTCAATCAATATGACTATGTTTTAATTAGTGAGTAGACTGGGTTTTATAAGTGTAAGCCTTAAAATTTTTATTTTCTTTTTTTTTTCTATAGCAATTTCTTTCTCCTAAAAAACTTACAATAACTGAATTATCTATATAAGTTGAATTGTATATAATTATATAGATATATTTCTATATTATTCTTGCAATATTGATATGTTATCTTCATATCAATCTTTACCTATAACACACTATAAAAAATAAGTAGTTTGATGTCTATATTTAACAGTGAGTATAAATGATCTTTATATCAATTTTTTAATTTTTTTTCTAATTTTGGAAATTTAATATTTTTATAAATATAAAAGATCAGAATATTTTTTTTAATTTAGAATTTCAATTTAGTTTATAATTCGAATCGAACCAAACCGTTTGATGTTTTAAAAAATTTCTAATATATACCAAATTATTATTTAGTGGTTTGGTTTAAGATAAAAAACTGAATTTTACATTATGATTTAGTTTGGTTTGTAATGAAAATTGAACCAAATCAATCCATACTCATCTTATTTATAGCAAGCGGTAGTTGTGCTTAATAAATTTAATTTGTAAAAAACAATAATGATCTTCTGTTTTGATGTGAATTCATTTTTTTAAAGACTGATATGATCATTAATGTCATGTTTGGTATATAAGAATGAATCTTGAATGGAATCACGATTCCGAGTTCTATTCCCATTGTTGTGTTTAGATGCATTTTTAAAAGCCGGATTCGCGATTCCAGAAAATCGATGATCTCGGTTTTGAGGAGGAATTTGATTTCGCCTTTGAGAAGATAGAATCGCGATTCCACTCCATTTTCATTAATAATTGTTATCATAATTACTTTTTTATTCTTTTATACATTTATTATTCATATATATTATTGACGATATATTTAACAAATATCATGTCTATTTCATTTCATTTCGAAATGCATTTAAATAAATGAATAGATTCATCATTCCATCACTTATTCCATTTCATTCCATTCTATTTCTCTCATTCCAATTTATTCCATTTCGAACGTGATCGTACCAAACGTGACATAAGATCCACATTTCATATTTTTAAGACAACAATGCCTCTTATGGTAATTTTGGTAAATGCCTACATCATTGGTGGGAAGAGGGCTAGCTCACATTAATTGTGCTCGTTGAAACGTTACCAAATCCCAAGAGCATCTCTCCCAATCTGGCAAAATGCTCATTTATCAAGAAACAGAGTCACAAGAAACACACATCCCACTAAAACCATAAGCAAAAGCAACTGAGTTGATGCTATCTAGGTCAGGTTTCAAGTACCAGAAAGAAATTGCCAAGTGTAGCCTCCTCACTGCCAGTTAATCCCTATAAGAACCCTGGTAATTCGCTCTCACTCCAAAATAAAAAAGGAAAAAAAAAAAAATCTCACAAGGCATTCACTCCTTTAGACTCAGAATAATAATCCAAAACCCAAAATTTGCATCCTTGTTCACAGAAACAATGGCAACGTTTGTGATTCGTGTTAGCGTTATGGTTGTCGTGTTTATTGCTGCGATTCTGGCCTTCAGCAGCGGGAGGTCCAAGCACAAGGTGGTTGCCAAGGTGATATTACTGCACTGGCATCAATATGCGGGCCGTATGTTTCAAAGGCGGGGCCTCAAACGGACCCCTCGCCGGCGTGTTGCAACGCGGTGAGGGGTGCCGACGTACCTTGTCTTTGCAAGAACTTGCCTGCGGAGGCTGAGAAGATTCTTGACATGAGAAAGTGGTGCATGTTGCTGAATTTTGTGGGAAACCACTTGCCCATGGATCCAAATGTGGAAGTAAGAAACATTTCATCTTGTCTAATCATATTGCATGGGTTCATAATAGCAAAATTTTACACTTATTGTGATCTTTTAATTGGGGTTGATTAGTTGGGTTACCAATTTCGTTTTAATATAATCATGTTTAATATATTTTTAAACACCTATGATTTTGTTGATCCATTGTTATAAAATTTATTTATTATTCTTATTCTTTTTTACTTATTTTTATTATTTGTTGTAATTGCAGGTTATACAGTTCCATGAGGAAGGCCTTATGAGCAACAATCCATCTTAATATATAATATATATATATATATATTATGGTTTATGAATAAACTATTAAGGAATGTTGTATTACCTTCTACGTTTTGTAGTGTCTCTATCGTGTGGTTTTGTTGGAATGTGGAATCTCAATGCTTGCTTTCAATATAAAAAAAATAAAAAAATTATTCGGTATTTGCTAAACTTACTAAATTAAATATAATCATTTTTACTGATTAGATGTCATTTAATTTATTAGAGCATTTATCATTTATTATGGATGGTAGGATTTTGGAGTATAATAGTTTTTCTTTTTACTAGATGGATTAAAATGTTAACTAAAATAAATATTAACAACACAGGACTCTTACCTTATAATATTATTACTATTTCACTGAATGGACCAAAGACCAATCCCTTTCTTCTTATTTTGGGATATTATGTACGCGGATGTTAGTGATACAATATGATAACCAAACCCAATAAACTGATTGAAACCATAATTAATTAAAGAAAGCAAGAAAAAAGAGAGACTTAAAATACGATGCGTTATATTATATAAAGATTTGATTACAATCTAATTAAATAAAATTACTTATAATTTAATAACTTATAATGTATATTTAATTATATATATTTTTATTATTAATACGATTTAACACTATAAATCTACAAATACGATCACGAACATAAATTTCCTGCTTTGGTTGAAAATGGAATTTTTCAATACAGTCCTTAGCTATTTTAACATTATAAATTCGATCATTATTTATTAATAAGAGGCCCCCCCAAAAAAATCTATTTTCAATGGGTTTTTTTTAACAAGTTATGGGCTCCTTTATTCGCTTTAAGCCCATTAACTACAAACTTAGCAATTAATCTTGTTCATCGTTATAGGCCCAAAAAAAAAAAAAAAGAAAGAAAGTTCTGGTTCACTGTTAAGTCTTATAGTTTTTGTTTGATCTTCTGTTGTGACGCTTTTGAAATTTTTGGCGTTCTTTATTTTCATAAAAATACAATTAATTTTTAATTTATAAAATATTTTCTCTAATTAAAAGCATATAAATTACGTACTTTGATTTTTTGTTTGTAAACACCACTCCACCTAATGGCCAAAAAAAAAAAAAAAAAAACTCCATCGCCACCTAATCATAATTATTTGAAGAAAACGGATTGCATATTTTTTAAGAAAAGAGATCGCATATTTTTTTTTAACCGGCAAATGATAATTTATACAATAGTGAAAAAAAAGAATAAAGAAAATTTCCTTGTCTTTTATGTTATCATCGATATGCTTAGTATTTGTTTTATATTTGATATGCAGAATTCTTTCCGACGGAATAAGATGGATTGAAAGAAAATGAACATTAAAACTTTTTGTGTTTGATAGTAGATGTGGAGTAGAATGGAATATCAAATGTGTAGAACACATGTTTATCGAAATATCTTATTATTTTGATAGTAGAATATGAATCTTGATTCGCCTAGTTTGACCCACTACATGTTAGGACCAATCTATTGATCCAAATCCGATCTATCTCGACTCATTTTGACCCTTAAAGAGACTTGATTCTCCTGACATGGGAAATCAACCTACCAAACTATGTGCCAAGGTATACTTCCTTCGATCACCATTGATCTTACCAAGAAAAATAGTCGAGTATAGATCAAGGTTGTCAAAATCGGCCGGTTCGAATCGATTCGATCGGAACCAGCAATGAAGGCGGGCCGGGTTCGACGGTTAGCTCGTTTTTTTACGAGACCCGGACTGACTCGGTCGAACCGGGTTGAATCGGTCGACCCGGATCGATTGATCCGGATTCAAAAATATAAAAATAAATAATTAGAAATTTAAATATTTATTCATACTTTATTATAAATTTATAAATATAATCATTAAATCATATTTATTTAATAATTAATTGATGAATTTGATTAAAATATAGATTTAATTGAGTGATTACACATATATTGGTCTTTTATAATTAAATTATCCCTTACATTTTTATTTTTTGTGATCCCGGTTCGACCCTCGGTTGAACCCGGTCCAACCCCTCGACCCCTGACCCCCTAGCCTGTCCGGCTCAAACTCCGGTCTGATTCTGACAACATTGGTATAGATTAATAGCCCAGTCCCCATGTTCACTCCACACTACTCTATAATCGTGCAACACGCACAATTGTCGAACATCCCTTATGTGCATTATAGAAAACATTTTATTCAAATAGTTCTAATATCCTTTATTCACTATACATACGGGATGCAATTTGACTCAAGTGTTGGACGCCGAGCAACCTTTGATGCATCGCTGACCGTATTTGTTTTGCATGCCAAGTGTGTAAACCCAAAAGTTCTATACCAATACTTAGTTGATTCTTTACCGGATTTGAGCCAATGACATTTGGTGTTTTCTATTGGAAGTGACTCCAGTAGTAGTTTGCTTTCCTTACCTCTCCTTTGACACTTTTGTTTTATATTAGTGAAGTTTTCAATTTCCGATCTCTCATGCTTTAAGGACAATAAAGTGGCCTAGTTTCCTAGCCCTCACAATAACCCTTCGATGGGACCTATTGCTGTAAACACCCTGTTTATACAACTCGAATATAATAATCAACAAGTAGATAATGTAAGAAAAGTCGCAAAGATCACTTCCAATTTTTCGTGATTTAAAATATTAAAATATGAATAATTTAATTGTTGTTTAAGAGTTAAAATTATTAACAATAAAATTTCAACTTTTCACAATCAATGATCCATAATAACTCAATGAACCAATGAAATAATTGTTATGATTCTGGTAAATTTAAAGGAATTATATAATAACTATTAATTTGTAAACCCTTGAAAATTTTCATAATTTAGAAATCATAATTAGAAATAGTAGCTTGTAGATATAGTATTTGCATGTAATTATAAAACCCAATAGGTAATAAAATGATGTTAAAAAATAAAGACTTTAGTAATAAAATGAACTTTTGTAATATCTCGTGATAAGTCAATAATTATGAATATGACTAGAACCAATATTTTAATATTATGATCATGAGATAAAAGACAAAATTAGAAATGGTTTAATTGAATAGTATAATAGGTAGATAATTTTGAATTTAATTTAGAAATTAAACTTAGATAATTTAATTAAATAAACTAAGAAAAATAAGTAAACAATAGAGTATAATTAGATAATTTGACATAATTAAAAAGGTAAATAGATTAATTGAATTTTTAGATTTCAAATGTTCTCTTCAATTAGTCTATTTGTTTTGGCAATCTTTTTCAACAAATCAAATTTTATCATCTCTTGTAATTCTCAAACTAAACTCCTTTCCTTTCGATTTCAAATCCTTAAACCATTGAAAATTTCAATTTAAATGTTTACTAAATTTGCAAACCCTAATCTTTGGTCTATTTCATGAATGGAATTATTCAATTCTTTGCAATCATCAACTCGAATCCCTTTTTCTTTCAATTTACAAATTACCCAAATTTCTTAAGTTCAATTATTTAAATTTTAAAAAGGCCCTATTTAACCACTTTAACCTAAATATTTTTTCCTTAATCCTCATAAATTTTGATTCATCACCTTGTTTATAAATATCGGTTTTTAAGTTCAAACCCAAACTAAATATCATATTTCTACAAATTAAATTTTTAAACTAGATTTCCAATTTAAGTTATTGATTTTATTTCTATATATTCTAAAATTTGTTACTAATAGTTTTGAATACTTAATATAATCATCTAAAAGATTTAAGCTAAATCCCTTAAATATCTTTTAAACCTTATCCTTACATTTCCTTTTTCATTTCTCCACCTTCTTACTTTCTTTTCTTTTTCCTTCTCTTCCTCTTCTTTCCTTCTCCTTCTCCTTCTACGCTTCTTCTTTCTCTCCTTCTTCTTCTTCAAAAACCCAAATTTCTTAATTTCAATTTCAAAAAGATTATAGAAGAAAGTAAAAATAGAAAACAAGATAGAAGATGGAGATCAAGAATTAAGGAGCTATATCAACACTAAGGAGTAGTAGTAGTGAAGTTTTTGTTTCTTGAGTTTTTTTAAAATAAGTAAGTAAGTTATTTCTTTATTTGGATGGTTGTAGATGTGAAATACCTAAACATTATGCTTAATTTTTTTATATGTGCATGCTTTGTTTGCTTGAAATATGAATTTAATATTAAATAATTAAATTATTAGAACATGAAGAGTCAATATGAATTATTAGTTAGATCGAATTTCATATAGAATGCAAATTTTTGTCAATGTATTGTTTGTAGTATGTCAATTTAAAACTTATGCTTTCATAACATATATTAGACTTAGAACATATTTCATTAAAAATTAAACCCAAGCCCAAGATAAAAATAAATATTTTTAGTAACATCAAAAGTCAAGAAAGTAGATAGTGGATAATTACGAAGTTTATCTGATAAAGAAAATATTAGATAAGTACCAAGATTATTATCTAAAAGTGTCATTTCAAAATAGACCCTCAAAGAAAATTTGTTTTATGGAGAAGAAGAAAAGGTAAATTTACCATAAATTTTACCCGTTTTACTTTAAATTTCCTCGTTAAAATTCAACCAGTTTCCATTTCCAAGTTAATCTCGTTTGAAGTAAGTTTTACATGCCAATATGATTTTTTTTCTTTTGTTTTCTTTATATTTATGAAAACCCTGTTTTAATAAGATGAAGTGATACATTGATGATTTAAGTAGATTTATAAGGTAGAGAAGATTCTTAAAGTGTATGAGTAAATATTGTCTGGCAAATAAAGTATAATATTATGAGTTTAAAATTGTGAGTGTATATGTATATATATAAGTATGCACGTGTGTTCTGTTTTAGAAAAAGTTGAGAAACAAGAGAAACATAGGTGATGTTTTGGTTGTGTTTTTCATCGAGTCTTCAAAGATATACTACTCAAGGAGAAATACAAGAAAAGCAAGACCATTTGTATTTATTATGCTTCTCATTGTCTTCTTATATGAGTTTCATTGTGAACAAGATATACATTGTAAATGATAGGTTTCATGTTGAAGATAAAAAGATGTTAGAAGTTATTATGATGTGTAGTTTCTATGTATATTTTGACATTAACTACGATTTTTGAAGAAGTCTATAATTATATAAGTTGTTTCTGTATTAAATTTTGTAGTTAACTATGGTTCTATAAAAGTTTATAAAGGTATAAAAGATAATTTGCATATTATATATATATATATTTTGTCGAGGCTTAGTTTTTAACCTTGAGGTGGATTAGAGGTAAGCCTAAAGTAAGTGTTGAAGGGTAAAAAGTTAATATAAAGGATTTGCCGAAGCCAAAATTTAGACCTCGACATGCCTTCAACAAACACTAAATAATGTTGAGCCTTTAATCTTGAAGCTTAGTACCCATCAAGGCCTAAAGTCGAGCGCTCAACATACCCCATGACAGTTATTAAGACCCATCGAGGCCAAAAATAAACAATGTATATTGAGCAAAGCTTTTATCGAGGCCTAAAGTCAAGCTTTCGACGTGCCCTCGACATAAGCTATGAAGCTTTTTATCAACATTTAACCTATTATATGATGAGGTTCGACATGATTTTCTTTTAACAATGTACCATACGATTCTTTCTAAGCCACCATCAACCTATAATTTGTTTCAAAATGTAGATTAATAAAAATGTGCTATATTTATATGTGTGTATATACATTAAACTATGTTTTAATGTGGAATATATTCAAATTTTATATTGAATTCTTTTCTTATAGATTATTTGTGTAAGTTGAATGTGTCTTCTACTTTCTTAGGAGACATATCAAATACGTAGTAACTTGATTATTGGATGTTAGGATAGACATATTATAAATTAACCTTAATAAAAGAAGACTTAAAGTTGTTTGAATTATTTGTGCCTGTGTCATTGAATCTAGTTTGAGGAGCAACAACCTTGTTAACAAAGTTAACATGGCAGTTTAGGTGCTTAGGCCACCCTTGTCATTATGCAATGACTTTTATAAGTAGCTCAGTGGGTAGCTGATTGGGCTAACAATATCGGCATAACATTTACTTATTCTTAAAATAAAGTAATATGACTTAGTTCACGTTTATGGGATCAGTTGAACTAAGTGATATTATGGATTAAGTTAAGTAGAGATGAATAACAGCTGTAAATCCCTAGAGGAAGCTACTATTCATTTTTAGTTATATCATTTAGAAGATATAGGTATTCAAGCTGCCTATATCAACCCCTTGAGCGTCCACTATAACTCAGGAACCCCAGATTCCTAATATTTATTGAAGTTTGAGCACTCATGTGTTGAGTGACTTATTTACTTAAAGATAATCAAATTATTGATTGTTGCATTGCATTTAGTCTAGGTATGCTTGTCACTATGTATTTGCCAGTGTTACTTACGTACTGGGCCTTTGGCTCGTGATTCTTCTATTTCAGGTGTTGATGAGGATAAGTTTTATTCTCAATTGGGTTATGAATCTGATATTGAAGATTTTCTAGATGAATTGGAGAATTAAGAACGTCGACTATGATGAAAATCTTCTTGTAATACATAGAGAAATGCATTTTATGTATTTGTTTATTGTATTAAAGATTTTTGTAAAGCTTCGTACTTTTGTAAAGGCTTGATCATAAGCTTTGGTATGTAATAATTACATATGAAGTTTTTCTTATGTATTAATACACAACCAAATGTTTGTTTATTAAGTTTTATAATTCTTGTAATGAAAAGTTTTGATAAATAAATCTTATGGTATATTTAGACAAATATTTGTACAAATCATTTTTTTAAAGACAGCCTTACATATAATATTGCAATATTACATGTAGCTAAGGAACTGTTCACGCTAGGATTGTTATATACAGCCATGCTAATCCTTACAAGATGCATGTAAATGGTGAGTTAGTGCTAGATATAAGCAAGGTTGTTAGACCCGGCTCGGACCGACTGGTTCGCACCGGTTCGATCGGAACCAACGACGAAAGCAGGCCAGGTCCAACAGTTAGCTCACTTTTGGCGAGAACCAGATTGACCCAGTGGACCCGGCTGGTTCGACCGAGAACCAGTCCATTCGGCCGGGTTTACGGGTCAAAACACTCCTTATATATATAAAAAAAAAAAAATTTAAAAACCAAACCTGCTGCTGGCACCGTATAGAAATAGAAGAGGGAGAGTAAAAGTCTAAAATAGTGAAACAAAAAGGGGAAAAAAAGTAGAAAAGAAAACAGAGTAGAAACCCAGTAAAATGACTAAAATTCTAAAATAAAAAACACTCAAAACTCAAAAGTGAAGACTTTCACCTGCAGGACCACCGCCGCTACCCACCGCTTAGCATCTGTAGCCACTTCGACCGAGATTTCGACGAGTATCCCCGTCACCAAATCAACCTTATAGTTGAGGTAACCATATTCGTACATTTAGATGATATTTAATAATGAGCAATATGGACGATGATTTTAAACGAAGATGATGTGAAAATAATAATAACAATAAGTAGATTCCATGTGAATAAATATGACTATAATTTATGGAAAATATTTTGAGATGTGATAAAACAAACAACGACCAAGAAAAAGATATATATGTGTGTGTGTGTATATTGCTTGTACTGGTTTGAAAAGAATGACCGAGATGACATATTAATGACTGACCATTTTGGATTTGTAGTAGATGATGAACAGTAGATTAATATAAAAATGTGTGCGGTCTTGTCATCTTGCTAATGATTGTATTTGCAATTTAGCCAGTTTTTGATTGAGATCTGAAACCAATTTATTCCCTGGGATCCAACATATAATAATAATCCTAACATACAATAGCATATTGGCTTCCAATTACAAATTCAATTGGCTCATGGAAACATGCATAGAAGGGGGGGAGGGGGGGGGGGGGGGGGGGGGGGGGGGGGAGGCCGCGTGGGGCAGTAGACCGTATGGTTGCGGTTGGAAGAAGGAAGCAGAATTCCTTCCTCTGGCTTTCGGTTTTCGATGTATTAGAAAAAATAGGTGTTTCAATTTCAATTGTTACATCGATGTGATAAGATAAGATTAGATAAAGATGTTTGCGAATTCTTAGAATAATTCATTGATATCAATTGGATATCATATTCCCTGTGATTTTGTAGTGGATTTTGTTATTACTATTAATGATGAGTATGAGAAGACATGTATATCATATTTATGGTAAAACAATAATCAAAGTGCTTGGATTGGATCAAGATGCTAAACGCCTAAACCCCTATGGCTTCATTTATCATATTACCATGCAATCCTTGGTTTTAATGTGAATAGCAATTTAAAAATGAAGTTAATTTTTTCTTTTGAAGAATAGGTTGTTGAAAAAGAGACATGGCAAGCTGTCAATCATCTTCTTCAATTCGTACTAAGAACGATCCTGCTTGGGAGCAGTTTAGCTCATCTACTAATGACAAAGGAAAGACCGTGTTCACATGTCTTTATTGTGGATCTAAGTATCAAGGTGGAGGGATCAATAGGATGAAATATCATTTGGCAGGGATTCGGGGCAATATTGTTCCTTGCAAAAAAGTACCAAGTGAGATCCAAGAAAAAATGTTGGCATCTCTTAAATCTGTCAAACATAAAGATCAAGACATTGATGAAGTTCAGTATACTCAACTTGAAGATAGTGAAGCTGAGGTTGAAGTGGAAGAGTTAGAAATTTTGCCAATGCAACCAAAACAAAAAAGAAAGGTTGGAATAGATAAATATGTCACCAAGAACAACCCTCCATTGTCCCAACCAAGCATAAAGAGTGCATTAGCTGGTAAACAAGCAATTCAAAGAGCGCACATGGCATTGGCTAGATGGTTTTTTGATGCATGTATACCCTTTAATGCTTTGAAGTCACCTTATTTTCAACCTACAGTGGATCTATTGCTGCAATTGGTACTGGATATAAGGGATCATCTTATCATTCCATGCATATTCAGTTGCCAGGGGATTGTAAAAAGGAGTGTCAATTACTTATTGATTCATACAGAAGCAATTGGGCTAAATCAGGATGTACAATAATGGCTGATGGTTGGACTGATCAAAGATAAAGGACCCTCATTAATTTTCTAGTGTATTGTCCTGTGGGGTGATGTTTGTGAAGTCAATTGATGCATCTGATATTGTGAAGATGCTAATAATTATGTAATATGTTTCAGAAATAGTTGAGTGGGTTGGGCCTTTTAATGTGGTGCATATAGTGATTGACAATGCAAGCAATTATGTTGCAGCCGGGAAGTTGTTGCAAGAGAGGTACGATCATAATATTGGTCTCGTTGTGTAGCACATTGCTTGAATTTGATGTTAAAAGACATTGGCAAGATGGATCATGTAGATGAGCTTGCAAAATGTGCTTCTAAGGTAACTATATTTGTATATAACCATATTCACTTGTTGTCTTGGTTGAGAAAAAGAGATGGTTGGAAAGAAATTATTCGTCCAGCAGTAACTCGATTTGCCACTACTTTTATTACTTTGAAAAGTATCTTTGAACATAAGCATGACTTGCAAGCTTTGGCAACAAGTACACATTTCACAAGTCATAGGCTTTCAATATGTGCTGCCGGAAAAGCTTTTATTGCTATTGTGTTAGACACATCATTTTGGCAAGATTGTTTGCTTATGGCAAAAGTCATAACTCCCATTGTGAACTCTTGCGTATTGTGGATGCTGATGAAAAGCCTTCTCTTTCTGCTATTTATGAAGGGTTTTCTAGGATTCGTAAGGGGATTATATCAGTTTTTAAAAATAGACAAAAATTGTATAGTCCTTATATCAAAATTGTTGATCAAAGGTGGGACAAACATTTTTGTCGTGGCCTACATGCTGCAGCTTATTTCTTGAATCCAACCTTTATGTATGATGATATATTTGAAGAAACTGCAGAAGTTATGAAAGGCTTATATGATGTGCTAGAGAAAAAAAGTATTGTAGTGATAGCATAGCTGTAATTAAAGACATGAAATTGCATCGTGAAAAGAGAGAGAGTTTTGGTTGGGAAATAGCTGTCAAATCTATCAAAACATCACAACCAGGTAAATGACCATGAATACTGGAATCAAAATTATTGTTAATGTTTATTTTTCACAATTTATTTGATTTGCTTTATTGAATTGTAGATGACCGGTGGAGGTTTTTTGGTCATAGTGCTCCTACATTGCAAAATATTGCTATTTGAATATTAAGTCAAACTGCTTCTACTTCTGGATGTGAGCGTAATTGGAGTTTCTTTGAGTGCATTCACACAAAGAAAAGAAATAGATTAGAGCATCAAAGGCTTAATGATCTTATTTATGTGAACTATAATTTGCGTTTGAAGAATAGGTATGTAAATTATTTTGACCAAGAATAGTTCATCACCACTTCACTTTATGTATTTTTAATTTTTTTTTCCTTTGCTAATTACTTCTTTACGCATCAAAATAAGAAGAAGAGTTATGATCCAATAGATTTTGATTGCATTGATAAGACGGATTTTTGGATAACTGAAGAAGAAGAAGATTTACCCCTTGAACTTAATTTCGATGAGATTATTGAACAAGCAATTTATGAAGATGATGCCACTCCTGTAACAACTAATGGTTTGATTAAATGTTAGTTATCTATTTCAGTACTTTTAAATTATTAATTTTGTATATGTTCAATGAATATTATTTTTCTTAAGACTTCCTACTCTCTTTTTTCCCCCCTTTCCTTCCAGATATAGAGATTAACGAAGATGTTGATTTAGATGCAATTGCAGACCGAGCTGATTTATGCATACCTTCGAATCAATGAAGATTGGGATGACATTAATTTAAAGTTGACTTAATATCTTAGTTTATAATATTTTATTTTTTGTTTATCAATATGTACAATGTGATTTCAATCTAATGATGGATTTGACAAGGTAAATTTATTATTTGCCTTTAATAGTATAAATTAAAAAATTCATTTTAATCGATCCCGGTTCGACCCCCGGTGGAACCCGATTCAACCCCTTGACACCTGACCCCCTAGCATATCCAGGTCAACTTCCGGTTCGGGTCTGACAACCTTGGATATAAGTAGGATATTTGATAAAATTAGAAAACAAGTGATGCATGAACATGTATGGTTAAAACTTAGGGTTATAAGTATATATGTATAGGTTAGATAAATGATGATATGAATTAAAGATATAAGATGTACTAATATATATATATGTTATAAGTTATGTTTATGGATGGATAAGCTGCTTTTATGGTGTTTTTGTTAAAGTATGTTGGAAACAAGTAGTTAAAGTTAGGTATAAGAAACAGGAGAAATCGCAATATTAGTCGCCTTGTCAATCAAGGGTGTGAAATGGCCCTCAGTAGAATCGAATTAAAATTTTTTGGATAATCATGGGCATGATGATGCCTTGCTACAAACTAATATAAGTTTTAAAGAAAATCATGGACGTGACAAGGACCTTAATACACACTGATTAAATTTTGAAGGATTATCATGGGCTCAATTTTCAACCATGGTTCATGTCATGGCCTCAATCATAATTGTGATTGAAGGCATGATCCTTGAACATGGGCATTGTCAAGAACATGATTAGAATCATGGCCCCAATTACAGGTGTGATCTATCCCCTAACACCGTCCATATAAAAAAAAAAAAGGAAAGAAAGAAGATGAAATGAAATAAATAGATGATAGATAATATGATATGTTGTTATTTGTATAAATAGGAATTAGTTAAGAGAATTAATAGGTTTGATAACTAGTTAGACTTGATATAGATCTTGAGTATAAAATAAACTTAAGTTCAACTTAATTTGATGAATCTTAATGAGCTAAATGAACTACATTAATTAAGATCCTATAAGATATATGATAATGATCTAGTATGATAATTGAATACGACTTAGTAATTGAATTAAATAATTAAGTATAATCAACTTG
Organism: Combretum micranthum; assembly: GCA_024138025.1. NCBI lineage: Eukaryota > Viridiplantae > Streptophyta > Magnoliopsida > Myrtales > Combretaceae > Combretum > Combretum micranthum. Next base: position 322,884 of record JAMXBD010000410.1, read on the forward strand.
ATTAAGTTAAAGCTAAAGTTGACTTAACTTGTAAATCACTTAGAGATAATATATTTGTAATAGGATAAGCTTGATCATGAATAATATAGGGAATCCACGTTTATTTGGGTAAATGACAAATTCTTAGACTAATAAAGAGATAAGAAGATTATTTGTATGGTTGAACTCAAGAAGTAACTAAGATTAGATATATGTTTCGATGTATATATTGAAACTAAGGTTTTGAAATGTGACCAAGTATAACTCAAGTGCTACATTATCAAATGAAGTTCAGCTTTGAATTTAGCAGTTAAACTTATGCAAACATAACTATATATAAACATACATGAACTTTGGCTCTTATAAAAGAACTAAGGTTTTGAAAAATACAACCTAATATAATCCAAATGTTAGATGAGTAAATAACAATCTAGTTTTAAATGTAGTAATTTCCCTTAAGAAAATATAACTATATATACATATATAGATTTAAATTCACTTAAAGGAATTAAGGTTATGAAGTTTAATATGGTATAATTCAAGTATTAAACTTAGCTTCGAATTTGGTTGATAAAACTTAAGAATAAATCTATATAAGTATATATATATATTGACATAGATATAGGAAGAATAAACTTCCTATAACAAAACTTAAGTAAATTAAGTACATAATAGCTAGTATAATGATATAGGTTATATTTGAGAGATAAACTTAAGAAACACTCTTAAAATTATAAACATGAAATTTTGGCATACATGAGATAATGAGGAGGTGAAGTGTAGATTAGTACAAAACATGAAAATTAGAAGCAATATAATCATGAAATAAAGCTATATACTTAAAATAAGATCAAGAGAAGCATAATGAAAATAAATATAAGTTTATGTTCAAAGCAAGTGAAAAATAATGAACTAAAAATGAGTTTGAATACTAAATTTGATAAAGTATACATTAAGAAAGGTAATGAGTGATAACTATTTTTAACTTTGATCTTGTCACATTATTTGTACTTGTAATGTAGTTGCACATATGTTAATATAAACATAATTGCTTTCGGAGGGAATTGAGTACTTGTTTGTTGTTTGGTGGTTGCTTTGGTTGATAACTTACTATAATAAAAGTGACAAGTATTTGTTTTGTGTTGATTGTGAAATATGAATCGAAGATTGTTTGAAATTAGTATGGTCATTAAATAATATGATATAAGTCTTGGTTGACCCTTAAGTGAAATGGACATGCATTACACAACATCATAACTTACATTAGCATGGTATTCATGTCATGCATTAGGACCTCAGTTATGTGGCAATGCTAAGTTATTCAGTGAATCTATCTCTACCATTGGGCTATCAGTCATCTAGAAACTAAGTAGGCATCAAAGGACATTGCCTAAGTGAGAGTTAACATGGAGGCGTTAGTACTTAGTGGAGTTTTTGAGGTTCTAAGGTGAGGTTGAGATTATGATACATATATAAATATAATAGTAAATAAGTTTGGAAAACTTTTCATTTCTTCTCAATCTCTTCTAAGCAAGAATTACTTGAGCTGATCCTTTAACGCCTAAGAAAGGATGTAAATCTCCATTGGTTTGAACTCTAGTCATCCAAACTGTACATGACCCATATGGTTGATTATTGCATTGCATATGCTTTCTAATTATACTTGCTTGATATTTGTTTAATCTGTGGTCTACTTTAGTTATTCATCAAGCTATGGTTTAGCTCACACCCATGTAGTTCTTATGTAGGAATAACCGTGCTAGGAATAAGCTAGGAATGTGTGGAGAGAGTGCTTCTTTATCGAATTCCTTGAAGATAGGAAGATCAACTTAGAATACAAATTATATGATTAGTATATAAGTTTGAGATTTTGTATTTATGTAAGATAAATTTAGAATACGAATTAAAGTAGTTGTATAATAGTTTGAGATTTTGTAATATACAAGTTAGATATCTGATCTTACTTTTTAGTCGGGAATACCAATTCTTAGCAGTTTTGGTGAACTGTGGGAAATCAGATTTCCTTAGTTATCAATATGTAGTTATACAAATAAAACTCAGGTAGAGCCTTGCAATCTCTGACTTGCAGACAGTTCTCATATTAAGAGTACATATGTAATATGATAACTTCAGATAATCCTACTAGGCCCTTTTTTGAGGTATGATAATTGCTTTCTGAACTCACATTAATGATTCACCTCCTCTTAGTCTTCCCAAGTACCATGAAAAACAAGTATATTATTTTGATAACTCCAATACCCTTTATTCTCTAAACATTTAGGATGCAATTTGACTTTAATGTTAGAATGGCCACACTAAATAACTTTAACCTGCTATTGATGGTTTCTAAGCTTAGTGTACAAAATCAAAAGCCTAGTTTAGAAATCGGCACGATTCAGGTCGGTTATGGAATTGAACTCAAATAGTCAGTTCATAATTCATATTTTCATGGAATTGGAGTTGCCAGGGACAAGCTGGTTCACGGTTGCCGAGATACCACCAATTTTAGTTCCATGGAAACTATGAACCATTTTTTTATTTAAATCTTGGTAAATCTTTCAAATTTAATTCTAGATAAATGATATTATTAATATAAAATTATAACTATTCCAATAAAAATAATGCTTATGATGTATACAATATTAACACACATACTAGTAGATTAACACACACTAGAACTTTGATGAACCCATTCAATTGGAGAGAGGCATTACACTTGACCTCCTTTATAATATTAACATAGATACTAGTAAAACAATAAAAAGCTAAACATAAACAAACAACTCGTTGACCTAGAATACAACATTAACATTTATGCTAGAATAATAATAAATAACTAAATATAAACAGAAAGCTCATTGACCTATACTAATAACTAATGAGTGGGTTGATGTGCTCCCCACGGAAGAGTTGAAGTCGTTGAAGTACTCATCATCTTCATTCGAGTAGTCCTTCAAGTCCTGTTGTTATTGATCAGCCCTAATCCAATTGTGGTTGCAAGCTAGTGCCTCAACCATCGCTAGGCCATACCTAGATCTATCTTGACCGGCTGTTGCCTACAATGCTAAAAGCTTGCTCAACTACCATGGTTGAAAATATAAGCCCCGGAAAATTTCAGTAAATAATTCCAAAATAAACATTGAAAATAAACTCTAAAAAATGACTCCAAATTAAAACCGAACTTCAACTAGTCCTAAATTATGAGTGAATCTAAAAATTTCTTAATCTTGAGAAAATGATTCCTTAAAAAATAAAATAAGAACTCAACAGTCTTCAAATTCAAAACCACTACATACGACAAATTCTATACGTAACTCTGACTTGTAAAAATAGGGTAATATAGAACTCAAAAACAAATTATTAAAAAGTAGATAACGATAAACCTTCGGAAATAAAACCCAATTCAAGATTTTCGAAAACGTTAAGAGATATCAAAAACTTACAAAAATAAAATTTAAAATAAATTTCTCAGATTAAATATGTTGTATAAACATAAAACATTAGTTTCCAAATTGGCAAGGATTTAAATCGGAAAATCACCCGGGAACCCTAAGTGGAATATAGTATTTCATGTAGACCCCTAATTTTTAGGGTAATATCCAGTTCAAACCCCAAATCAGAAAGTCAACTGGGAAAACGTAAGTCAACAAATTCCCAAGAAACCCTAGTAGTTTAGATCCGGCAATCCCATATTCTTAAACCAAGTAGTCGAAATATGAGTAAAGGGTATAGTTTGGTTTGTAATAATACTAGAATGCTTTAAAAGATAAGATTAGCGAATTTTCGATCTATTTCGAACCCGATCGGATACAGACTTTGAAAAGCATGTCCCGAGGCTTGAAATATTAAATATACTTTATTAGTACCGTTAGACTCATAATTTCATATGATTTCCAAATATATCAGTTATATAATTTTTCGGGTTATAAAAGTTACAGTTATAACCTTTTATCGTATTTTCATTACTACCAGTACTTTAAATGTCTAATCTACTTTTTGAATTCTTCTACACTATTCATAAGTACAACTACCCATAACCTATTCCTTACATCCTTACACCCTACTCTTACAATTTCATCATTTTCCTTACAATTTACTTTTCCAATATAACTTTATTACTTAAATTACTTTAATTAATTCCAAAACTCAAACAGCTCATTCTCTCTCACTCCAAGGGGGGTCGGCGCTACCTCCCTCTTTCCCTCTCTCCAATTTGTTTTATTTTCTTTTGTTTAATCAAAGCAAACTCTAATCCATTCCTCTATATAAACCCCTTTTATGCCAACTTCTTTCCACTTTCTTTCTTTCTTTCTTCTCTCTTTAAGAAAATTTTTGCAAAACTCTTTCTCCCTCTCTTCATGAAACCGTGAGCTCCCCCTCCCTCCATACACACACACTTTGTTATTCTTTCAAATTTCTTACTCCACATAACGAATAGGTAATAGATCTATACCTTAGGATCTTAAAACATGTAATGGCAAATTCATTCATAAGTGATTCCACATAACATCCCCATGAGCTTCAAGCTAAAGAAGTAGAAACATTTGAACATGAGATTCTTACCATCACAATGTTATAAATCTTGTTATTTGAAGTTATTTTGCTATTTTCTTGTTTTATTTTTAAGTTATATTGTTATTGCTAATGATTTGTGCATATGTTCATCATTCACATAACCATCACAGTGTTTATGCATTTATAACTAGTGTAGTAAACTAGATCTAGTTGTTTTAAGTTCATAAATGTATTAGACTTTTGATTCATTTTCTTAAATAACTTGTAATAGCTTGATGATAGTAGAAAAGTTTTAGAAAGCTCAAGATCTATTTTATTTTCAACAAAAATCATTTTTAAAAATTCGGATAAAAAAGGAACCATATTTAGAAAAGCTATTTTTCAACTTCAAAATGTGTATTTTTCATTTAAAATGAAGGGCTTAAGGAATAGATATCATAAATGAATGATTTTGATGAGTAAAGTTTAGATCTATGAGTTTATGATTTATTACCATGGATTTCTTTTATATTTATATTTATAGAATGTGTAGATCTTGGTTTTGAACTTAAATAAAAATGGTGAAATTCGTATCTAGGTAAGACCCATTTTTAAAAACCACTTTTCAAGTGTCAAAATGAAATTTTTACTTGAGATAATGAAGGCTTAATGTATATATATATCATCAGACTTCATTTATATGGTTCAAAGATGATTTTCAAAGATTATTTTTCATAACAAAACTCTATTTTCGGATTTAGGCCAATGCATAGTTTTAAAACATGTTTTCCAACTTAAAAATGAAGTTTTTATTTAAGATATGGAAGGCTCTTAAGATAGGATATGTAAATGATGTTTTTCATAAGTTTAGATGGTTTTTATCAAAAGATGTATCCAAAAACAAATTTTGTAAATTTGGATCTCAACCAAGACCAATTTTGAAAACCCATTTTTCAACACCAAAATGAAGGATTTGTGTAAAAAATGAAAGGTTTATGGAATAGGTATCAATATGAGATGTTTTTAATAAGTAAATGGTAGATCTACTAATAGAGATTTTCAAAATAGGAAGAGATTACAAAATATAAAATTTGAGTTTTATTCTAACCTTGTGAAATTCGGATAGTTTCAAGACCATGCCTTAAAAACCCTTTTGTCAACTCCAAAACTTGTGTTTTATATGAAAAATGAAGAGTATAGGTAATAAATATCATCAAGTAATGATTTTTATAAGTCAAGATGGGATTTTCTAAGAAAAACATGTAGAACAAGGAGTAGAAATAAAGTAGAAAAAATTTGAGTTGTTGTCATTTTAAGAAATTCGTAATAATGGAGTAATGGCATGAAAACACTTACTTTCCAAACTCAAAATAGAAGTTTTATTAAAGAAATGAAGTCTTAGTGGCTAGGTATGGTTGAGCCTTAATTTTCTAAGTATCAAATGATTTTTACTTAAAGGAATCACCACAAAAACAATTTTTAACAAATTCGGATTTTGGGATGAACAATTTTAAAAACATGTTTACAAAGTGTAAAATGGGAATTTTATTGAAAAACAAAGGCCTTAAGGAATCTACATAATGAAGGATTAATTTTAACAAGAATAAATAAATTTTCTTCAAGGAATTTTTCTAAAAATGGGGATTGTCAAGAATACAAGACTAGCATTTCTAAGTTGATTTTTCATAAAGTCTTACAAAGAAAATGTTTTCTAAAAATTTCTTTTATTAAATATCATCAAGAACATGTACATATATATCTCGTGACATATCATTTATGTTAGTAACTTGCCCATATTGCATGTATACTTGCTTTGGATAGTAGAAACATTACAAACATTCACAAAACTACTTTTCGGAATTGAATTTCGCTACTGATTAGAACTGACCAGACCTTTTCGAAGCTTCAAAGTTTTCAAAACTTGAAAATAATAGTACAATTAGATAGACCTTTCGAAGTAGATAGAAATATGTATATAATTTGCTAAATTCTGAGTTAAAATGACCATGTTATGGCCGTTTTAAGTTGAAATTCCCACGTAGGACGAGAATTATGAATTTTCTAGTTTTGTTAAATAGTTTGGATTAATTAAGTGATGAATACTTATTAGGGTATTTCTTCCTTTTAGGTGACCCCGAAATTGACGATTTCATACCACTGGATTACTTTTACTAAGAGATCGGTGTTCCAATGGCCGAGTGAGTTTTCCTTTTATTTTGTTACCTTGCTTGTGCTTATAGCTAGTTGCACTAGAATTAGGAAAAGATAAAATTGTGATGAGTTGTGATATAATCTTGGTTGAATGAATGATAAGTATATCGAGGCGAAGCTTGTTGTAAAATCATTGTATGAGCTAGCATGAACTTGAATTGTCTGAAGTTCTTTATGATCGCTCTTAACCTACATAATTAACATGCCACGATTATATGAATAAACCGTACATGCATATCACGTAATGAGTCACATTGCATTGGCTAATATACCTTTGGTGGGACAAAAGTATATTAGCAGAGGCGAGGGAGCCTGTGTTAACATTAAGGATGCGAGATCACTTAAGTTAACGGAAGTGGAGTAGGTACTTGACTCAACTACATAAAACAACAGATGTTGTAAAACTAAGAGAAAGAGATCGGGATTATGGTTGCATGACTTATGGACCACTCCACTCAAGATTGGAATTATGGTTGCATGTCTTATGGACCATGCCAACCCGAATGGAGTGCGTAAATCCATTCACATATGCTTAATCAATACTAATGGTGTGTCATGATCCTAAAAGGAGGCTTAGTAGGATTGTTCTAAAGTTGTCATCTCACATATGTACCCATAAATGATGATTGCCCCATAAGTTAGAGTTACAAGACTCTAAGTCATTATCCTCTCACTGTATTATCTATATATATATACATTTATTGAGAAAATAATTTTGGATACCGATAATGTAAGCCCCAGAAAATTTCAGTAAATAATTTAAAAATGAACTTCGAAAATAAACCTTAAAAATCACTCCAAATTAAAACCGAATTTCGATAAATCCTAAATTACGAACGAATCCAAAAATTTCTCAATCTTGAGAAAAATCTAAAATAAAATAAGGACTACAAAAGTCCTTAAGTCCAAAAACCATTACGTAAGATAAACTGCTTACCTAATCTATAATTTATAAAATCGGGATAAAAATAAAACACAGTGATAATTTGCTAAAAAGCAAATTAATCCATAACATGACAATTTGAAGGATCAAGAAATCACCAAAGGCCAATTCCATAACTAGGCTTTGGCACGATTAAGAAAACTTTATCTGCCAATAATAAAATATAGACTTTGGAAATACCCCAAACGACCAGATTAATAATCCTAAGAGACGGAAATCACAATAAAGCCCTAACGATCAAATCAAACCCCCAAAAATCATAGAACGAGTTAGAAATTGAAATCTCGTGATCTTAAGAAGGAAGAATTCAAGAAACAAAATAACAAATTAAATAATCCTTAAGTTAACCAATTGTTCATAAAACCTTAACTCGAAGCAAAAATAAATTCGAAAACAAAACTATGAAGATCCTTTTTAAAAGCAAATTATAAGAATCAAGATTTCCCCAAAATCATTCCAAAAATCGATAATTGACTCAAACTCAAGAAATCATATCTGGTAATCATTACGATATTACCGAAATATAATAATTCAACTCAAGATTTCCGAAAGCAATAAGAGATATTAAATGCTTATAAAAATAAAATTCAAAATAAATTTCTCAAACTACATACGTTGTACAAACAGAAAATCTCAAGTTTCCAACTTGGCAATACCTAAACCGGAAAGTCATCCGGAAACCCTAACTCGAACCCGTTCGGATACAGACTTCGAAAAGCGTGTACCGGGACTCGAGATATCAAAAATATACCATTAGTACCGTTAGACTCGTAATTTCGCGAGATTTCTAAATATATCAGTTATATAATTTTTCGGGTTATAAAAGTTACAGTTATAACCTTTTTATCGTATTTTCATTCCTACCGGTAATTGATTATTCTTTTGCACTATTCATTTTATTTCATTACACAATTTTATTATTATTATTATTATTTTATACCCTGGGTTCCTAGTAATCAAGTAAACTTCGAAAACCAGAAAATTTAACCCTAAACCGGTTTAGTTCAAACTTTGTGAGAAAGACCGAGATACCCTAATTCCGGCTTTTCCTCGATTTCCAAATAAGAAACTTTTATAAGCAAAATTAATTTTGAATATAGTTCTTGATTATATTTCAAACCAAGAAAAGATCAGATTTTAAGAAAATTTCAATTCCGGGTCATCCCGAGACCCATTACAGAAAAGCGTGCCCCGGAACTAGAATTTCAAAAATTTCTTTGAATACTCATTTGAATCGAAATAAAATAAGGATTTCAAAAATATATTTTTCATAATTTTCCGGCTTATAAAAATACAGTTATAGCCTTTTTATTCGTATTTCCTTACTACCGGAAAATCAAATTGTCTTGTCAACTATTCCTCACTATTCAAAAAGTACTACCTAGTCTACCTATTAGCCTACCCTACAAATCTAACTCTTAACATCAATCACATCTCTTCCATTCTTCCATACTTTTGTCTTTTCAACTTTACTTTAATTTATGACAATTGAAGCAATGATCAAATCAAAGGCAAATCAAGAGGAGACAAATCAAATCACCCCCCCTTCATGCTTCAAAAACCGGCGCCAATTTGCCCCCCTCCCATCCATGCTCCATTTGAAACTTTTCCTTCTCATTTAACCTAATTACAACCCTATATAAGCTATCTTTTCTCTCTCTCTCCTCATTCCTTCATTCCTCCACTTTTACAAAGTCAAAAAGCTCCTTAATCCTCTCCATTTCCTCTCCTTGGCCGAAACTTTAGAGCCCCACACACACACTCACAACTTCTCATTTTCTCTCTTATCTTCCATCCACTTCAAGTAAGTAAAGATCCACTACTTCCAACTCATGAAACTTTGTTATGGCTAAGGAATTTTTGGTTATCTCAACTCCATGTTCCCATGATCTTATAGTAGGAACAATGAGATAACAACACAAAAATCCCGAACCATTACAAAGTAGATCTATCTTTTAAAGGAGTTTCCATACCAAAAGCTTTACTTTTATCCATCAAAAAGTCTTTTAAACAAGGATCTTTATAAAAATATGGTTTTTATGTTTTTAAAACTCATTTAAGCTCTTGATAAAGTAGATCCATCATATTTCTACTCATGATCATGTAGGCATTTAAGGTTTCATTTCTATTTTGTGTTTATGTGCATTAATAGTCTTTAATGCTTTTGTCTTTAGTAAATCACATTCCTAGTATGTAGATCTATGGTTAGATAAGTTAATAAAGTCAAAAAGGAAAACACTTTTCAAAACATGAACTTGTGTAAATTCGGATCACTTTGAAAACCTAGGTCAAAAACACTTTTATCAACTTCTAAACATGTATTTTATAAGAGAAATAAAGCCTATAGGTAATAGATAATGTTTAGTAGTATTTTTCATGAGTCTAAAGGAGTTTCTACTAAAGAAAATGTTGGAAACAAGAAATGAAGTCCATAGGAGTTTTGAGTTAAAAGTCATGTAGACCAAATTCGTAATAATGGATGTAAGGTTAGAAAACACTATTTTTCCAACTTCAAAAATGATATTTTCTTGAACAAATGAAGTCCTTAGGATATAGGTATAATAGATACTTAAAGTTTCAAGTATAAAATATATTTTTCCCTAAAGGAATCAACTTGAAAATGGACTTTTGTAAATTCGGATTTTTGGAAACCCCAGTAAATGACCCACTTAAAAGTTTACAAATGTGGATTTTATTAAAGAAATAAAGGCCTTAGGATATAACTAATATAGGGTCAAAATTTCTTTAAACAAAGTGGAGTTTTTCTAAAGAAAATCCTTGTAAAATGTAGATGTGGTCAAGTAGTAAATTCACTTACTAAACATTGGTATGAAATGGTTTCTAAGAAAAGTTTATTTTCAAATTCTTTAAACTAAAAAGTTATAAGAACATAGACTCATTAAGTTCACATCATGACATTCATGATAGGGAAAATCATTACCATTGCATTTAGTTTCATTTTACACTTAGGAATCTCAAGTGCATTCATGAAAACCGCATTTTCGGAATTTATATTACCGCTGTACAGATCTGATCCCTCAATACCGAGGCTTAGATATTTTCAAAACTTGATTTAAACTTCGTATTTAGAAAGCTCTTCCGAAGTAGATAGAAATCGATATAAAATTTGCGAGATTCCGAGTTAAAATGACCAAGTTATGGCCGTTTTAAGTTGGAATTTCCGCTTAGGACGCGAATTACGAATTTGATAAGTTCGTATGAAGTCGTTGGATTAGTTTGAGTGGAAATACTGATTTGAGTATTTCTTCCTTTTTAGGTTATCCCGAGTTCGACGATTCCCTACCACCGGACTATTATTACTAGAAGACCGGTGATCCTATGGCTGAGTGAGTTTTCTCCTTGTTTTGTTACCTTGATTGTGCTTGTAATTAGTCGCATTAGAATTTTAGGAACAAGATAAAAATCGATGTGAATGGGGATGGGATATATGATGAGACTGTGATGAATGTATGCCAAGGAATACTAAAGCATATCGAAACCACGATTTGATTGGATAACTGCACGATTCATATTATTTATGTGTATGATATTGTCTGGTCACTCTAAAGAATGTATAAATATCTTGACCTAAAAAAAAAAGTAGATTGATCATGCATCGCATCAGACATATTGCATTTGGTAGCGTGCTACTCCTACGCAGGTCGATCGGTATGGTCCGAGGACTCGTTTAAGTACAGACCCGGTGCCAGAGCTCATTCTCGGGTACTAAGGCGCATGTGGATGCATCCTTGTATGAGCCTAGCCGAGTCGAGTGCTAAGAGCCAGGGCTTGGGGACTAGCAGCGGTCGTGTAGACTCAATACCATTCCTAACCCAAGATACGGAGGGCGTAAATCCGTTCTGTGTGTGGGTTCCGGTTACCCATATAATTGCTTGCTCACGTGTTTGTTCATGCATAGCATATGATTGATTAATAACTTATTTGTTATGGTACAGAATTAAGGGAATTCTCACTAAGCTAGTGTAGCTTATACCCCAATAGTTGTTTAAATGAGCAGGTTATTCCAAGAATGCTAAGTGGGGACCAAGATGGTTGAAGTCGAGAATGACTTCGGGATTCCGGCAAGATATAAGAATGCTTGGAGTTTTTGGCTAAGTTTTATGATTTGCTTTGTAATAGCTTTATGTAGTGAAGTTTTGGGATGAATGTAATTGAAGTTTGATGAACTGTATTTTGAAGTATAGTGTTTTGTATTTGGAGTATAGTGGATTGTATTTCCTTTACATTGTTACTCAATTGTATCAACATAAAATGTATCATTCCGATTTGTCTCCTTCATGTGTTAGACGCCTTGTACATAGTATGGAAGCCTTCGCGTGACTGAGGTGGTCATTCTTAGGCTTTAATATTATGTACGGCGGACTGCCACGTTTAGGGTACCCTTCGGGGCGTGACAGATAATTCTACAAATCACAAGGATCGCAGAGCATCAAATATCCTACCAAAAGATAAGATAAGGTAATCTCAAGCTTATCCTTTAACTATAAAGAAATTACTAAATTGAGCGCATGATTTGGATTTTTGCGATCTATTTCCAATTTGATTTTTTTTTAACGTCTAAATTGAGCGCATGATTTGGATTTTTTTATTATAAAAAATAAAAAAATCGAATAGCATCGCATGAATTGGACATCTGTTTTTGAAATCAGATTCGGTGCTTCTGGACATCTATTATGCCCTCTGTTTTTATAGTAAAAATAATAATAATATTGCTGGTCGATGACAAACAGATCGGATCTGTTTGTAAGACACATAAAGCATATATGCGCTCCTCAGATGAAATTGGATCTTTTGCACGTCGGTTTATGTGGATTAGAACTGCGATCATGTTTTGGATGTATGATATTTTCTTTTAATAATAACAAAAAAAAATTGAGCACTTGGTCGCAAGTTGCCGTAGATAATTGCGACATGTCTGAGCATGTGTTTAATACAAATAAGCATTGAATTACGGATAAATCCTATTGCAGTTTATGAACTGTAGTAATATCCAAAAATCGAATTTAAAATTTTCGTTTATGATTTAAAGATTCGATTTTTCTGAAAGGAGACTGTCCCCTTAACCCTTGCGAGGTGCATGATTTAGTTCAATAAACTCTAATTAATAATTCTTAATATAAAACACGCTTTTGAAGTATTGTGACATATGTGTATGTCTTCTCTATATGTTTATATTATATGTATGGTGCATAGCATGGCCCTAGGACCTACCTATGTGATTGGCAGGTTTTTATTCCTTTTCTTTTAAATGGGTTGTAATATTATAAATACGATTATGTGTCGTTTTTATTTTATTGTAATTTATTTTATACAAGTGGTCGTAGGATCTTTTGTATCTTTTTATTATTGCAATAAAGACATGAAGATATCATGAAGATCCTCCCTAATCCATGGTGATGGAGAGAAACAAGGATCATGAAGAAGATACAAGAAAATTTACAACTCAAGACCATAAAGATGGTTTTTACCTTAGGATTGGACCATTGATTTTCATATTGGCTTATGAAAATCAATGTAGAATAAAGGGCCATGCTATGACACTTTTTCTTTATTCGATAAAGTTGATATATCATGAGATATGATGTATGTATATGCATGTGATACTATATTTACCACCACGTATGCTTGAATATCCATTAAACGTGATAAAAAAAAATGGAATATCAATAATTAAATCCCTCAATAAATTTTAAGTTAAATGCCACCCATGATTAAACACCTGTCAATACTTCGATCACTAAAATGTAGGTTCTGCCAAAGCAGGGTGCATTAGGTTATCTTAGTAAGGCAGGATGGGTAATGGTGCTACTCATGTGTTTAATATGGTTCAACTTAATTAGGCTATCAAAACGGTTTTGGGCCTAAGGCTTTAGATGGGATTTGAACATACCGGGACATATGATGTCAAAAATCCCATAAAAGATCTGAGAGTTACATGCGATGTAATTGGTAAAGAGTTACCTACCTAAATAACTTAACTTTAAGCATCATGCCAAAGCTGACTTAAAGTTAGGTGAAATATGGATCTTAGCCACTAGATTGCAATAATTAAATGAAACAACATTGATAATGAGGGTTATTGATTTAGTGGGAGTTTAAATATTATAAATAAACTTCGCATAAGTAATTATAGATTAATGGCTATAAAAACACTTCAAATTATCATTGCGATCTGTCCTTGAGAAGGATAAATTGATTGGAACCAATTTCTAGACTGGTTCAGAAACTTGAGAACTGTTCTCAAGCACGAAAAGAAACTTATGTCCTTGATGAGCCCATTCCTGAGGAACCTCCGCTAATGCTCAAAGAGCTGAAAAGGATGCTTATAGGAAGCATTCTGATCACTCTTTGGAAGTAGGATGCCTAATGCTTGCAACCATGAGTCCAGAACTTCAGAATGGTCTGGAAAACATGGAGGCTTATGAGATGATCCTCCAATCTTAAGGAAATGTTCCAGCAGCAAGCTAGAGAGGTATGAGACTACCCAAGCCTTACATTCTTGTAAGATGGTGGAGGGAGGTTCAGTGAGTGCCCATGTCCTAAAGATGAAAGGCTATATTGATCATCTTGATAGGCTTGGTTTTCCAATAAGTCAGGAATTTGCTACTGATTTGATCCTAAATTCACTGACAGATAGTTATGACCAGTTTGTCATGAACTATACAATGAATAATATGGACAAAACAATCTCTGAATTGCATTCGATGCTCAAGACTGCTGAGGTCAATATCAAAAAGAAGAAACCCAGCAATGTCTTGATGGTTCAGAAAGGTAAAGGCAATGCTAAGGCTAAGAAAAGTTCAAAGCCTAAGCCCAAGCCTAAACCAAATGCAAAGCCTCCTAAGGAAGGAGTTTGCTTTCACTACAATGAACCAGGTCATTGGAAGAGAAACTGCAAACTCTATTTGGAAGATTTAAAGAAGAAGAAGAGTAGTAAGACTACTGCTTCAGGGTCTCAGTAGGAGTAGAGATCTGAAGAAGGGCGAAGTCGACCTACGAGTTGGAAATGGAGCAAAAGTTGCTGCTCTAACTGTTGGGACTTATGAATTGATTTTGCCCAATGGGCTTTTGTTAGTGTTGAACAATTGCTTTTATGTTCCTACTTTGAGTAGGAATATTATTTCTATTTCATGTTTAGACAATGAAGGTTTCACATTTATTATTAAGAATAATAAATGTTCATTTATAAATAGAGACATGTATTATGCAAATGCTGATTTACATGATGGTCTTTATGTTCTAAATCTGAAACATGATAATGGATCAATCTATAACATAAATACTAATATAATTAGATCCAATGATTTAAATATGACCTACTTATGGCATTATCATCTTGGTCATATAAACGAGAAACGCATATCAAAAACTCTATAAAGATGGATTTTTAGATTCATTTGATTTTGAATCATTTGAAATATGCAAGTCTTGTTTATTAGGCAAGATGACCAAAGATCCTTTTACTAGGCATAGTGAAAGGGCAATTGATTTATTGAGCCTAACACATATTGATGTATGAGGTCCATTAACCGTTGCTATTAGAGGAGGTTATCAGTACTTCATCATATTTACTAATGATTTCAGTAGATATGGATATGTCTTTTTAATGAGACATAAATCTGAGTCATTTGAAATGTTCAAAGCTTTTCATAATGAAGTACAAAAACAGCTTGGCAAAATAATCAAAATACTTCGATCAGATCGATGTAGTGAATATGTAAGCCAAGAATTTAAGGACCATCTTAGAAATTGTGGAATAATTTCACAATTAACTCCACCTGAAACACCACAATGGAATGGTGTATCTGAAAGGAGGAGTAGAACCTTATTAGATATGGTTCAATCTATGATGAGTCAAACAGATCTTCCACCATCCTTTTGGGGCTATGCCCTAGAGACAATTGCATTCATGTTAAATCATGTTCCTTCTAAGGCGGTTGAAAAGACACCATATGAGATATGGACTAAAAAAAAAAAAAAGGCCTAGTCTGTCTTTCCTCAAGATTTAGGGGTTGTGAGGCTTATGTGAGACGTCAAGCCTTAGACACATTAGGACCTAAGTCAAGTAAATACTTTTTATGGGGTACCTAAAAGAAACCAAAAGTTATTGTTTTGTAAACCCTCTGAGAACAAAGTGTTTTGTTGCTTGGAATGGTATCTTTTAAAGAAAAAGAGTTTATCTCTAAAAGAACCAGTGGGAGTAAAATATATCTCGAAGTGGTTCGAGATCCATAAAATAGTCTTACACCACCAGTTGAAAGTCAACAAGATATATAGTTAGTTGTTGATGCTCCACAGGTAATACAAGGCCCATGTAGGTTTGATAGAATGCGACATCAACTTGAGAGATATGGATTTCTCATAACAGATAGTCGTTATGTGTTGCTCATAGATCAAGATGAGCCCACTACCTATCAAGACGCCATAATAGGTTCAGATTCCGAGAAATGGTTGGATGCCATGAAATCTAAATTGCAATCCATGCACGACAATCAAGTATGGACTTTGATTGATCCACCGAAGGTACTAAGACCATTGGGTGTAAGTGGGTTTTCAAAAAGAAGACTGATATGGATGGCAAAATGCATACCTTTAAAGCACGACTAGTGACAAAGGGCTTCAAGCAAACTCATGGTATAGACTATGATGAAACCTTTTCACCAGTTGCTATGCTCAAATCCATCAGAATTCTCATTGCCATTGCTGCGTATCATGATTACGAGATATGGCAGATGGATGTCAAAACAACGTTTCTTAATGGAAACCTACTTGAAGATGTGTATATGACACAACCTGAGGGTTTTGTTCATCCTGAAAATCCTGAAAGGTTTGCAAGCTTCAAAGATCCATTTGTGGATTGAAGCAAGCATCTCGGAGTTGGAATCTTCATTTTGATGAAGCAGTCAAAGAGTTTGCATTCATTAAAAACGAAGATGAACCTTGTGTTTACAAGAAAATTAATGGGAGTACAATTGTCTTTCTAGTGCTATATGTAGATGGCATATTACTCATTGGAAACGACATTCCTACCATGCAAAGGTCAAGTCTTGGTTAGGGAAGTGTTTTTCAATGAAAGACTTAGGTAAGACTGCCTATATCGTAGGCATCAAGATCTACAGGGATAGATCTAAAAAGCTTATTGGCCTAAGTCAGAGTGCATATATAGACAAAGTACTGAATAGGTTCAGTATGCAAGTTTCCAAAAGGGGATTCTTGCCAATGTCACATGATATAAATCTGAGCAAGACTCAATGTCCAACGACAAATGATGAGCAAGATCACATGAGTAAGACTCTTTATGATTCGACTATTGGATCAATCATGTATGCCATGTTATGCACTCGACCAGATGTGTCATATGCATTAAGCATAACCAGTAAATGCCAGTTAGATCGTAGTTAACCTCATTGAAAGCAGTCAAGAATATTCTTAGGTACTTAAGAAGAACTAAAGATGCATTCTTGATAGATGGAGGATTGGAAGACGAGCTAGTTGTAAATAGTTACACGGATACTAGTTTCCAATATGACAAGGATGATTTTACATCACAATCTGGACATATTTTTCTTTTCAATGGAGGTAAGTAAGCTTGAAAAGTTCAAAGCAGAATACCGTAGCAGATTCTATAAGAAAAACCGAGTGTATAACAGCATCAGATGCTGTGAAGATATGCAAAGTATCAACTAAATGACAATATTACTAATCCACTTATCAAGCTTCTTGCACAGGCAAAAGCATGATCATCATACTAGGTCAATGGGTATTAGATACATGTATGATTTGGCCTAGTGCAAGTGGGAGATTGTTGGTGATTGTGCCCTAGGCCAATTACTGGATATTGTCATTCATAAACATTTCTATTATATTGTTTGCATGTTTACTTTATAATAGGATCCGTGAATAATTTAATTATTCTAAATGTCCCTAGATGCTCATTATTGTGGGAACAATAATGAATTAAATCTAGTATGAGGTTTGACTGATAATCATGGGATGTTTATTTATATGGAGATATAAATCAAACTCATAGGTACATGTTGGAGAACTATGTACTGGACTGACCCGCTTTGAGATCACTACATGGATTAGTGTCATAAGTGATTCTCAAAATAAAATGTCATCGTATCCTCAGACCTGAAATCATCATGGATTCCAACATGAGGAATATTATGTTTCAACTCAATCAAACGTTGTCTTTAACCAGATAATTATAAAGGTTGAGATTGGGCATAATGTAAATCATGTAGAGGAAGTTGAGTGATTAAGATGGGATTTGTCCCTCTCGTTGTGAGAGAGATATCTCTGGGCCCCTCGATGAGTGAGACTGAGAAATGCATGGCCGTGCTCAAATGAATTGATAGCGTAATCAATTTCATTTGTTTTTATCAGTTTACTTAGAAATCGAGAAATGATAAGATTGAACGATATAAGGATGACACTATCCATGCCTTATGTTCAATCTAGATATCATGTGACAAAAGGATAATGACATAAGTTATGGATTAGGTAAAAATCGGATCACCGATCTTCATTTAATTTGGGTAAACATAATGTCTTGCTAGAGGCCACTTTTGTTTTGTTGACTAAAATTGTTTTAAGTCAATTGCCAACATTAAGTGAACCTACAGGGTCACACACAAAGAACGAGTCAAAAGGATCATAGACTAAATTTAATGTCTCGTGGGAATAATAATTTATTATTATTAAGAATAATAATAAATTAATGGATCAAAGACTAAATTTGATGTCTTGTAGGAATAATAATTTATTATTATTGAGAGTAATAATAAATTATTATTTGTTATGTGCAAGAATTATATTTTAGGAAATATTATCCCTTATTAAATTAAGGGGCACTACTGTCATTACTCATGTGAGAATGACATTAGTATAAAAGGCACATAAAGAGATCTCTTTAGGGTTAACGACTTGTCTGTCGACATTAGACCGGCAGAGAAAATCTGCAAACCCTAAAGAGTGAAGCACGAAGAGTCGTGTGTGAAAATCCCAATATCATCTAGAAATGTTCTAGATCACGCTAGCACGTGAAGGATCCTTTTGTAGAGTGCTCGTTCGTGTGGATACCGTAGAGGGTATTGTGATTTTGCGGTACCTACAGATCCGATCTGCAAATTGATTTCAAGTTTCAAGCTTTTAGAGGTACGAAATCAAACTATTTTTTTTGTTTTAATCTAATCAATACACATGGATACTGGGTTAGGGTTTTCTTTTTGAAATCCGCTGCAAAAGATTTGATCTATAATTTTAAAACCCTATGGAAACACAACACTAAGGACTCTTAATATTTTGATAGGAGTATGCCCCTTAGATCTTTGTAATAGATTAATCTTGGTTATAACTGTTATGATTTATATCTTAGCGCTATGTATGTCTTCTTAAGCTATTTCGATTCAAAGTAAGGTCCCCTATATATTGAACGTGAGCCTTACACCCGGTGTCTAAACTCATGGAATGACTTAGGTTGTCATACTTGAATTTAAATACCGAGTGTGGCGGAGTGTGGTATTTAGGGTACCCTTTGGGGCGTGACAAGTCCAGATATTCAAATAGATGGAGACACATGTATCAAGATCAACAAACATAACTTGTAGCTGCACCTTACCTCTCCGATACTTTTTTAATAATGCTGTTTCATTGTCGAGCACTCCATTTAGGAACCTGTGGTTGTAGAGTTTCTCGAAGGTAATAAATAAGACATGCATTCTCACTGGTGTAGAAACCCAGACACAACCTACTTATCATTTGCACTAGTGCATCACGATACAATTCATTCTTGAATTGCCATAGCCTCGCTTCTTTCTCTGGATCGTACCATGATATTTGCTGTGATGGATCCATTCCATATTCATTGGGATGCTTCAAATTGAGCTGCTTTGACAGACTCCCATAACCATCTCCCTTAAAAAAAGCATAGTGGGCAGTATAATAATTACAATGTGCCCTTGCCTTCTTGTCCAAACCATCAACTTTCTAGAGTTGTTTAGTAAACATATTAAACTTATATGGTCGATGTGGCTTAGTTGATGGGTCTGCCTCGATAGAAGGGTGTATTTCTTTGCCCAAATTGCCATAATCTCTGGCTTCATGTTGTGGAAGTGGTTTTGCTTCTTGATCTTAATAGTTATAGTCATCATTCACTTGTGGTTGGTAAAGAGGATTAAACATCTTGAAACTTGGTGGAACTGGAGGAAACTGGTTAGGCGTGAATTCAAGGTTAGAAGCTCAGGGCTCACTAAAGTCATAGCAGTCAGCATCCTTGTCCACATTGATATTAGGTTGTTGTTGACATTCGGGTTGCTTTCTCTTCAATTTTTCTTTCTTTCCATATTTTTTTTATGAACCACAGAAGAAATAAGAAGCCATTGATTTTTCTTTTAGAGCTATATACTAGTGAGAGTAAAAGAAGCAGAGACTAAAAATGAAATAGAGGAAAGTTTGACATTTGTGAAAACAAAAACATCAATTTATACCCAAATTACTTGCCATTTTGAATGCATAAATAGGAGTCGCCTACTACCTAGTGAGATTCCTAACAGTTCAAAAATAATTCGTCTGCAAACGTTAAAAGATTTCAACACGTTGGAATTATTTATTTTTCAATGGGATTGATTTGCGAGGCAAAGTAATGTCGTGTATGAATTTTTACTACTGAATCTGATACAAGTGAGTACATTGTTACTCATGTTTTCAATTTTGGATTTGGTCTTCCTATCTTCGTACATGGTGTAATATATACAATATACAATATATGGATACTTTTGTGACTCGTTTCCATTGCTTTTAGTTCTTTAAAAAGCTAGTGTAGGTCATTATGACCCCACTTCACATGCATAGGATTGAATTCTTGATAGTCTTGTTTTCTCTCTCTTTTTTTTAATAGTAAGCTGGCACAGATCATTATGATGGTACTTCACATGTATGGGATTGAGTTCTTGATATTTGGTTTTTTTTTTTCAAATAGTAATTGAGGAATCGCTAGGTATGTGCATCCAGCCACAGTTCCATTTGTGCGGCTCCTGCCTAGCTAAACCTCCAAGTTTAGACCATGGACCCGCCTAAAATTGCCAGAACCAGTGGTTCATTTGGTGGGTCCTACTTGTCACATGGAGGCCAATTCCTCGGTTGGGAACTGGTAGTAACAGTTCGATCTAGGTCACAGTTCAGACCCGGATCGGATGATATTTAGTCCAGTCCTAACATTTGGTTGACTTTCTATCGGATTTGAATTAATAACATGGCCCTTTTAAAATTATAGAAAAGAAAATAATATTTGCAGCATGCTCAATCAACTCTATTTCCAACTATCAAGATACTATTAAATATGATTTTTTTTTCAATTTTTCATTGTTTGGTTACTCTTAATTAAATGGAAATGGAAAGAAAGTTATGGAAATGAAAAGAAAGGAAAATAAAAGAAAGGCAACTGAATTATAATGGATGTTTAAATATGAAGAGAAGAATTAAAAAAAAAAAAGAGAGTAAAAATATATAAGAACTTGACTTTATTATATGGAGGAGATAGATTGGAGGCCTGGTGAAGTGAAAGGAATAATGATGATAAGGGTAAGAATTATGTCAAATTAGAGAAGGTAAGAATAATACATAATACAAATTACTAATGATAAGGGAATGTTTCATTCCCTTTTGTTAAAACCTTAACAAAACTTAGAAGAAAGAGAGAAACTTACAACAAATACAAGTTTTATTGACTGAAACCATTGTACAATAGTACAAGATTGTTACAAGGATGTCTAAGGATGATTACTAAGGGAGATTGTAGGAGAATGTGTTTAAGAAAGTTAGAGTGTTTGGAAAATGTTTTGAGTGTGTGTGTGTGGCTTCTAGCTTAATTGGATCCTCCCTCTTTAGGTTTATATAGAAAACTAAATGACCGGGCATATCTTTGCTTTAGTCTTTGTCTAAGGGTAAAATTGTAAAGAAAAAGTTTATAGTACAAAGCATTAGATTCCAAAATATTAATAAAAAGTCTACAGTAAAATTCTTGAGAATAATAAAAAAAGGTTACAGTAAGATTCTTGAAAAAGTTGTATGATGCTTATCTCTTCATTGTTGATGGCCATCTCAAAGTTGTTTGATCTACAATAAGATTATTGAAAAAGCCATTTGATGCTTATCTCGTCACTATTGATTGATTCTATGGTGGTTGTCTTGTCTACTTGCTGATTTTTTTTCATCCATTTCCATACATGCCATCATATTTCCTTAGCTGATTAAATTTTCTAAACAAACGTTTTCCATTCTTTTCCTTCCCTTTCATCAGCACCATGTTTTTTAAGGTGAAAGCTACAAAAATGAAAGAAAGTTGATGGAAAAATTCACCTTTTTGTACCTAAAATATAAGTGGAAAAGAAGAGAAATTAGGAGAAATTGGTGGAAATCTTATCCCTATTAAATTATGTCTGCTTTTGTGGAGATAGTAAGGAAAATGAAGAAAAATGATATAAAATTATAGAGACATTCTTAAAAACAAAGAAAAACATAGAAGGTAATGGATATTTTGGTCTAATTACGGTAACATTCATTTGATTTTCTTACATTTTTATCATAACAATTTGGACAAAGAATAAAACCATTCTTTTCTTTTAGATCTTTTCCTTTCTCTTTTTTCTTCGTTTCTACTTTCCATTGGATTGCCAAACACGGCATAGATATCCACCACTTCCACCATTCCAAACATATTTTTATGTTGTGTTTGGATACAACGAAAACTTAAGGAAAGCGGTTGAAATAAAGAGAAATTAGTGAGAATTAACAAAAAATGCATATTTAGGTGCTGCGTAAATTGGTAGAAAACGGCAAAAATGAAATAAAATACTTTCGGTTTTACTTACTTTATTTTCTCTTCAAAATTAGATGAAAAACCAACGGAAAGGAATAACAGTGCATGAAATTTTCCTTTTTATCCTCCGCAAGTGAAGATTTAAAATCAAACACTGAGATAATTTAATAAATCATTTACTCTATTTCTTCTTTTCTACCCTCCCTTTATACCTTATCAAACATAAAATAAGTTTTCTACTCATTTCAATTTTCATTCATCTCCACTTCTTGCTCCCATTTCCACTCATTTCTACTTTTTTAACAAGTTGCCAAACAGTGTGTTAGTTTGGTTGGAATAGAACTAGTTCATGCAAACCAAACTGGTCCGACCCATCAAGCACACAGTTGTTCTTCTTCCTGTTCTTCTGTTCTTCTTCCACTTCCACTCCAAGATCTACGGACTAAAACCAACTCAAAAGCAAGAGGGAAAGATAAGAAGGAGATGGAGTACAGGTGTGTGGAGTGTGGGTCGAGTATTAAAACCCTACATTCAATACTCTCCTGGCAACATCCGCCTGATGAAATGCGTAAAAAATTTTATCACCTTCTTCTTCTTTTTTTCCTTTCATTTTATTTCTTCCCACGTCAACATTCAATTTTCAATTTTAATTTTTTTTCACATTCTCAAGCAGGAAAATTGCAAATCAGTTGCTGATCATTACATCGAATGTGAATTCATGGTAATTTTATTTTCAGAATCTACTAATTTTCATTTGGGATTCATTTCTTTTTTCACACGCACACACACACACATATTTGTTTGTGATGATTCATTTATTTATCTATTTACACTTTTAATGTGAATTTATAGTCTATTATTTGAGCAATGGGGATAAGCAGCAGTTATGGGTGCTTTATGTGCTCAGGGGTAGCCTTTCCATTTTCAGGCGTGCCTTGATGAAAAACTAGTTGTTAGAATCAGGGTGGTTTCATAGGAAAATAATTTACACAGTTGTTTTGTTTTCCCCTCCAAAAAGTTTTCTATAGTTTGATTTAATGTGAAGTTGTAATTAAGTATCTGTAATTTTTAAATATTTATGTGATAATTAGATACAATTATGTATGTTAGCTGACAGTGGTCAATGTTGCAATTATGCTTGTCATTTCTAGGAATGAAATCATTTCACAAACTTGTAGCAATTTTATTTCTGGCAAGGCTTTTTTATGGATTTTTGATTTGAACCATAGGCCAGTGACTGGACAAAGCTGCTTTTCATTCTTTATAGCAATGCTAATGCTTTTTTCGTCCTTTCATTCTTGGTAACAATTTTGTTCGGATTTATTTGTTGTAATGATGCTTGGATCCAGATTTGGTTGTTCTACCTTCAGTCCCTAAATGTTGAACCTTAGCCCCATATATGAACTTATGGGTTTTGTTTATCTTTTTGTTATTGTTAGATTCTGTTGATTGATCTGATTCTTCTCAAGCCAAAAGCTTATCGGCATCTTCTTTATAATGTGCTTCGGCAAGAAACTATTGATAGGCAGGTACTGAATCATTGCTTATTAATGCATTACGGGTTTGGTTGAAATTATGTGATAGGATTTGAAAGATCCGATTTCTTGTTGTTTTCTTTGAGAATTTGATGAAGATGCAAGGGTAATGATAAGAAAAAATGAGCAAATGGCTGTCAAGTCTTATGTTTTGATTCCTATGGTATTCTGTAGAATCAATCAATGAGACCTGTGTGTATTTGTGGTGTAGAAAGCAATCTATTACAAGCACCACAATGGATTTTATGTTGTAAGGAGTTCATGTAGAAAATGCCTGCGTTTTTTTTCGAACTGAGTGATAGATCATGCTGTATGCAGTTGTTTCTTTTTCTGGATTACTTGTGTTTTTGAGCTTATAGTGTGATTTGTAATTTGCTTGCTGAACTGTAGGGCTTGCTATGGAAGTCTGCTTCGGCATTCCTTGTTTTGGATGCTTGTATCCTTGCTGTTGCTGATTTTTTTTTCCCTTGGTTTACATAGTCGGCTGTTCTTCACCAATATAAATATTCTAATTACTGGATGTCTATATATATGAATTCCCATTCCCATTTGCTGTAAGTTCCTTGAATAGTTCAAGATAGGTCCTTGGCTCTTAGAACAGCTGAAGATGGATGGAATTCATCATCATTTGTTTGGAGATCTGGCATGGTCTGTTCTTCTGTTAGATTTCTATTCATAATCTTTCTTTGTGAGTTGCTTTAGTTCCTTGCACATTTTTTCTTCCATTATAGGTGAAAAATTATAATGGTTCCATTAGTCATATTGCAGGTACTAGTTGATGTTTTTTTGGGGAACTTCATTTTCTTTTTGGTTTTCCTACTGATGTTGAAAACTTCTTTCATCACATCAGCAGAAGAGTTGAGGTGAGCTAAATTTATCCAGCACATGGACTTTTTGTATTGCAGTTGTGATTGCAATGTTCAATTTGATTTTCTGGATGTCTTATTGACCTCATGGAGGTTTCTTTGGGAATACTGAGAAATGTACAACCCGTCACTTTTCTGCTATCATCTTGCAGGGTTTATAGATGAACTAGGGTGAAATAATAAATTCTAATCCCTAAAACTATTTCAAAGCCAGCAAAGGGTTCCATTTTTTCTTGTGCTTCAATATTGCTATATCTTGTAATGTTAGCAAAACTTTTTTCCGCCAAATTAATGTACTTTATTTGAAGAGAAGATGAAGCATCTCCTTTTTTTTTGTTCTCTGCAGGTATAAAGACCTTATCCTTCCAATCCTAATTTCAAGCTATTTCAGGTTTTTCCTACTTGCCATGATGTAAGTTCTACAAAACTTCCTTAATGCTTCTGTTTATTTTATTGTTATTATTGTTTTATGTTTTCTTTTACTCTGGTTTAACCAAAGTTGAACTTTTCAATTGACACATTTACTGCAGATATGGGAATTTTCCTCCTTCTATGGTTCACATCACTGATGCATTTGTCTTATCATCTAATGTGGTGGCTCTGAGAGGTTAGTTTTCAGTCCATTTCATCCCTATTCTCTTATATGTTATCAATGTGCCTTTTAAACTGATCATTGAAGTCCAGAACTTATTTCACTGACATGTCATCATTCTTTTTATAGAGATAATTGTTTATTCAACAGTACTACTTTAGAATGGATCTGTTTTAAATCTCCTTCAAGTAATAGAAGTGTCTAGTTTGGAAGCAAATGCTGCTTGCAGTCATATCTTTTTTTTTTTTTTTTTCTCCTTTTCCCTTTCTTTTTTTTCTTCGTTAATCATGGACAAAACTTTTGATTTGATTCTCTAGATCACTCTCTGCTGCAGTAGCAGATTGCCTGAATAGATAGCTTTCTGTTTAAGTGAATGTTCAAAGTTAAAAGAGTTCTGCTTGTGTGTCGTATCTTAATTTATTTTCCATTATAAAAATTCATATTAGGATGTTGGGAGAGATTTACATTGCATAAGCTCTTTTTGGAGTTCCATTCTGTCATTTACTCATTTGACAAGCTTCTTCTATATTTTGATGCAGTGATAACAAGATCAACCACAGAAAGATGCATTGGAGCATGTTTTGCTGCACATTCTGCAAAGTTCATCACCTCTAAGGTTTTCAAAATTCAAAAGCATGTATACGTTAGATTTTCAGTAGATCTTGTTATTTATGTCTCCATATATTAATCAATTTACCTTTCACAACAGTTTTGGAGCTAGCCCTATGCTTAATAACTGATGCAGTGGACAATGGATTGCATGACTTGTATCAGGGACTGTTATGATCTGAACTTCTGCCATGGAAAATTCTTGCAAGAGGGAGAAGGAGCTGACATTGTGATTTGAGATAGGCCAGAAAATCCGAATTTAGCATTTGTATATATTCTGAGTGTGCATACAGCTACAGATGCTGGTCTTGGCTACATATTGCTAATTTCTAGGTAACAATACCAGCTTAACTTTGCTAGGTATCATTTATAATATGGTGCTGTGCTAATATGAAAGGCAAGCTGAAGCAAACACTAAAAAAATTTCTCTTCTTTTCACCCATGGTTTAACCCATTTTACAAGAAATCCTACCGTATGCTGGCAAGTGCAAAGTGGGTGATTAGAATTTTTTTTAGAACTCTAAAATTGTAATTGAACATAATTTCCATCTGGAATTGATTTCATACTGGAGTCGCCTAAGCATGGAGCCTTGAGCTTACAGCAGGATGGACTTTATGTTGTTTAATATCATTGTTAATACTTCCCAGTATACAGAAAACAGCGAATTTCTTCCTGCAACTCAATTGTTAAACAAATGACCCAGATGAATTTTCATGAATCATGTCTTGCATGGTCTATGATTTTTCTTTCTTAAACAGTTGCAGCTGTTCATAGAATTTATTATAACAGAGAGGAGTTTGCTTATGTATATTTTGGGTTTCAGAATGGAGGCTTGTAAGTTGTAACATAGCACACTTGAGAAGGAGATTGAGATTTATAACAATGGCGTCTGGATATTTTGATAGAAGGATATTATCAAGTATGGTTGGAGTTGGCCTGCTCAAAGAACGAATTTCTGGGTAATAAAATTGTTCATAGGCATGGCATATCATCATATGTAATTTTATTACTAACCTTCAGTCTCTCTTTGTTTTCTAGTAGTGGTTTATTTGTTTCGAGGAAATCATTTAGACATACTTCGTGTATAGTTGGGCCAACATTCATTATAGTAGTTATAAGAGTTTGCATCAGCCGATGACTTTCTAAGTATTCATATATGCTATTCCAATCAATCATCATTAAATATTTAGTATTGTAAATAATAACTATTCATGTTTGGTTGTTTAATTTGCTTGAATGTTCATTTATGATTGGTGGAAGTGCAATCGAGCTACTAAAAAGAGAGTAGTGGTTCGTGGCTGGAATAAATGAAGAAATAAGGTCGATATCTTCTTCAATAGTTAATCAAGTGCCTGAGACAAACCCATTTGGACTTGGACTCTGTTTGCTTTAATAAAAATGTTTTTTAAGAAAATGTCCTTTTGTTTTTGGATGTTTGTTTAAGATAAAATAGAACAATTAATAGAAAATATTTTCTGTTGCTTTTAAAAATATAGACTTATTCGTGGCTTATTTTTGGAAAAACAACTTATGGGATATAAAAAGATAAGCCATTTTTTCCTCGCATTATGAGCTCCAATGACATTTATTGTTGATTTTATGATATTTTTTAGATAAATTATTTCTCGTTATATTATATGTATTTTTTATTTTTGTATTTGAAATGTATGAATTACGTTTAAGTTATACAAATAAAAGAAACTATTATCATTAAATTAGTTAAACATTTAAAAATATGTTACTTTTCAATAAAAGTTTTTCAGGAAAAACGTTTTTGTATTAAAAAATACTTTTTGTCAAAACAAACATGTATAGTTTTTCCAAGCAAATAAGAAAAGTCATTCATCTTTTCAAGCCTTCACTTTTGTGTAAGAGGTTTCTTATTTGGATTCTTAAAAATCGCTCCAAATTTTCCGCTAATGGAACTTATTAAATATTCAAAAAGAAAAATGAGACTTATTTAAATGGGATAAAATCATTTAGTTATTTGAATAGGAGTAAAAGGTGGGTTGTCGTTGAATCACTTAGTTTTGGCAATACTCTTTATTGATGGTTTACTAAGTAAAATTATGGGATCTCATGTGATACCGCATGTAAGACTCTAAGTGTCAAATAGTTTGACAAAAAAAAAAAAAGTGCTAAAGAAGATTATAGAACCGCTTGTGAGAGATGGTATTGCATGTGAGATTATAAGGGTCTCAAAGTGGGGTTTTTGGGCGAAAATGGGACCCTTTGGAAAAATTTGTCCCGAAATGGGACATTCTGGAAAATTATTCCAGAAGTAGGTTGATGAAGGCACTGTTTGAAACAACGCCTTCGAGTTTACAAAGAAGGCGCCGTTTGTTTTAGGTGAAGGCGCCGAACGGCGCCTTCAGTAGAAACAGTGAAGGCGCTTTTAGGAACGGCGCCTTCAGCTGAACCACCCCACACTCCCCTTTGCCCTGCGAAAAACGCCCGATATACAACCAATGTTAGCTATAACCAGTAAAACAGATAAAAAAGTGTGAATTGAGGATTTTCAACCTGCAAAAATACCAATACTATCTCCCTGACTCCACAGAAATAATTTGAACACCCAAAACACAGAAATTGTAACACCAGCAACAACACATCCAACAGCTCAATCCTGCAAACTTAGTTCAACACCCCAAACGTGCAGAAGCAACATTCACTGACAACAGAAATAAGATAAAGAAAATATAATTACATGCCATAAATACATATGAGTTTAATAGTTTAAATGAAAAGCAAATACAAAGTAGGAAAATATAAGGCTATCTCCTCCTAGGGAGTCTCCGTACGCTCCTAGAGATCCTAGACAATATGGATCGTGCACCACGCTGTGCAGGTGCTGGCTCAGGAGGATTAGCCTCCTCTGTAGGTGATGCATTGAAATCTGGTGGAGGGACAGGGGAGGCATGGATGGGTCTCCAATGCTGTGATAATTGTGTAACTCCCTCACCCATGTCGACATCATCAGGTGGAGGTATTGGACGCCTCTTCTGCAGCGGTGGTGGAGGCTGATGAGATGAAGAGCCAACCTCGCTGTATGGAGTATGATAGGAAGGCAATGATGAGGTGCTATGGCGTCCCCTGACAACTGTAGATGTGGATCGAGCTAGTGATGGAGCATGGCGAACAGTCTGGTACTGCTGCTGATCATGCTCACTCTCATCCTCTGCAGTAGCTTCAACCTTGGTAGGTGCGATATACCGAGACTCAGGATAAAGATGGTCGATAACACCATGCTCATCTACAGTCTGTATGGCCTCATCTGCAATGGAATGAGCTTCTGCTATATCAGAAGTCATCCTAATCCGCCTAAATCTATCAGCCTGCAATAATGGAGGAAGTAAGATTCACAATTGCATATCTTTATATATGAGAAATGAAATATAATATCCATGTCTCACCAAACCACCGACCATAGCACCAGTATGGCTAATATATCTCCTGGTGACACGTCTGAACCAACGTAAGTAGTCAGGGTCGACCCCGAATGGAAGGTCAACATCGACCAGGCGATCATGTCTCTCATTCCACATTTCATGATACACAGTGTGATGAACAATCCAATTAGTGTCGATTTGCTCCCTCAAATCTATCTTATGCAGGTCCCTATCCGTGTTACACCCAGTTGGAACTCTCTGGTAACCCCCAAACTATCGAATGACACGATCTGAGAAACACCACTCGATGTATGAAAAGCAAATGAGGGGGACCCGGGCTATCCAGACATCCATACCCCGACGACAGTATGGTGGAAGTCTATGGAGGATGTCATCTGTGTAAGGGAGCCAAACAATCTGTGCCATAAAACAAAACTCGTTACACAAAGAAACAATAATACATATGTAAATTTTAGGGTGAATGTGAAAGGATTTATACCTGTTCAGACCCTATCATGTCAAATGCCTCCCTATAAGCTGAGATGACGTGAGATGGGTGGCGAGTAGTGTCCCGGATGATCGACCATCGTGCAGCAAGGGGCGCTGCAGCATGTAATGGTGGACCAAAACGTGCTCGAGGTGCTATAACAGGGAATCGATCCCATGCCCACACCTACAATAGCACAAGCGCTCCACCAATCTGCTCCACACCCTCGAAAGAAGCACGACAAAGCTGACAGTATAACCAACTCAGGCAGGCACTACCCCAGCTGTACTGGCCCGCCTGAGCGAAGTCCTCTAACAATGGCAGGAACATAGAGTGTACTAGTGAACCAGATTTATCTACAAATATACACCCACCCATTAGCTGCAATATGTAAGCACGAGCATGCCTCATGATCTGCTCCTCTGGTGCATCATCCGGTAAATGTGCAAAATGTGACCGTAGCCAAGTAAGGCTTAAACGACCTCCACGAGAAGTACTACCCTGTGGGTAAGCCCCTAATAGACTCATGCACTCTGACTGCCACCCGGTAACAATGGATGTGCTACCAACTACTGGTAAACCATGTACTGGCAGTCCTAACTGGACCTCCACATCCTGTAACGTGATGGTCATCTCCCCATGAGGCAAGTGGAAAGTGTGAGTCTCTGGACGCCATCTCTCCACCAATGCAGAAATGAGATGCCAATCAAGCTGAATGTAGGGGAGACGTGCAAGACCAATGAATCCAGCCTGCTCCAAATAAGGCAATATACGCTCGTCTATAGGGCGTCCAACCTGGTCGTGCCTGGAGGTCGGTTCCCTACGCCTAACAAGGAGCGCTGTAGCGGATGCCTGGAAGAAATACATGAAACGTTATTACCCATGTTGATATTGTGAATCCACAAAGCTTAAAATGGAAGTGCAGTATGTGATTTGGTACCTCATCTAACCAAACAGCTGAGGAACGATGTCTGCCCTGCTGGGAAAGTACTGAATCATCAATGGGGCCTGGCTCCATCTACCCTGCATGTAAGAAGGAAGTGAGATTACATGAAATGAGAAAATGTGATTAAAATATGATAACTACATAATCGAAAATGAAACAACATTCGACAAATTCAAACCACGATATCACCAAACCTTGACGAACTTTGTCCTACTCTGTCTGGACAACTCCTCCTATTGTGACCATCCCGTCTACATAGGCCACAGGTTACTCTATCGGGCCGTTCTCTCCAATCCATTTCCATTGTATATCGCTTTGACCTAGGTTTTCCTTTTCCCCTTGCACTCGCGGGATCAGGAATAAGGCAAGGGAAGTTGGCTGGGGATGGCCATTCGAGTTCATCTCCAATTGGATAGAAATGAGATTCATAACATTGCACTTCATTCGTCCACCTATACCATGGGCCGACAAAGGAAGTCCAATCCACATTAGCAAATCCTGCAGCTGCCATTACATGGGAACATGGCAGTCGGTATATTTGCCATTTGTTGCATGTGCATGAAAGTTGCGAAAAGTCAACCTTATGTGTTCTACCACCACGCTTCAAGCGACCTTTCTCCCGTCGAGTACCCGTACGTACCTCGAACAATCCAGTACCTCTATTAAATCGAGTTACTTGATGTGAAGTAGCCCGTGAAGCCCATAAATCTATCTTCTTCTTCGCATAAGTTGTGAAAACCTCGCCGCTCATAATGGCATTCCTCGCTGCAGACAGTCTTTCTTCCCAATACATGACACAGTTGTAAAAGATTTTTTTCACCAGCCCACATACAGGTAATCCTCTAGCTCCCTTGATGACAGAATTGTATGTTTCTGACATGTTTGTAGTCATGTACCCAAAACGGTAACATCCATCAAATGCTAGTGTCCAAGACTCCTTGGGTAGGATCATATCTCCATTTGATTGTACTTGATTGAACCACTCTACTGCTTCTTCATCAATATTCTTCACAAGCTCCATAGACTTCTCGAATTTTCGCGCCTGAGCCTGAAATGCAGCATATGTCACTAAGTTTTTGCACCTTTGATTCTTATAAACTTTGTTGAAATTGCTGGCAATATGCCGTACGCAAAATCGATGCACCGCAAAGGGAGGTTGCCACCCATTTGATTCATCCGCAACAGCCCCAATAATACCAGCCCCCCTGTCTGAGATGATGCATACAGTCTCTTCTCCCCTGTGTCCTATAACCCCTCGTTTCAACTTCCTCAAAAACCATGACCATGCTTCTTTAGACTCAGATGGAGCCAGACAGAACGCTAATGGTAAGATGTGATTGTCTCCATCTACACCACATGCCACGAGTAACACATGCTTGTATTTGCCGTATAGAAACGTACCATCAACACTAATAACAGGCCTGCAATGCTTAAAGGCCTCAACGCAAGGACCAAAGCTCCAGAAAACCCACTTAAAATGCGCCTCCTCGGGTATAGGTGATCTTGTCCACCCCCACTCTACTATCGACCCCGGATTACTTGACTTGATTGCATTGAAAAGCTTTGGAAGTTCATTGTAAGATTTGACCCAGTCACCATAAACCATAGCAATTGCTTTTTTCTTTCCTTCCCAAATCCTTCTACGAGAAACCATATACCCATATACCGCCAAACAATGAGACTCGAGCTCCTTTGCTTTGCAATCTGGATTTTTCCGGACAAAACTGATAAACTCTCGAGCTAGGATATTCGAGTCTATCTGTGAATGGTCCTGTCCAAGTAACGGATTAGTGCAAGAATGGGGACCATCAAGCTTGGTGATTACAAAAAGTCCTTCTAGTTTTTTCAAACAAGCTCGTATCCGCCACGGACAACCTTGATCACTTTTACTGCAATGAGCAATCCATAGATTTTTCTTGGACTCATCAACTCGGAAGTTGCAGTGTGTTCTAATGTGAGCAGCTTTCACAGTCTCAATTAGATCATTCTTTGTCTTGAACATCATCCCCTTCACTAATTCTTGGCTATCACAAATATTTGCAGACATAGCATCCATTTCATCTTCAAATGTCACATAGCCATCACCGCCACCTCCACCTACATTGAAAGGGAATTGAGTCTCTTACCGAAGCCTGACTTGACATTGAATCTCGTGGCAGTGAACTATGTGGGCCAGCAACACCTGCAACGTTTCCCCTTTGAACTTCTTCTCCTACTGTATTGTCATCCTCCTCGTCTACCTCATCTTCGATTGTATCCCCATTTTCATCCACATTAAAACCACCATCAGAGTGATCATCTTCTATCCCGGTAGCAAACACTGGTGCCACTTCCTGTGCTACTCTATTCTCAAATTCTGACAGTGTCTCATCAAATGGCATGGGTTCATATTGTTCACAATGCATGGGCGCTGGCACAGCTCCTTCATTCTGTGAGCGAATATTCGAAGACGAACCAAGCTGCAATTGAAACTGCTGCCCACCAAACATGTCACCATGTTGTTCATTCAACTCATATGGAGCATGAGCTACATTTTCATGAGTCGCAGCTCGATCAGTGATCTTCACAAATATTTCCTGAATTAGCCTAGCACCCAACTCAACAGCAAGCGAAATCAGATCCTCAAAACTGTCATCATCTGCAATTGGCATCAACATATACACAACCCCATGACTCATATAATGTGCGTGTCTGTGTATTATCTCCACATCACTATGATTACAATCCACACCTATCTTGCCACAAATGATTGCCTTAAAATTTTCGAAGTTGGCATTCACCCTAACCTTCACCTTCCCGATGGGCGGCCTGTCATATTGTGGCCCATAATTTCCATCCACTATGTTGCCATGAGCATAAACAATGAACCTTACATAATTAGCCATTCCAAAACCTATCCACAGCAAACTAAAATGTTAACACAACACTTCAAACATCATTCACTCACATTTTAATTCAACAACACACACAAACGATATCTTTTACACCACTTCACCACTCAAAACCACTTCCCATCACTACTCTACACACTTTTAATCATTCGCATACACTACTCCTACACAACTTTACCGATCTACATCATTCACTCAAAACAAACAAACTCACGTATAATCACATTCCTTATTACTCATGTTCATGTAAACATCATAATCCTCAACTTAAGCTATTGAAGCATTTCATCGAACACCTTAAATGCATGAAAAAATTCTCCATGAAAACTCCCTAGATCAGCCAATGCAATTCTGCAAATTTCACATATGCACTATATACTACTCCTACAACACTTCATAACTCAGAATCATTCGCTAAAACATTCAGATCTGACAAAATTATACAACCATATACAAGTTGATTTTTCATGATTTTAACACCGAAATTGTGAAAAAATTATACTGCATTGATAAACGATGAACTTACTTGAGATTGGAGAGCTTAATCCGTGCAAAAATCGGCTGGAAATGGAGATTTGGTGGAGGAATAGGGGCTGACCGGCGGAGGAGTGAATGAGAGGAAGAGAGGAAGGGAGAAAGGGAGAAATGGGGCTGGAAGAAGGTTCTGGGGGTTTATAAAGCCTAAAGGCGCCGTTACAAACGGCGCCTATCTCTTTGCCCAAAGGCGCCGTTTGCCTATCGGTTTGTCGAAACGTGCGGTGTGTCCCAAAGGTGTCGTGTGAACGACGCCTTCCCCTCAGCCCAAAGGCGCTGTCACAGACAGCGCCTCCACTATCCCCCACCCTCGAATATTTTCCCTCCCCATCCCATTTCGGGACAAATGCGAAGAAGGCGACCCATTTTCTGTCAAAAACCCAAAGTGGATGGTCTAAGGACTGCGCATCTTTTTTTGAATTTTTAGATGGTTGGTTAATACTTTAGACTTTTTGAGGTTATATATGCTATCCGTGTTAGTTCCATATTAAGTAGTATGTTAAATTGGTTTTTTCCATGTATTCAAAAATTGTTTTGTTTGATACTCCATTAAGAATGGGAAAACGCAATAAAATGTAATTTATAAAAAAAAAAAAAACCCAAAAATTAAACTTTAGAAAATAATCTAAAAAAATATTGCAGTTAATTTGAAAGATGACTTCAAGCGGAGTCATTCTCTTAGATTTTCCACGTAAAAAGTCTTTTAAGCCTAGCACTTAAAATGACGTTTTCAAGACGATTAGTTGATAATTTAAAATTGTGTTTTTAATGCACGGTTTACAATTGCAATATTTTTTAGATTATATTTTAAAATTTCTAATTTTGGGGAATTTTTTAAAATTTAATATTCTATTTCTTTTACCCCAATTTAGAATATATGATTTTTAAAACAATTATAGATTGTTAGCTATGTTAAGTCTGTTTGGTATTTCCACCACTCACATGAATTTAAAGTAGAATATCTTTATTTTAATCATTTAGAATACAAGGTAGTCCATAATTGCTGCTAAAGAAAAAGCCATATAGGTAAATGATTTTAGACTAAGTTAACAAAAATGGTACTGATCACCTTATAAAAGTTCAATTGAGAACTAAAAGTAATAGTCTCAGAGTTCAAATACTTAATTCTATAATTAACTAAAATTTAAATATCGAATGTGATATCATTCCTTAAAAATATAACATTTTCTCTCAAATTAAAGTTATAACATTAGATATGTGAAATTGCAATTCTATAAAATGTGGTTAAAATAATGATTGCTATTTATTATTTAATCAATATTTAGCACACATATCATAGTTGTTTTCACTTTGACAATTATAAACTCTAGAGAGTCAAGGTAGAAAGATTTTTTTGGAAAATTAAACACTCTTATTTCATTACACTTATTTTTTTGTGTATGTATGCTGTCGTCTTAGTTAGACATCATCACGGATCGGTTCCGAACCGGGAACTGACTTGACCCGTCACCGGTAGTTTCTGAATCGAAACCGGCCTGGAAACTGATATTGAACTGGTAAGGGATCCGTCGATTCTAACGGATCCTTACGGTTCCATCCCTAAAAACCGCATGATCCGGCGATTTTGGAACTGTCAATTCAGGAACCGGCAAACCAGCGGTTCTACACCATAAAAGTTATAAAAAAAAGTAAGAAAAAAAGAAAAGAAAATTATAAAAAATTGTAATTATAAAATAAATATCTAAAACTATTTTCGCATAAATAATAAAAAATTTATTTTCTATTCATAATATTTAATATGTTATTATTAACAACACAAGTAATAAATACATTTGAAATCATATATTGTTAAATTTATGCAAACTTCTTATCAAAGTAGACTTTCTTTCTTAATAATGTGATTCGTTTTTTGTTATTGAGAATTATTTATATCTTGAATATTTTATAGTGTCACATTACTAATATAACAACTAAAAAAAGTGCAAGTGATTGTATTTAAATAAATACATAATTATAGAATTTCTTGTAACTAATGCTATGAAACAATTATTGTTAGGCTCAATGTTATTTCAATTTAAAAATTTATTTTGCATTTTTTCTTAGTTAAATTAAGTAAATTATTTAATTGATTATTTATTTATTTTTTTCATGGTTCCCAGTTCCTCTAGAACCGGAACCGAACTGTGGGAACCGGCGGTTCCTAAGAACGGGGAACTGAACCGGCTCCTACCGGTCCGGTTTCAGTTCCACCACTTTTGAAACCGGGAACCAGCAGTTCGGGTCCGGTTCCAGACCCGAACCGAACCGTGACGACGTCTAGTCTTAGTTCGATCAATACTGTAGATTAGATTTGAGGCCTCAATGTGATTAGGCATGCAAAACAAAAATGGATTAGTAGATATCAGAGGTTGTCTGGTACAATCACTCTAATGGTCAAGTGGTAACATGCAAGAGGTAGTGAGTAAATAGAAAAAGGAGAGGTTTGATTAAGTATTGCCATATATTGATGGATGGCATCACAAGGGAGTATCTATAAGAAAATGGCGATTGGTGATATCGAAAGTGGATGCATATCCGTGGAGTGAATGATAGTTATCGAAAGAGTGGGCATTGATCCACAAAGTCGCTTCCTAAGATTGTCAAGAGAAAGGTGGAGTTGTTTGAGTCGAGTGCTATATGATGAGTGGAATGCTTATGGCCGATTAGATGAGCACTTGAATTGTCTGCTTGGCTTTATCATAGATGACCAAATTTGGTTAGAAGGGTCAGTACATGGCAATTGGGTTGACCCATGTTTCAATTAAGTTCGGCTAGACTTGAAGAGCCTTAAGTCTAAATTTACCCATCAATAGTTAAACCCCTTCTCTTTTTAGGAACTCACAAATAGAGTAAACTTAAAGAAGGGCTTCTCAAGTTAGCCGAATGTGGAAGAGTGCCTTTGTATAGACAACTTGACCCTAGTGAGTGCAGATGTGTGCCTAGGTTCTTGGAGAACATCAACTTGCATATGAATTTACCACTAAGGTGAGCATTTGAGTAGTTCATCCAAACATAGCATGCTAGATTCTTTACAAAGATGAGGCTATTGAAAATGTAGTATTACATGGTGGTTTTCACGCTCTATCTCATATATGCAAGCTCAAAGCCTTTAGACTTCATCACTGCAAGTTGCTAGCTCATGGCATAATTTTTCTAATCCTTCAAAACATTGTGGGTTGATAATAAGCGCTATCACATTAGGGTTGCTCTTTATCTCATCTGAATTGGAAATGCCTGGGATTCCACTATTAATGCATTTCGAACCCTTTGCCATTGCCACTTAGCAATTAAGAGGGAAGATGGCTTTTCTTCTTGTCCCACAAAAGGTGCTAAAAGTGTTGTCACTTTAGTTTTGCCAATAGAGTAGATCGGATTTAAGGCTCGAATGTGATTGTCCTATAAAACAAAAATGAGTTAGTGGGCATTGGGAGCAGATATCATCACGATCTAGGTTTAAACTATGACCCAGACCAAACTATCACCGTTGGTTCCCAACTCGAGAATTGGCCCCAATGTGACAGGTAAGACTCGCCATATAAATTACCAGTTCTAACCGTTCTAGGTGGGTCCAAGTTTCAAACCAACGATTCAGCTGGGCATGATCCGCCTTAATTAAATCATAGGTAGACCCAACATACCCGGCGGTTCCAACCTAGCAGGTCCTCTATAATTAAAAAAAAAAATTAAAATTGGAAGAACTCCATATCATAATGGGGACTAATGTGATAGATAGAATCTTAATGACTCTGATGACTACTATGCAAGTCCTACACTTGGTCAAATTAAAAAGAAAAAGAGTTGAAATGAAAAGAGCACCATTCCTTGCCATGCATGTGAAGTACCATGACAAATAAAGTCAAATCAATGACTCATTATGATATACTCACCAGTTCAATATTTAAAGAAAAAAGGGAAAAAAAAGAAGAAGACAAGACCAAATATGTGCAATCCATGCATGTGAAGTGAGGTTATATTCAATAGCCATAAATAGTAAACGGTGTTACTTTACCTCACAAATCTATCCCATAAAGAAAAAAGTTACTCTGAACAATATCATATTCAACCATAATTAATCTACGTGTTGAAAATTTTCAATTGTTTGCAGATGAATTTACCTTCATTTAAATTTGAAAGATGTACTAAGATTTATATATATATATATATATATATAAAATAATACAATTCATGGTTCCCATGAAATCGAAAAAAAAAAATCAAAACTAACGATTTTAAGGAACAATGAACTGGCCCACTCCTAGCTTTTCTAGGTCTGGTTCCATAAAAACGAGAATTATGAATTGGCAGTTTAGGTTCAGTTCTAGAATCGATCAAATGGTGTCTATTTCTAATCGGAAGTTGTCTGATGCGACCACTCTGACCGCCAAGTCAGAATTATGTAAAAGGTAGTAAGTAAACAAACAAGTAAAATATTGGCTGAGCGTTATTAGATATCTGTGAAAGACATCCCAATGGGACATTTATAAGGGGAACCACATTTGATGGTTTCCGGAAGTGGATTTATGTTTGTGGGGCTCGTGAAGTGCATGGCAATTATTAAATGAATGGGCGTCAATCCACAAAGCTGCTTCCCAAGATCAGGCAAACTGAGTGACTAGATATCGAGTTGAATGCTTAAGGTTGAACAAATGAGCATTTGAATGCTCTTCCCGGACTTGTTGTGGACGATCAAATCTTGTTTGAAGGTTGGCTTTTGCGTGTTAGGCTAGCCACTTTGATAAGGTCGGATTGAACTTGAAGAGCCTTGAGTCTAAATTACCTCATCAATAAATCCAAATTTTGTTTCAATTATTTGGTATTGTATTATAATTCATGCTTAAATCACTGCGTCCTGCAAGACACGGCAACGATTTTCTAGAAGAATTGGTGAAAATCTTTGGGCAGTAGTGTCTCTATCCATGGCATAACGGTAGTTCATATTTATAATACATTTGACTTTGGTGTGTAGATGGTGCATGGTAACTTTTTTTTTTTTTTTTTAAATTCCCCCTTAAGTATATAAATAATCGATTAATAATTTGTATAATACAAGTGTCGTTGTTTTGTCAAGATTATAATTATATGGTATGCACTGAAATTATTATTTTAGTGGAAATGTTGTGATGTATTATTAAGTTGTAATCTGATCTGATCTGATCTTTAAAGGGATAAAAAAATGTATTTAACAAACGTATGGAGCTTAATTAGAGTTTGCAATATGGATTTGGTTGTCTTCGTCATAGATACAAAATTTTCGTTGATTATGGCCATTGATAAACAATATCATTGCATCGCAATAGGAGGGTGTAGTTCAAAACGTTATACAATGTCCTTCTAGAAAGGGATTGCGTGGTCTTTGGTTTTTAAAGCTTAATAAATTATTCAATTTAACTTGTTTAAAATTATCAGTATTATCTTCTAAAGTCATATACTCAATTAACTTTGTTTTTTTTAAACTGATTATAGGCTAAAACCCAAAACCCACAAAAAAAAAAAAAATGGACATTCAACTTAAATTCATGTAATTGGTGAAAATAATAATTCCCAAGATAAATATATTTTTAAGTCTAATATCTTCATTAAAATAATTATTTGGGACATGCGAGAATCCATAATTCCACAATTGGTTTGAAAAAATAAAAAAAAAAAATTGTACAAACAACTCTATGGAATTAATATAGATGGTGCAAATGATCTCAAAAGTCTATACCAAAATAAAGGACATAAAAACATAGGTACTTAATTATGAACAATTGACCAAACTTAGATATTAAAAGTGATTTTGCCCCAATTTTAATATGTATCTTTCATACTAATTAAAAATAATTAAGTTAAAATTTGTAGAGACAAATAGTTGCCTTTGGCTTAACGTATATAAATATAGCATAATTTAAATGTAATGCATTTAATTATTTACACGATAGTAGCTGCGATATATATTTATATCTATATAGTCATACACATAATGTTCATGTAAGCGTAATAATGCATGTTATATATTATATTTCGCAGTATGGTAGGTGGATTAGTCTAATCTTGAATTCGAGTTGGACTTGAAATTTTAAAGCTCAAGTCTGATTAGAGTTCGATTGAATTTAAGATTTTAAATTCGAGTTTAACTCAAAATAAAACTATATAATTTCTACTTAGGCTTGATTAAACTCATTTAAAGCTCGATTTATTAAAAATATATTTTAAAATTTAACTAAAATAATAATAATAATATCTAAACACGATTTGAATTCGATTAATATTTGAGTCAACTTGAGTTCGATAAACCTCGATTAGGCTTGTGAACTAATTGAGCTAAATATATAAAGTTCAAGTTCAGCTCAATAAACTATTCAAATAGTTCGAGTTTGAGTTTGATTTGACTATTCTCAAATCAAATTCGATAAACGTTAAGCCAAACTTGAATTATTTATGAATTGGCTTGGATCGCTTGCACTCTTATCGATATGAATATGTGAAGATACGTATTGCGTGTGTGCATACGCGCGTGTCCCTGTATATTTTAAGATAATATGCAAAAGATTATTTTACAAATATTTTATATGTATATGCCCTAATCATAGAAGTTATAAATGAATTCGGTTTTGATTTTTCCTTCGACTTGGAAAAATCCCAAACCAAAATTAAACTGAAGATGCAAAAAACCCGTGGGTTTTTTATTTGTTGGTTTTGTTTTTCAATTTTTAATTCAAAGCACTCGGTCCTTGTACCAAGGTTATACACACAGTAAGTTAATTTATTATGAGAATAATCACGAATGGTGTCTAAACTTTATTAAAAATATAATTAGGTATTTAAACTTTGAAATTAATCAATTTACTACCTAAAAAAATTTTAAAATTGATTAATTTAATACCTAAAATAACATAATAGAGGTAATATTGATGAAATGACATATACAAAAAGTTCTTTTGTTTATTAAATTGATCAATTTCAAAACTTTTTAGATACCTACTTTGCATATTTTGCCAAAACTCACATATCGTTCATCACATCAACCCTACTTTTGAAATAGTTATTATAATTAAATGTTATGTATTGATAACTATAAGTACACCTATGATTTTCCTTTCGTCCAATTTCTATTTAATATAACCTTTAGGGAGAGGGAATAATTATCAGTTTCATTGAAAGACTGGTGTTGATATCTCCGACTACAAATATCATAGTACATATGTAATTTTTAATTAGGCAATAACATTGGATATGAATATATGTATTTTACATGTTTTCTTTAATTTTAAACTATTCTTTAATTTTAAACTATTTTAACACAGAAAATATAGCAAATAACCACGTTTTACAAATTACTTTGGATCAATATTATTAACAAATAATGGAGGTTTTGAAATCCACTCCCTTCCTAGCTATTGTAATTACCTACATACCCTTCAAAACTATATCTAAATTAATTTTTTTTGGCCATATACTATATCTAAATTAATTAATATAAACTAATAAAGATATCTCTTTGAAATTTAGTTAAAAGAGGTAATCTTTGTAAAAATTCCATTCCCCTCTATAAATATAATTCATTATCCTTCATTATTACCAGTAGCTTTTGTTTTTTTCAAATTCTTATGTAATATAATGGTGCATATAAATTGTGTACGTGATTTTTAAGCAATATTGGGTTGTATACAATTTAATAAATCAATTTATTCATTGTTTTTTAATGCAAGTGGTGACTTCTTTCTTTATTAAACATAAATAATATGTTTAGCAACTTTTTGTCTAATTTAATAAATAAATTTATGATGTATTATTGCAGTTGTATTTTTTTAAAAGAACATATTAATACTAATTGTGTATAATACTTTTTTTTAAACGATTGACTGTGTGTGTATTTTAATTTGGAAGTTGATCATTTTGGAGGAGCCAGAGGCATCCCCATGCCGTGTGAAATTTGGGATAACGACAGTGGCTTCATTTGGGGTACATGCTTGGTAGTTTCCAACAAAGACGACCGACTTTGACAGCGTAATTCATGGGAAATGAACGACACGTCCTTCATGCTTCAAAATGGCTCCTCTTAATCAACAGTTGTGACAAGATTGATCGGATATTGTGAAATATACGCATATATAATAATTAAATATTAATAAAATTTTAATATTTAATTTTATTCTCAAAATATAAACTATATTATTTTTGAAGTTATAATTGTTAATACCATGTGGGCAAATATATGAGTGATATTTATTTATCACATATACATGTGTGCATGGGCTTAAAATATCCAACGGATTTTTTCTTTTCTCAATTTCCTCATGGCATAGTATAAAGATGGGGATTGTTTTTCAGTTTGATTCATAACTCAATCTAGAGTTAGGTGATTGACAAATTTATCTCAATAGATTAGACATCGTTACAGTTTCGAAACCGAATTGGCCGGTTCTGGGTTTTGAAAATGAGGAACCAAAACCGGAACCAAAATCGTCTCTCACAGTTCTCGTTCAATTTTATGAAACCGCCGGTTTCCAGTTTCAGTTTTAGAACCGCGGAATCATCTTTTTCTTAAATAAAAAATAAATTTTATATTTTAATGAAATAAATTTTAAACTCGAAATAATTAATTATTGGGTCTCAAAGTATTAAATTATTTAGCCAAAAATTCTTAATTTTTTTTAGAATTCGTATTTATTTATAGATAAACACAACTACTATCAATTATAATTAGTAATATGAGATTACGAAATACTCTAAAGGGTAACGAGAAAATTATAATACAAAAATAGTCTCACGTTATTAAAGAATGAATTTTGCTTTTATGATAAGTTTATATAAACTAAATTATTTATAATTTTAAGTTATATTTATTTGTATTATTATAATAAACATTAAATATTGTAAATATGTAATAAATTTTACTATTCATATGAAATAGTGTAAATATTAACAATTATATATTTAATATAATTTTTTATTTTTTTTTACACAATTCTTTCATTCTTTTTAATAGAACCGAAAAATCGTTGGTTCCTTAGCCGGTTCTAGAACTGTCCAACTGGTTCGGTTTTGATTATAGAACCACCGGTGATGGTTCCGGTTCAATTCGCGGTTCAGAACCGAACCATGCCTATGTCTACAATAGATTATTCTTGATGAGTCGAATGAAGAAAATCATCATTTGTTTAAGCACACGTTCGTGTCCAACATGGTATTTAAATATGAGGAAGTGAATGAAGCCATAAAGAGTCACACAGTTTGTGACATGCCTGCATCGAAGACAATAGGTAGAGGTATGGCTGCACCCAAGCATGTGAGAACCTTATTTATGGAGAAATGAAGCTGCAACGGAAGACACCATCATCACCTGTGGTATGGCTACGCCTAGGCTGGTGTCAGCGTTACATGGTTGCATTTCCAGTCATGCGGTATAGAGTGCCTTCGTGCCCTGTTTCCAATGTCTATTGTTAGTTTCCTATTTTATTTGTTTAGGCTTTTATATTCCTTTATTGACTTTGCTTGAATTGTTGGAGTTTATAAGGGTCAGGATTATGTTAGCAGGAGCCTACCTATCTTTTGGTATCTTTGACATTGATTGTTATCAATTGCCTTATTGGCTTTCTTCGAATTGTTTCCAAAACTCTATTAAGTAACGTTAGACTTTTCTCAAGATAATTCTTTGTTATTTCTATTGTTCATGCTCCATATAATTGAGTAAAATAACTAGTTTGATTCTTCTCTTAGTGCGTCATACCTAAGAAGATGGATCATTCATATCATTTATTTTATTACATTTGATCTTTGAAAAGCCATATAAATCACAAAACATAAAAAACCTATAATTCTATACTTTGTATTTATCAAAGGAATCCACTGTATAATTATGACACACATTTTATCCGTCTCATATAAGCATATTAATTATTAAAATTACATTTGCTAGTTCTCTAAATGAATTCTTGAGGATAAAAACAAATTATTTCATGTTCTTCAATTTTGATTGTACAAAAGCAATTATATATTTCTAGTTAATTATTATATCAATCGCATCCTTGGTATTTCTTGTATGCCAAGTAATAAAACACAGAAAAAAAAAATTTCCTTTCTTGCTTTCTTTTCTATGTTCATTTATTTATAGTGTAAGCGTTTATTTAAATTTTTTTATTTGCATCTGTATCTGATTTATATTTATATCTTATCTATTTGATTTAATTATGAGTGAAATAGTGTGTTT
This sequence comes from Combretum micranthum, assembly GCA_024138025.1. Classification (NCBI taxonomy): domain Eukaryota; kingdom Viridiplantae; phylum Streptophyta; class Magnoliopsida; order Myrtales; family Combretaceae; genus Combretum; species Combretum micranthum. Next base: position 367,395 of record JAMXBD010000410.1, read on the forward strand.
TTCATCTGTAATTTTTTTTTTCACAATAAATCTGTTTAAAAGTGAAAAAAAAAAAAATAAGATGGCAAAATAGCTTGAAAACGACAAACTAAATGACCGAAGTACAACTGTGTGTGAAATTTTGGTTGATGTTAATAGATATGTGTTGCATGAAACTCATCCTATATTGATTTTATAAGAATTGAGATGACACCCGAAGGATGATTTTGAGAAGAATGACTAAAAGAAAGAATAGATAGTATTAGTGACTCAATCATGATGAATGGGGTTTAGTGCCTCAACCTCACCATTCTTGATTAATGTTGACTCGTTGTCGAGACCTTATTTAATCTTTGAGTGGAAATATCTTAAAGTGTTGTATTGTTTCCCTTATTTCTAAAACTTCTAAGAGTTTCCAACAAGAAGCATGACTTAGTATTTACAAACTCTTGAATTTAATGGCATCCGTAGATCATATAATCAGGCTTACTCATTTTAAGGTTCTTAATATCCTTGCTATGGACTAAGCTAGTAGTCATCGATCATAAAGTGAACTCGTCTTAGAAAGGTAGAGAACAATGGAACTAATCTTGGGTTCAAAAACCACTTATATAATTTATGTGAGTTAAGATCAATAAATTTGGCTCCACTAACTCAAGAGCCTAATCAATTGGAGTTGAGTTTAAATGATAATCAAGTTTAAATCGAGTTTATATATTAATTTTATTTTAGCCTAAAAAAAATTTAGATTATTAAAGTATAAATAAGCTTAATTGAATTGAGTTTAAACTTGCCTACTGTATAATAGAGTTAAGCTCAAACTCAAAATTTTAAAATTAAGTTTTAATTGGGAAAAAAAAAAAAACAAAGTTTTAGGTTTATCTATCTATTTATTTTGCCATGAAAAAAGTTCATTTTTTGAAGCTTTAAGTTATTCTCGATTAGCATTCTACCATTTAGGCTTAAAAACACATTTGTAACTCTAATTGCAATATTCTGATTTGTGATTTTTCTATTTTTCTCTTCTAAGCTGCATATGATCGGGTGACATTTGTGGCAATGCCGTGTATGCAAAGAAAATTTGAAATCTCGGGCCAAACTTAACCGCGAAAAACATGCAGGAGTTTCATGCTAGTGCAGCAATGCTGTATAGTGAAAAAAAGAAAAAAAAAACATAAAAACTTTTGATCATACAAAATGCAAACCCTAAGCTAGTGTCAAAGCTTGAAAATTTTCTTTTTCTTTTTTTTTCCTTAATTAAATTCATATTAAGTCTCAGCTGCCCGTCTAATATGGAGTTTGATGTAATTAATAAAATTTTTTGAAAAAAATCTAAAAATTAGACAAGAAGCTGTCATCGACCAACTTTAGTATAAAAAAAAAAAAAAAAAGTGGAGGAATTAAGCCCAATCATGAGCGAGGTAGTTTCAATTTCAGCCACCAGTCTCTGAATTAAAAAATAAATAAAGAAACAAAAATAATTGAGAGAAATAATGAGATCAGGCTATCCTGTTACATGTAATAGGTACCACTTAAGAGTTTTCAATTTTTTTTAGTTGCAAAAATATACTATATAACAAAAATTGAGAAGGGGGTTGGTGTGGGGGGTGGGGTGGGGGTGGGAAGGTCAAATTAACCAAAAAAAAAAAAAAAGGATAAAATCATAAACTTCCTAAAAAAAGTCACGCTAATAATTAAAGTCAGTAAAATTTGTGAGAAATACTCAAAAAACAAAATATTTAAAAATAGGAAAATATGCTAAAAATGCAAAAGTGGGAAATATAATTTTTCTTTTTACATTTTTTAAGGTTACCCTGCATGTCTCTACATATTTGTTATTTGGAATCAAACTTATCATAGCTCATTTTTTTTTTTTTTACAATACTCTGGATTAACTTTAATCTGTAAACAAGGCCGGATTTACATGAATTAAGAAATTAGCTTTCATTACAAAACCATCTTAGGATGCCTAAAATTGAAGATCCAATTTTGGAAAAACTAATACAAAACCCTAAGTTTTGAAGAATACTAGTTAAGTTTATTTTTATTTTTTAATAAATATAATACATTACAAAATAACTTTTCATGTATATGATCCTAGACAGGCTTAATATGAAATTTCTAAAAAACAAATGCCAGTTCTATGATTGAATTGCAATTTTGTGATTAGTTCGTGAAACTGAAAAGAAAAAAAAAAAAAAAAAGAAAGAAGGGAAAAAACACATTCTCATGTAAAATTGATTGCGAATAATAATATTCATCCTATAATATGAAATCGATTAGCAATCAAAATAATCACAAGCACACATATCAAGAATAAGTGATCTAAATTATCAATAGCCAAGTAAAGTTAGATGAATGTACATGGCTCTGTTAGGTGGACTTTGAGCTCCTGAAAGATTGGTCTTTTCCGAATCCTTATATGTCTAGAAGTAAACGGATACAAGAATCTTGCTTGATGCTGTGTTTGGCAACTTTTTAATGAGTGAAAATTAAGAAAGGATCGGAAATAGAAATGAGATGAAATTTTATTTTATGTTTGGTAAGTTATGAAGGATATGGAAAGAAAAAAAAGATAAATAGAGTTAGTGATTGACTAAAATACCTAAAAGTTTGAAAATTATTTAATTTCAGTTAAGGTTATTTTTGCAATATGTCAAATCTTCCCTCAATTTCCTTCGGTTTCTTTTCAGTTTTGGGCAGAAAAATACGGACTCCTTTTTCCCCTAGTTTCTGTAACTTTCATCCCATTTCAATAGCATTTTCAATTATCCAAACATCAATTTTCATTCTATTTCCACATATTCCCCTAGTCTTTGGCTCCTTTCTCTCCAAACACAACGTTAATTTTGCTTAGAATTAGTGGGAGTTCAGAGAGAAGTGAGAACTTGGTTTTTCCATAATAAAGAGAGCAAGTTCATAAGAGTTGCTCTTGCTTGAATTTTTTTCCTGTAAAATTTGTATATGTTTTCGTAGGAGAATATACATAAATATTTACGGTCTTTCCAATTTTTGAGTTCAAATCACAATTGATGGGAAACTATTTTTTACCAATTTCTCATGTATTTTATTGTTTAAGTTTGTGTGGTTGGGTTATTATAGGTGGCCGATTAGATGCAATAAACGTAGGTTAACCAAAGAGGAGTTTTGAGATAATGATATATGTATGGATGTTGTAGGAAGAGACATCGAAGTTAGGATGGAGGAAGAAACAAACTTAATCTCTTGAATGCACAAGAATAACATAAGATCAAAATCAAGTACACTCGATTATTATTAATTCATTCTTTATCGAATAGCTATTTTAATCTGTCGTAAGGATTCTTCATCAAAGCTTTCGACTTGCTCTCAATCTTATAATAGTATACAAAATGATCTCAAATGGGGATATAGGTTTCTTATTTATAGATGGTGAAGGCTAATATTAATTATGTGAATGGAAAACTATAATGACAAGGAAGAAGCATCCTTCTCAATAATTTGATGGTGTAAGTATAAAGCCTCATATTTTACCTCAAAGAAAAGAAAATTTGTCATGACCTAAATCATTTATATCTTCTAGTTATTATGTATAATATATTTATATAAAAAATTAAGGGTTAATTATAAAAACATGACCTATGTTTTGATCAATTTGTAAACATATAACTTATATTTTTTTTTGAAAAATAGATAACCCGAGTTTCATACAAAAATATCAATATTATTTAATAATTTTAGAATGACACATGTCAATAATTTATTGTTCATAAAGATTAATTTTATATTTTTTTCAATTTTATCATTTTAAAAAATAAATTTTATTATTTTTCACTTAATTTTATTTTAATATTTTTTATTAAATTAATTTTTTTTAGACCAATAAGACTAACATATATCCCTCTAATAGTAATTGATTAATAATGACACTTTATATGAAACTCAGAGTAAATATTTGTCAAAAAGCTAACATGGATGATGTATTTGTAAGTTGATAAAAAAACACGGCTCATATTTTTGTAATTAATCCAAAAATTCATTAGCTTTCATGTGATTTCAAGTAAGTTATTGAAATCTTTATATTAACATTTTTATCCTAAATACTTATTACCATATCCATGAGTTATAATTGTAAAATAAAGGACTTATTACGTGTGGATATGTAGAGATAAAGTTTTAAATGTATTATTTCAAATATATGAGATTTAATCTAATTTAATATTTATTTCATATTTTAATTATACTAGTATTGTGTAAAGGGGGCTTAAATATATATATATATATATATATATATAAAACAAATTATTATTATTTATTTGGGCTTCACTCATGGGATATGTGATAAAGCTCAATAAGTCTAGTTCTTTTATTGGAATGACTTGGGAAAATATGGCTTGATAGATTCGAAATAGAAATTGTTGGATTAGTCCATTCATATCAATCTCCATCATGTAGGTTCATGTACGTAGAAGGATGATTATTGATATTGCCTATAGTAAGTTCATTCATGATAAGCATAAAATGAGTATTATTCTATCTCATTCCTTAATCACCGAGACAATTGGCTGTCATCATTCATACCAAATGCCTATAAATACCTAGCCACTTCTCCTCATTTCTAATTTTTTGAGAGATTAAACAAACATCATTTCATGAAAGAGGCGCTATTTTAAATGATCAAATAGGCAGTTGAAGCGATTACTACTACAATTGCTCAAGAGCTATAAGATTAACGAGCAAGTTCTACTTAAATTCTTTTACATCTCACTTGTGCATGCGAGATACTGAAATTATCCATTATTTTTTTCATATCGTTCAATCAAATGTCATTTCTTCGTCTACACTCCAAAGTTACACTTAATGCATGCCTGACGACTTGAAGCGGAACCCAATATGTACATATTATTAAATTTTACACATACAGTGACGATGCATTATCTGTTAAAACATAAAAAGTTCAAATGGCCTTTGTTAGTGATGTTTCCTCCTAGTGGATCATCATGCTTATTTTCCAGTCAAAAAATTTCTACTGCTGTCTTTTATAATTCACGTTTTCCATATTCAGGAATATCATTAAAAAATAAAAAAAGTTGTCGAATTTTAATATTTCTTGTCCAACTTTCCCACAAATCTGCACCACTTTAAATATAATTAAAAAGTTAAAGCAAACAAGTTAAAATAAATTAAATTCAGCTGTCTAAAACGACGATTACTGATGGTCAAAAAAATAACACGATAACCATTAAAAAAAAAACACCAAACAGGAAACACTATTAAATGCTATGGAGGATGTCCTGTCCTGCCTCTTTTCTTTTCAGAACACGTATGAAAAACACGCACGTGAAAATCACCATATAACTAGGACAAACTCGTATGCTTTCATGGGTTGGTACTACCGAAGTTTCCCTTCTTTATTCTTGCCAATTATGTGTTACAACTAAGTAATTATATATTGATATAAATAATTAACAAATAAAAATAAAATAAAAATGAAGCTTGCGCAACATACGATAGGGGCACGGAAGCTATAGCATATTGGATGTTGTAAACTTTGAAGTCAATGGAAGCATGGTGCCATGGTGGCAAGTCTGGACGGATTGGCTGAATGGAGTTATCTATCAATCAAAGGAGTTGTCTAGTGCCAACCCCGGTTCCTTTATTCCTACAATCTCCAACTATATGTTAATCCAGAAACCTACCGCCCATTAGTAAGAGACTAAGAGCAGCATTTAATAAATATTTTCAATCATTTCACTTAAAAATACCTAATTAGTGTTGATATTTTTTTTTTCCTAACTGAATGTATATATCCCTAAATTTTAGATGGCATCTATAAAATAAACTTGTTGTGAGTTATATGCGCATGAGTATTCTTGTTGGGTATCCATGGTTCATTCAAATCAGCTCAAAGATCCAACTAAATTGAATCATATTTAAAACAATTTGGTTAGAACCCTTAATAAATTAGACCGTTATTAATGATTTGGGGTTTTGAATTGAACCGCTTCAAGTGTGGTTCATTCAATTTGGACTACTTTTAAAAACATCTCAAGGTTGAGAGTGGGATAAGAGAGAAAAAAGAAAAGGTAAACTGAATATAATAAAAAATCAATGAGGTTTGAAACTAAAAAGTATTGTCTATTTTCTATTTTTATATTGGATTAGTTTGGTTTAGTTCAACATCCAAATTGAACTAGAACTATCGGAACCTCTCTAAATCGAACCGTGAATCGAACCAACATACAAAAATGAATTGTATTTTATAGTCTAATCTATTCTTGGTTTGCAAATCAAGTTTAGTTTCATGAAGATCTAAATTCTTGTAAAAAAAAAAAAAACAATTATTTTGGTATTATTTGCTGTTCCATTCTTACAATTTTTTTTATCCCAATTTAAGTTAAAACTTTCTATGTGAAGTCATCCTTTTGTGTTGTTTCCATTTCTCCCTAACCCATTTTTTTTAAAATTTAATTATTGATTTGATTGCATTATAATTTATCCGTCTAAACTTCAATATAGACAGACAATAAACCGAAACATGAATGGAGCACCCGATGCAGCCCGGAAAACTATATTTAATACAAATTTAAGCTATTTATATTTATTTAATTAAAAGTTAGAATATATGTATATGATCGACAATTGCTCCATATAAAATGTGGATTGTGAAACTTTTAGAAAGGTAGCTATATTCTGATTGATCTTTTCTATAGTTAATATGTTGATGGGGCAGTTGTTAATTATCACTGCTCGATGATTCAAGACAACTCATGCAAAACAGGAATCTAGGATGGGATAAGTTGATGAAGGAGTCAAGTGAGAATGTAATGATATTTATCGAAAATGTTAGACGGGTGTCCTAGATCAGACAATAGTTTACTGATAATTTAAAGAGTAATATTATATTTGATATTTAAATTTGATTATTTAATTAACTAATTATACTTTTTCTATTATCAATTTCAATATTTGATTAGGCCTTTTAAGATAATTTTCACTACTTCTATTAACTTTTTATTGAGTGGTTTATCCAATGAGCTTTCTCTGACCATCTATGAATTATACCATGTCCTAAATAATTATTTTAGTGAAAATATTACGTGTAAAATATCTTATTTTCCTTTTTTACATTCTCAAACTACCACTAGTATTAATGACATCTCGATTTAATCAATATGAAATTCTGTTTTTTTTTAATTATCTTATAGAACTAAGCTAAGGAAACGGAAAGGATAAGAATAAAAATGAAATGAAAGATACAGATAAATGAAATCTCGACCATACTGAATGAGACATTCCTCTGTTATCATTCCGAACATAAAGTTGGAAGTAGAAGCTAAAGATGAAAAAAAAAGAATCGACCGTTTGAGTATTCAAAATTGCATGAAAAAAATGAGAGTAAGAGAGGCATATATATGTTATGTGGTATAGATCCTATCCATCTATATTGAATTGCGGATACAGAAATGCTAGAATCATTTTTTATCCGGTTGCATCTTAGGAGATGGAAGGTTATTTTCACTGCTTACAAGTATTTGAGTAGATCATTTTTGTTAAAATAATTATTAACCTATACAGAAGTCTATAATTGAAAAAAAAAAGTTTCAAAGGAATTAATACTAATAGGTGATTTAACGTGAAATTAACATAGGGTATACCATTTTAAACAGAATTTATACAGGTAATATTAGATGTTGGTTCCAGTTCCAGTTTTACAATCGAGGAACTTCTATGATTAATTTTTTTTCGAAAGAATATTAAGAAAAATAAATATCCCTATATATCAATAATTCTCATATATAGCAAATATTAGAAATGCTTTGACATTAACTCCTCATTCATTTTGCTATAATTACAATTCCATTATAACCTTATTCCTCACAAATAGCTATTATAATGTTTAGTTTATTGAATAACGATTCCACAATGAATTCCTATTATACAAAATATTGAATAATTATTATTTATTCAAGCCTGTTAATACCAATTCAATGCTGAAACTGTCTTTTTTTTTTATTTCAAAATTCTACCATTTAAATAAAAAATTAATAAAAAAATTCTAGTACAGCTCTATTACATACCTTCGTAATAGGAATTTCATTACAATCTTGTTCATTCAATGAAGTGAATCCGTATTAATAAAAAAAAAGTGAAATAAATGTTTCATTAATATAAACATTTTTGTTATAAATGATAAGTGTGAAGCACAAATACTTTTATTACAATTATTATGCCATGAATAAATGATAAGTGTGAAGCACAAATACTTTTATTACAAATATTACAATTATTATGCTGAAACTATCTTTTTTTTTTTTTTTGTTTCAAAATTCTACCATTTAAATAAAAAATTAATAAAAAAATTCTAGTACAGCTCTATTACATACCTTCGTAATAGGAATTCCATTACAATCTTATTCATTCAACGAAGTGAATTGGTATTAATAAAAAAAAAAGTGAAATAAATGTTTCATTAATATAAACATTTCTGTTATAAATGATAAGTGTGAAGCACAAATACTTTTATTACAAATATTACAATTATTATGCCATGAATATTCAAATTTAATTTGAATCAAATTTCTAGTTCTATGTGTCTTTTTTTCAATTTCAATTTTAATTTTCTTCTTCTTTTTTTTTTTTTTTTTTTTTTTGAACCAGGGTGGTATTGGATGGGCCAATTTAGAACTGAACCATGCTCATATCTAGATAATACCATTAATGTTGAAAAGTACAATTAAATACTAAAATTAGTAATATTAACATTCGGCTACTTAGTTGAAAAGTTAGCTAAAGCCAAGATATCATATATACGGAAATTGGCATTATCCATGCTTTTAATATAGAAACTTTTTTATTTTTCTAATATATTTTCTTTTATGTAATACCATGTTCGGATGGGTGGAAGATGATGATGTCTATAGAAGGAAAAAAATAGAAAATGATGTTTGGTAATTAACACTATGAATGGCAAACTTTGCTGAAATTGAAAAGTTATGGAAAGCTATGGAAAAGAAAGGAAATTAAATGAAGGAAACTTTTACCATTGTTTAGATATCAAAAGTGGAAATATTTGTAAAAGCTCCCTTTCTATTTACTGTTCACCTTTTCCTCAACTTTTTGCTCAATCATGGAGAGAAAATAGAGAGAGACAACAATGAAAATATTTTTGTTCTTTTCCAATGTTTTCCTCAGCTTTCCATAATACCCAAACACCGGTTTTCCTATGACTTTCACTGTTTTCCTTCCATTTCATCAACTTTCCATCCATCCAAACACAACTATAAGCTATAGTCGCAATGTGTAAAAATGAAGTACAATGAGTGGAAAGTTTTCCGCTCATTAACCCACTTCTTTTCTCTCCAACTTTGGAGAAAAATGAGTGAAAATGATGGAAAATAATGATAATTACAATATTGTCCTCCTTACTAATATTTCATAAAAAACAATATAGAGATAATCTTGTTAATCACTAACATTGTTTCTCTTTTTTTTTTTTTTTTTTTAGTTTCTTTCATAATTTACGAAATATCAAATAAAGATTCAACTCATTTTCATGTCCGCTCTCTTTTTTTCGTCTTCTAGTCTTTTCTACTCTTTTCCACTTTTAACAAAATTACCAAACTTGATATATTAGAGAACATGAAATCTTTCTTAAATTCTTAAACTAATACCTTAGTGTGATTGAAAGTCATAGTACATTGCATATTGCAAAATCTATTTTCTCCATAAATATTCTCAATGATCAATGTGTATTCGACCGAAGTTTTTATTGGAAATCTTTTTGAATATAATAGGGTACGTTCATGTTCTCCACATGTGACAAACATTCATATATCTCCTATTGATGTGCATGCACATGCCCAATTAACAACACTATGGTTTAGCCGTGTATTTGGTCATATATCAATAATATGTAAATTTGGAATAATCCAAATTGGATCAAATCCTATATTTATATTGGCAAATTGATCAATCGTTTTTAAAATTATTTAAAAGTTTTTTTTTTTTCATTTCCATAAATTTTAGTCATTGGTTTAGGTTTAGAATTAGGTTCACTCTTCTAAATTTGGAGGAGGAAATAAGTGCTTCAACTTAATTAAAAATTCATACTTCCATTTTTGGCTAGTTATTATATCTTTTTAGTCTCTTAATAAGTTTTTGAAAATGCATTAGAAATGCTCATCGATTTTTGTGCAATGGATCAAATTTAAACTTTGATAACAACATATATAGTAATGATAAAGTACTATAAGGAATATAAAAGAGATAAGGAAAGAATATTCAAGTCCAGATATAAATGGAGTTCAATCTGCTTTCTAATCTCCATAATCATACAAATCGCCTTCAATAGAGGACTTCACATACTTTATTTACTCCAACACAAAAACTTAAATATAGCTATACAGGAATTTCAACACTTAAGAAATAAATGATTTCCTCTCTTTTATAGTGCTCTCTTATAGATCACAAATATAAGAACAAAGCACTAATTGAATGTTCTCTGTCTTTGTAGATTTTGCAAAATAATGAATAAGAGTATAAGAGTAGTGAAAGGATTTCTGATTTGTTTGTTTGCAAATTAGCTCTAAAAACTTGTTTGAAACTCCCAAGGAACGTGTATTTATAGACTTCAAAAGATCAAATGTCCATTGGAGATAATGTTTAATGAATAATAAACATTAAATGTGCACAATGGTCACTTTATAATCCCACTAGCTTGCCTGCGTAACCTTCTACTAGCTCGCTGGTCATGAAGATTGGACACGCCTTTAAAAAAGGAAGAGTCATGCCTTGGATTTGATCTCATCACACATTGGATTTGAACTTGATGAAGGCTATGATTTGTTGTTTTGTACTGGCTTGCCAGTGCAACTCCTGCAAACATAAAAGCAAAGCACACGCACACACAACACAAATTCCTTGATAAATATTTTTCTTTATATAGATTATCAATCTTAATCAAGTGAAGTGTGTTCACAAAACAATTTGCATAATTTTTGTTCTTCATAATTGTTGTTCTCATCAAAATCAAATGTAGAATAATTCAATTTAACAATTTCCCCCATTTTGATGAGGGTAAACAGTTATGTAAAAGTTATTTGTTATCTACTCCCTCCCAATAAGTGCGCTCCCACAATTTTGTATTTGATGCAAGAGTTTAGTAAAATTTGGTTTTCATAAATAAATTTTTGAAGGACAGACCAAGAGTTGGCAAAACACAAGTTTAACAATTTTTTACTATATTACCATTTCTCCCCCTTGGATCTCATCAAAAAGTTTATAAAAGATAGTAAGCAAACTGAGTCATATTGGAATTCATAGAGAATTATGCCTTTACAAGTTCACAACATAGTAATCAGTTCAAGGCAACCAAGAGAACCATTTAGAACTAACAACCATGTAAGACATCCAATAAATAGATTTGTATAAATATCAGTACAAAAAGTCATAGAACATAGATGTCCAAACAAAAAAAAAAAAGGAGAAAAAGGAGAATAAGCTCGGAGGATCATTAGTTGCAGGAGGGCAACGATTTATACTGTAGAAATGATCCATGAATTTGATGCATGTTCGAGTTGAAGGATTGGAAGTTAGAGCACAGGTCAAAAATTTGAGTTTCCAAGGGAAGAAGAACCAGAAGTAGAGGAACTAAAAGCTAGAACAAGAGGCTCATCTTCATCAAAATCTATATCCATTCCTGAACCAGGAAGAAGAGTACCGCCACGAACCAATGGTTCTAAAGGTTTCTTATGAATCTACCTACCATCTTGCTTCTTTCAGGTCCCCAAACTAATAGTATTGAAAGAGAAGATAGAAACCTGAATAGGGCGATTCTCAAAGTAGAATTCTATACCTTTACTCCTTAATAGATGTGTGATCAACTGATTTCCTCTTAGAGCAGCTTGAGTCGGCTTATTAGTTACATTCTTAAAAGTCTTATACATGAGATCAAAGAAACGAATCTTATTTCCTCATAAGATATGTACCATGAGCCAAAATTCCTCCTAGTGCCAATTCTAGCTTTATCAAATTTGTTCTTATAAACCCATTTGGTTTCAATAACTGGTCTACTATTTAGTCTAGGAACCAAGTCCCAAGTTTCATTTCTTGTGAATTGATTTAATTCTTCTTGCATAGCTTGTATCCAAAACTCATCTTTTGAAGCTTCTACCATATTTGTAAGCTCTGTTTGAGATAGGAAGACTAGATTACTTATATTTCTTAGGGAAGATCTTGTTTGTACCCTATTTGAAGGTTCACCTATTATTAGATCCTTTGAGTATGATCTAGCATATTTCCATTCTTTAAGAAGATCATAGTTAACAAATTTATCCACAACATCCTTTTTATGTTCATTTCCTTCATTCAACTCTTTATTAATATTTTCAAGAGAAAACTTATCCAAATCAACATAAATATTATATCCATATAATCATTTAAACATATATGAGGAAATGAATCATCAAAAGCAACATGAAAATATTCTTCCATAATAATTGTTCTTTTATTAAGAACTCTATACGCTTTACTGGTTAAAGAATAACCTAATAAAATATCTTCATCACTTTTAACATCAAATTTAGTTAGTTGATTTTTTTCATTATTCAAGATGTAGCATTTAGTGCCGAAAGGATGAAAATAAGATATGTTAGGTCTTTTTCCTTTCTAAAGCTCATAGAGGGTTTTCTTGAGAATTGGTCTTATGAAAATTCTATTTGATATACAACTTCAGCCCAAAAATATTTTGGTAAATTGTTTTCACACAACATGGTTCTAGCCATTTCATTCAAGGTTTTGTTTTTCCTTTCAGCTACACTATTTTGTTATGATATTCTAGGTGCTAAAAATGTATATTTAGTTCTAGATTTACTAAAAAAAGCATCCATTTCAGAATTTTCAAATTCTTTCTCATGATCACTTCGGATAGTCACAATATCAAAACCTTTTCATTTTGAACTTTCTTGCAATATCTAAAAGAGACATTGTTTGTTTTGTCTTTAGATGCTAGGAAAAAAGTCCATGTATATCTAGTGAAGTTGTCAACAATAACCAAGGTATATTTTTTGCTTCCCAAACTTAAAGTTTGAGTAGGACCAAATAAGTCCATATGCAATAGTTCTAATGGCCTTGAAGTGGAAATGACATCCTTAGACTTAAAGGAAGTCTTAGTTTGCTTTCTTCTTGACATGCTTGATAAATCTTATCATTTTGAAAATTTATTTTTGGTAATCCTTTAACAAGATTCTTTTTAATAAGTTTTAAAATTACATCCATGCTAGCATGTCTCAATTTTCTATGCCATAGCTAACTGTTGTTATTTTGAGAGTAAAGACAAGTTTCATTTGAAGATTTGAAATCATCTAGATTGATTTTGCAAATATTTCTTTGTCTATACCCTTCAAAATAAATTTGATTATTGTCAACTCTTTCAATAGAACATTTATTGGCAAGAAATATTACTTTAAAGCCATTATCATATAATTGGCTGATACTAAGTAAATTATATTTTGAACCATCAACTGGAAGCACATTCTTAATAATTAAGCCTCTATTTACTAAAATATTACTTTCACTAAGAGCATTTGACTTGCAATTGTCTCCGAAGGTGGCACTCCCTTGATCTTGCAACACCAAAGTTGTAAACTTAGATACATCTTTAGTTATGTATCTAGAGTAGCCATTATCAAAGTACTATTTGTTGTTTTTACTTTAGGATTCCTACAAAACAATGGATTATTTTTTTGGTATCCATTTGAGTTTGGGTCCTTTTGGGTTAGGTGCAACAAGGATTTCTCTCTTAGGAACCCAAACTAGCTTACTTTTATTATTCAAATACATAGTTCTCCTTATTGCACAGTTGTATGCAATATGACCAATTATGGTGCAATAGTTGCATGTTGCATGAGTGGCTCTCACAAATCGAGTTTTATGGGGCTTGAAACTACTTTCTTCGTTGTAACCAATTAAATATTTGTTTGAACCACACCTCTGATTTCCAAGAAGTGTCTTCAAGTTCTTTTTCCCTTTGGTGAACTTAGCTATGGCTATCTTTAAATCATCTAAGCTAGGTTTTAAAATGATATTTTCATTTCTTAGTTTCTCTAGCTCTTTTATGCATGCATTATTGCAATTATTTGTATGATTATCACCTTATAAGGTCTTATTTTGTATGTCTAGCAATTCAACTTCAACTTCAATTTTTAGTTTCTCATTTTGTTTACTTAACTTGTCATTTTCAAGTTTCAAATAATTATTTTCCTCATTTAGGTTTTCATTTTCATCATTCAACTTGTTATATTCTCTTTTGAACACATCCATCTCATTTCCTACATTTGACATAATTTCTATGAATACGTGATTTTTCTTTTGTAGTATCACTACTTCTTTATAAAGGTCATTATAGATGGTGGCTAATTCATCATAAGAAGGAGAGGATGGAAAGCTTACCTCATCATCCAATACCATGAAGCACACATTTTCATCCAAGTCAGTTAAGTTGTCATCACTTCAAGTGGCAATGAGAGCTTCCTTCATGGATCTTTTAGAAGCTTTCTTAAGCATTTGATAGTATTGTTGGATGTGCCTTGGCTGGTGACATTTGTAGCAAGTTATCACATCCTTTTTTTCTTTTGTATCTTAAGGAACTACTGCCATCATCCTTTCCTTTTATCTTGTTGTTGAACTTCATTAACTTCTTAAACTTTTTGGCCATTAAGGCAAACTTGCCATGCCCCAAGGAGAACCCTAAATATAGCAGTCTGCCATAAATAATATTGAAGCCTACAAATGACTTCCTTTTCATGCAAAGACTTCCACACTATATACAAAGCATACTTCATAACTAATGGAACATATCGGAGCAGCGCAGTTCATGAAGGTAGTAATTAAAGAGCAAAACAAGAGAACTATATATTGTTAAACATAAGCAAAGTCAATTACATTTCTGAGGGCCATACCCCCACTAACATCATCAAATGGGTCAAAATATTATAGTTATTCATAATGGCCTCTAAAGTAATAACTTATCACATATCACACATAAAGCGCTTCCAAGGGAATCTTCATTCTAATCTCTCAAATCTTTCTTTTAAGGCTTCAAAGTCCATTAGTGATTTCCTTAAAGTCATGTCCTTTGAGTGAAGTCTCAAGTATTCATGTTTCAACAAATATCTATAGGGTGTAGGCTTACAACATGCTTAGTGAAATATTCTCTTTATATGTTCAGTACATCCATAACCCAAATAAATTTATTATTTTTAAGCATATGCTATACATGCTATGCAATAAACACATGTCATAAACAAATATGTATGGGTATTTGGAAACCATACATAGAATGGATTTATACCCTCCGCATCAAGGGTTAGGGAATTGGATTTGAAGGCTTCCATGATCTTCGTTGCTAGTCTCCTAGCACCCGCTCATAGCGATTGATTGGCATGGCTTATCCTTGGGGCTGTGTCCCCTATTTGACATAGTTTTCCTGAAAATGAGCAGTGCTATTCGAGCCCTTTCGATTCCTCACGTAGGAATAGCAGTCTTCAATATGTGACTCAATGGATGCAATATGTACCCATTTCATTTATATCAAAGTCGAGTAAAAATAAAGTATACTTAAAGGCGATCAAATAAGTACCATAGACACATAAGTAATATGTAATATTGATGATGTAATTGAAAAACCATTCGTTGGTTTCAATATGCCTAACATCCCTTGTCATATATTCATAAAAGCACATACACATGTACTTGTAACCCCACACATATCCATTTTATCTTGTACTTACAAATCTAATGCAACTATCTATAAGTACAAGTAAGGTAACGAATTATAAGGAAAAACTTACTCATCTATATCGCAATCTACTTAGTGAATATAATCATTAGGAAAGGGGGTCTCATAATCTTCATTATCTAGACAAAAAAAAAAAAAAAAAAAAACCCATGATGAGAATTTCATATAGGTTCTACTTAAATTTCTAATTCGATTTATTCTAGCCATGTCGCTTTTCTCGATTACAAAGGTTCCAATTTAAAATGATCACAACTTGCTCATTTTAACTTATAATTTCGCATATTCATAGTCATTTTCCACCTACTTCAAATTCTCTATCCATTTCTAAGGTTATTTTTAACATTTAGGATCATTTGGGTTACAGAATGGTATGATATAGATTTCTTCCAAACCATCCCAGACTTTGATCCCTTTTAATTTTCAAAATTTTGCATCACTTTGACTTTCTAGGCCAAGCATAAAATATTTCTATCTTTAGAAATCATATAATAGTGATAATAACTCACATTACATGGATGATGTTGTCCCAAAATAGAATTTTATAAAACAATCTTTTATGAGAGGTTGAAAAGTTAAGTTTATGAGATATTTACTTTTGGGTTTTTACAGAAAATTTCCGTGCTTAGATTTTTGTAAAAGTGAAACTTTGTCTAAAAATCATGATTTTATATTCGTTTTGTATCCATGAATATCTCATTTTGATAATAAACTTCTTTTAACTAATTATTTTTCAAGATATGAATTTTTATGTGTTTGTGGAGAAAAATTATTCTAAGTTGTGTTATATTTAAAATGTTTTAGGTTTTGGCATATAAGAAAAATTAAGTAAATGACTTGTTCTAGAATTATATTTATATATATATTAATAAAAATGTTTGTACATGTATTGTAAATAAGATTTCTAGAACATAACAAAGAATTATTAACATTTATATTTTGGAAAATTCATCTTGTCATTTTGAAAAATATAGTTGAGTGTTTCTTTCTAATTCTTTATTTCTAATGAGAGGATTTCTCAAGTGTTGGAGATAAGATTTTTGGAAAATATTTTGCATAATAAAGAATTATCAACATTCATGTTCTTGGAAAAGCTTTTTTTGCATACTATAACATCATATATAACCATATATGTGCATGAGCTTAAAATAGCAATCATAAAATAAAATTAATAGCATGGACTAATACCAAGAACATAAAATTAGAAATTGATAAAAAGAACATAAATGTATTAAAATTACATGGGATCAAAACTCCCTAGGACTTGAAGTAATCTAGTTACCATATAAAATAAATAAAAACAAGTAATATGGAAAAAAAGTAAATGGGAGTTTTATATTATAAACAATGTTTCTCGAGACTTGAAATATTCCAGTCTCCTTATAAATAAAATAAAGCAAGCATAATGAAATAAAATATGGAAATCTCAGACTTTATCAAGGCTTCCCAAGACTTGAAATATTTCTAATCTCACAAATAAAAGCAAGATAAACAATAAGAACACATGGGAGTCGTAGATTTATGTTAAGGCTTTCCGAGAATTAAATTACTCTAGTCTCCTTCAAACTTGATTTATTAACTAGTCCAAGACTAGAGGTTAGCTGATCTTATAGGCAAACAAGAGAGGACTTCACTAAAACACTCAATAACAAAAGTGTAAATAGTGCCTTATAATATTAGCTCACTAATCTCACTATGGCACTATTTACTTAATAAATACAAATACAAATTAAAGAGTATTTTCACATAATCTATGAAAGTCAAGCTTTACTCTCTTTTTTAAAAACACCCCAAATCATTCTATATATAACTTTAAAAAAATAGCCATTTTCCCAAAAAAAAAAACCCTCCAACAGTCGAATTTGAAAGTCTGCAATGTCGCATTGTAGACTTGTTTGCTTCAAACTTGTCATGTCTTGATTTACCCCTCAACCAACTCTATGCTCCTTGATCCTTAGATTTATACTTTTTGTGTCCTAGAGTTAAACTTGTCGAGCCTTCGATTTACCCCTCGATTTGGGCTGCAACCAAGGTTGTACTCCTTGTTTTGTTCTATTGGTCGCACCTTGGATCTACACTTTGATTAGACTAATTGAGCCTTCAATAGAGGCCGCGATCAAGGCTAGGGCAAGATAATTTATTCCTACATAATCTGTAGAGAACAACACACATACAAACACAAGCACATGTATGCACATTAAAGCTTAAACATATCAAAAACAGGTTTTGTTTATTAAAGATAGCTTAACTAAGTTGTAAAGTATTTATTCAATAAATTTTTTCATCAAAATAAGATTATAAACCTTCATATGGTTCAACAAAAACTTATGCTTTCAGTATGGGTATTGGTGCTGTGTTACTACAACATGATCATCCTATTGCATTTTTTAACAACAAAATGCCTCATCATTTATGAAAGGCCTTAACATCTCTGCGTGAACTTTATGTTGTAGTGGAAACAATGAGGAAATGGAGACAATACTTGTTGGGTATGCATTCTATTATAAGAACTTATCATCGCAGCTTAAAATAAATTTTATCTCAGGTGATTCAAACACCTGAGTAACAAAAGTATCTTTCTAAATTTATGGGCTATGATTATACCATCACCTATAAAGCTAAAGTAGATAACAAAGTGGCAGACACTTTACCATGCCAATTTCAGATGGCGCAACTCATTTAGCCTGGACTTCTACCATTTTTCAGTTTGTGGACATATTGAAGAACGATATACTGCCTTACCTGCATTTCAAGAGATCATATCTATCACAAGGGAAATCACTCAAGCATTCCTTGACAATGAAGAATGGATTACTATTTTTCTAGAATCAACTGCTTTTGGTGCCTCAATCTTCTCTCATTCCTCACCCTTTTTAGAATATCATGATTCTCCTTGCTCAGGGCATTTTAGATGTTTGAAGACCTATAAAAGGATTGCTTCAAATTTTTTTGGAACGGGATGCGCACTCAAGTAGAAGACTACGTCTGAAGTTGTCAAACTTGCCAACAAATTAAGTATTCTACTCAAAGCCCAACTGGATTATTGCATCCTTTGCCTATACCAGAGCATGTATAAGAGGATATAAGCATGATTTTGTGACCTCTCTTCCTAAATCCCAAGGCTACACTACATTTTAGTAGTTTTTGATCAACCCACTAAATATTATCATTTAGGAGCTCTAGAAATTTACTACACAGCTCCAAAGGTTACGTCTTTGTTTGTTCTCATGGTTGTTAAGTTGCATGAGTTCCATCGATTTATTGTTTTGGATCAAGATAGTGTTTTCATGGGTCATTTTGGCGAGATTTATTTACCTACAATGGTACCAAGTTGAATACCAGCACAGCTTACTATCCACAAAGTGATGGTCAAACCACGGTCATGAATAGAACCCTACAATAGTATTTGAGAAGCTATACTGTGGACTATCTAACCAAGTGGATATCATGTTTGCCTTAAGTGAAGTTTGCTTATAGCGCCTCCTATCATGAAGGCTCTGGCTATACTCCTTTTAAGCTGGTTTATGGATAACCCCCTCCTATTTTGATTTCTTACTTGTGTCGTGCTTCGAAATTGGATGTGATTGATAAAGAATTGATAGTACGTGATGATTTATTGGTTAATCTACATGCTAATCTCACTAAGGCTCAGACAAGAATGAAATTTTGTGCCGATCAGCATTGATCTAACCTAGAATTTCCTCTTAAAAAACTAGTGTTTGTGAAACTATAACCACATCGCCAGATTTCAGTTTCCTTGGGGAAAATTAACAAACTTTCTAAGCATTATTATAGTCCATTTGAAGTTCCACATAAATTAGCATCTTGTGCTTACAAACTCAAGCTACCAGAAGGAGCTCAAATACATGATGTTTTTCATGTATCCTTATTGAAGAAAGTCTATGGTGCTTCTATTCCCTCTTTAGAGATACCTCTAAGGGCAATTGATAACAAGCCATAGTTAACACCACTTTTCTAGTGAATTTTCGGACAATGTTTCGTTATAGCAAGCCCATCCATCAAGTTTTGGTTTAATGGCATGGATTACCACCTGAAGAACTACTTGGGAAGACTAGAATTCTTTTAATCAGACTGGGGTTCTTTTAATTAGGCATACAAACACATTAACCCTGAGGACAAGGTTCCATTTCAAGAAAGGGAGCCATTTAATACACGAGACACATCTAGAGTTCAAAAATTACCTTATTGGTACAAAGACTTCATAACAAAAGTCGTAACCCTTGGCTTAGTCGTACGAAAATAGACATTTGTTACAATACAGCTGTAACCTCAAATAAAACATTAATAATATACCTGTGCTAACAGACTAAGGTGTCTGTGCTAAGGGTTTGTTGAAAGGAACTATAAATAAAGATCATAGCAGAAAAGGGTAATTACCCTTGTTGTTAAGAAATAGTGTTGTTAGGAGTTGGAGACTCACTCGAAGAAGTCTCGTTCTTGCATGTTTCTTCTACCTGCAACAATACAACAAACACATTATTCAACTTAGAGTTTCATTTTGAAATTTCTAGAAATAGAGAGAGAACTAGAGAGAGTTATCTTAAGAATAGTGAAGAGGAATACATTGGAAGGCTCTAAGGTTTTTAATTAAATATTTGGGCTTTTAAGAGTGGGCATGATAACAAACAGAAAATCTAAACATATAAAAAAAAGAAAAAAGAAAAAAATCTACACAAGTCATAACATGAAATATGCACATGATTTAATATAAATAATTAAATGCAATCGCTATCTCATATTAGACAAGGAAAAAGAATATGATTGCAAAAGTGAAGTAGACATTGTCTCAATATTCACGAAAACTAAATAAATAGATTAGAAAAAATGTGTTGGAATTTTCAATACTTTATCAGGGTATAAAATGTTTAATATTACTATTGTTTATGGGCAAATCTAGATAGAGGATTTCTCACACCTAGCGCAATCTATCCAAGATATGAGGCAGCTCAATCACTCCTCTTCCAAATCCTATAATATACTTAATTGTCCATAGCATGCTTGGCTACACCAAAGCACGATCGATCGAACTAACTAACTTTTTAATCCTCATGAACAAAGAACTTGCACCTGGACTACAATGGTTGGTTTCCCACCTTCTGAGAATGTGGGTTAGTAACCCTCTAACCACTATCTACTAACTCCTGCAACCTCTACTATTTCCACGAATTGGTAACCACTGCGAGGAACTATCAATCTTTAACACTTTATATATACACTCCTTTGGGGCATCCTTTATAAAGGAGGCTTAGTAGCATGTGACTCTCTTTCTATCATTTTATTTATCATATTTATCTATCATGACTTGACCATCGTAGTGGCTATATGACAATCCCGATGCCCATTAACTTCTTATTGTATTGCAAATCCATTGATTTAGAAGTGTAGATTCAAATCACAATACCAATCAAAATAAGACATCAATTAGACATAGACGTGGTTCTCCAACCGAACTGAATCGAAACGCTGGTTCTGGATCTTAAAAATGAGGAATCGAAACCATCTTTCATGGTTGCAGTGTGATCATATGGAACTTGCAGTTCTCAATTCCGGTTTTGGAACCGTGGAATTGTTTTTTTTTTTCTAGATAAAATAAAAAATAAATGAATTTTAGTTTTTAATAAAATAAATTTTAAATTTAAAATAATTAATTATTGGGTCTAGATGTGTTAAATTATTTGACCAAAAAATTTTAAAATTTGTTTAGAATGCGTATTTTTTTACATGCAAACACAACCAATATCAATTATACTTAGTAGTATGAGATTGCAATATACTTTAGAAGATAAAATGAAAATCACAATATAAAAAATAGTCTCATATTATTAAAGAAATGAATTTTGCTTTTAGGAAAAATTTATATGGACTAAATTATATACAATTTTGAGTTATATTTATTTATATTGTTAATAATAACATATTAAATATTATAAATAGAAAATAAATTATTATATTGTGTAATTAATATAATATTTTATTTTTTTTCAATAAAACCGATTAGAATCACTAGTTTCACCAATTCTAAACTATAGAACCGCAAAAAAACTGAAAAACCAACGAAATCTTAGCTAGTTCTGAAACCGGCCTCCATTCCGGCTCTGGAAATAACGATAATGGTTCCAGTTGCATTCCAAATTTAGAACCACATGTACTATTTCCAACAGCAATAACTGCTATATTCCTTGAACTCTTAAAAAACATGCAGTTTGAGTAATATGCTACGCAGACAACAGACTCGAGGGTTCTTTTTTTTATTTATTTATTTTTCCCTGGTTGGGACCGGGCAGGGCAGAGCGGCCGGGCGATTATTTTCATTTTTTTTTGTTTGATTTGGGAATTTCTAACTGTAGCGAACGTATGTCTGCGATTGAAATTGAAAACCCAAGACATAAAATCCCAATAATACAAAAATCATGTTATCGAAGACTAAGGGCTATTTAGGTTCCCAGGAAATTACCTAGTCAAAATCTTTTAAAAATGTATATTAAAATCTAATAAAATAATTACAAAAAATATTGATAGCACTTTATTATATTTTATATTTCGCTATAAAGGAAACAATTAGTCCTATAGGGCATTAAAAAGCACTTTTTAGAAGATATGAGAGTTTAAACTCAACTTTTAAGGGCACATAGAGGAATCATGAGAAGGTGTATTTATAATTTATCTTTGTTTTTTTAAGGGAAAAAAAATAATAAGTCTTTAAAAATATCTACAGATTTTAGTGGATCTTTAACATGTCTTTTCAAGCACTTGTTTGTGAGGTAAATTTTAGTTTAATATGTCACGTAAATTAAAAAAAGGGTTAAGGAAAAAATAATATTTAAATAAAAAATTATAAAACCTTTACCAATGGCAAATAATTTTTTTAAAAAAAGATGAGGTTATTTCCATGCAATTACTTTGAATTGGTCTCAAACAATTCAATACAATTACACAAACTCGTCTCTTTAAGATATGAATTTAATATAAAATTTATAGTTTCTTTTTTACTATACTCCATTACTAAACCTTTAAGCTCTCAACTCAAAATAAGAAACAAAAATGAAAATTGATATTACAAACTTCAAAAACATAAAACAGCTTTTATTAACCTTAAACAATATTTTTTTTGCAGTCGAAATGATCTCAACTGTGCTTACTCATTCACGTGGTTATAAGGCTTAAAAATCATCTCTAAAAGTGGTGTAATAGGTTTCATAACTCATTATAGATAAAAAATTAAGTCCATTTAATTTTTTATTGAAAAATGATTTATTTTTGGTATATTGTTTGTCATACAATTCTATATAATCAATACTAATCACATCCACGTCAGATTGAAGAAGAAAAAAAAGTATTTATTATTGCGATAGGAAAGTTAGACTCATATCT
Source organism: Combretum micranthum (assembly GCA_024138025.1). Taxonomy (NCBI): domain Eukaryota; kingdom Viridiplantae; phylum Streptophyta; class Magnoliopsida; order Myrtales; family Combretaceae; genus Combretum; species Combretum micranthum. Next base: position 390,541 of record JAMXBD010000410.1, read on the forward strand.
TAAAGAGATAAATTTTTTAATGAATCATGAAAGAATCGAGTTTAACTTGCTTATAAAATTATTTTCGAAGTGAGGGCTTTTTTTTTTTTTGTTAAAATGTTTTTTTCCCAATCCCAATAAAAAAGGACATAAATAAACAAAAGATGAGTTTACACCTAACTTGTTTAATTGATAATTGAAAAAAAAAAAAAAAGAAAAGAAAAGAAAGGGAAAACGTAATATTATAGGGTCATAAGGTGGTCCCATAATGAAATTATCCTGCCTTTTTTGCATGAAAGGGTAAAAGATCTAAATCTAATATTTCAAAGTAGCCGTTGCACCCTCCCGTGTAATTTAATTAATTATAAAAATACATACATATTTATCATCTGTCGCCCTTTCTTTTTCCTCCCAAGAAATCCGTGTCCTCTCTCTCTCTCCATCTCTCCCTCTTTACAGCTCTCCCTCCGCTCCAATCTCTCTCTATCTTTCTTCCTGTTCCATTATCACCTCCAACAACTCTCCAACGTCTCCTTAATAAAAAACAGTGCCCTTTTTTTTTGTTCCCCTGTTTTCTCCCGCTGCTTCTGCTCTGGCTTTTTCCACTGTTTTACTCTGTTTTCGCTCTGTTTCGGCTTCCAAACGCAAAAAAACCATGCTTCAAACAATGGAATTCGTCCCTTCGAAAGCGCTAATATCGACCCCTTTACTGTCCGCGACGTCAACAAGCAGTACCACTACCAGTAGCTTCAGCAGCAGTTGCAGCGAAGCCGAAGACAGCCCGGCCAATTCGGAGAGGTTCGAGCTTATTAATGTAAAAATTCAATCCTCCTCAACACCCTTTTGCGCGAAACCGTTAGCGGTTCTCTCGGACCATGTGGGTTCGGTTTCTTCCTTATCCTTGTGTGGTGAATTCATCTTGAGTGCTTCACAAGGAAAGGATATTATAGTCTGGCAGCAACCCGATTTGCGCCTCTTCGCAAAGTTTGGTCAGGGAGAAGGATCGGTTAAAGCAGTTGTATCAGTTGGCAACAAAGTCTTCACAGCCCATCAAGACAGCAGAATTAGGGTTTGGAAGGTGTCGAGGAGATCGGAGAATGTGTTCCGTCTTATCGACACGCTTCCAACAACTAAGGACTATTTGGGGAAGTTTATGAAGCAGAGCAATTATGTACAGACAAGGAGACATCACAAGAAGCTATGGATAGAGCACTCGGATAGCATTTCCTGTTTGGCGGTTCATAACGGTCTAGTGTACTCAGGATCATGGGACAAAACACTCAAAGTATGGAGAATCTCAGATTTCAAGTGCTTAGAATCGATCAAAGCTCATGATGATGCAATAAACGGATTGGTAGCAAGCAAAGGGATGGTGTATTCAGCATCAGCTGATGGGAAGATCAAAGCATGGGGTAAGGAATCGACAAAGAACTCATCACATTCCTTAAAGGGCATCCTAGAAGGCCACAAGGATGTTTCAATAAACGCGGTAATCGTATCGGATGATGGGAAGTGGGTGTATGGTGGTGGTTCGGATGGTTATGTGATGGGGTGGGAAGGTAATAGTAGTTTTGTTAGTTGGAAGTTGGTGTGTGAGGTGAAAGCACATGAGATGGCTGTTTTGTGTATGTGTTTGGTGGGGGAGTATGTGTGCAGTGGGTCTGCTGATAAGAGTATTGGGGTGTGGAAGAGGGAGGCATTTGGGGGTTTGTGCAGGGTTGGGGTCATAAGTGGTCATGGAGGTCCGGTTAAGTGTTTGCAAGCAGCTTCTCATGTGAGGGTTGGTGATGGGTTTGTGTTGTATAGTGGTGGTCTTGATAAGAGCTTGAGAGTTTGGTGGGTTCCCAAGTGTTCTAGTTCTAGTACAAGAGAGGACACTGATGAAATCACACGATAGGGATGAAATATGAACAGATATTTGCAGATCAAGTTGTCGTAGTTAGTATACAAGGTTTTTTTTTTTTTTTTTTAATTTCTATCTCGGGTTTTTAAGAGAGTTGTGGAGAATTAAATTTGTATTTTTTTTTTTCACTTTTGACACTTACAAGAAGGAGCTGTTAGTGTTTTTTTTCTTTTTTTGGACATATATGGAGTGTACAAAATATGTGGTGCTATACATTAATAGTTTTAGAAAGGTGGAGAAGAAAAAGTTACTGTGGTGTGGAATCATGTAACTGCATATTGTCTTGAGTGGCTTTGTTTTATTGCTTGGTTGATTTTCATTGGTTGATCACCTTGTCAGAAGTTTCTCTGTATATTCCAAGTGGTTCAATGGAAGATTGCTTGGTTGATTTTGATGGGTTGATCACCTTGTCAGAAGTTTCTCTGTATATTCCAAGTGGTTCAACGGAAGATACATCGAATTGAATTAGAATTTTTTTTTTTTCAAACAATGTGACAATTATATCTATGCTTGTGGTTTTTTAATAGTTGAATTATGGTAGATTGATTAAAATATGGACTATATCCAAGATCAATTTAAGGTTTGAATAATTGTTCCCTTCTCAATCTCCCAAATGAATTCTTAGTGAATCTTATACCTTTTGTGAGAGTTAAGGTGGCGTTTGATAACACAATTTTTCATGGTATTACACTAAATAAAAATCATTGTATCATGTTTGGTTTATAAAATATATTTGGGTCTAGACAAAATTCACACAATGAGATTGGATAAAACTTAAAATTTTATCTCTTATTTCATGGTACAAAAATATTAGAATTGGACAAAAATAAAATATCCCAATAAAAATTATATTCAGTGTTATTTAGTACCAGACATACCAAACGTAGTACAAGAGAATTATACTATCTAATATTTCTTATACTGTGTTATCAGCCTTTCTTGTTCTATCTATTTCTTGCAACTAAACGCTTCTTAAGAATTTTTCTGGCAATAGAAACATCAAAATGAAATAATAATATTACCTATCAATATAAAATTTGATTAAATTCATTTGAGATAGGATTGGGCTTGAACGGCTATTTCTTTATTTGATATATTGAACGATGCATAAATGGCTTGTATGATTTCTGAGGATTTTTATGATTGAAAATAGTATAGCAATTGTTACCTTAAAGGGGTAGAAAAAAGAAGAAGATGGTGAAAGAAGGAAGGAAGGAAGAAAGAAAAAGGGACATAAAAAGCAATGTTAAAGGAAAATTTTTAACAATAAACTAGAAATGGGACATGAAGTTGCTAGTTGCAACCATGACACTTATGCCCCACCATTGTAGGAGATGCAGTAGAGATGTCTCCAGAAAGTGAGTCCATGCCAACGTTGTGGACAAGTACAATAGGACATTTAATTTGGTCAAGAACATACCAACTTCCAACTTGAAAAATCTGTTCTTGTGCACCCTTTTGTTGTTTTCTCTATATTCAACGGTTAATTGTTGCTGCCACAAAAGTAACGCTAGCCAGTAAGCTTGGATGATTTCATAGCAAAAATTAATCCCCATATGGATATGAGTAAGAACATAAGCACCCTACGCGAGATTATTTTTCCGGTGGTTAACCTACGCATGATTTGAAACTTATAACTCTATATGTAGGTACACCGTAAATAGTAATAGTGGGATAAATTGATATCCGTACCTTATTTTATGGTTCTTAATACCCATCCAGACCTTATCCAATCAAGTAGGATTTGGTTGGTACCCTATGCGACAGGATTACCTGCTCATCCTTTCTAGAGATCATGCAAATCAAGTATCTAAACATTATTTTTTATAGTCTAAACATCTCTTCTATCTTTATTTATTTTTCGTTTTCAATAATTTTAAAAATATACGCATCTTTCTTTCCTTTTTTTTTTTCATTCCATAAAATAGGTTATACAATTGGGTAATATTACAGAATATTCATATCACTCTTCGATGCATTGGAATAAATTAAAATTTTGAATATTTGTTCTTTTATTTTGGTTAAGAAGTCCTAAGTATTATCATTCATAAAGCTTTCGTTGTCTTCTCACCAAACATTTGGAAGCATTTCCCTCAGTTTGTGTATATATAAATTATATGTGTTTGACACTTCACTAGGTGTCGGATAAGATAATTCCTTTCAAGTAATGCAATTTTCAAAATATTGCGTCTTATCGTAATAGTATAATAGAAATGTTGCTGTTGTTGTCCAACCTACTTAGTGATCTTTTATTTAAATATGACCTCCCAGAAACCCTATATTAGATTAATCACATCTTCATTGTTACACTAGGACTGCATCATTCAAATAATTCGGCAACCTTAGCAGTTGACAGTTGACGCGTTTGTATAGGTCTAGAAATTCGTATTTTAATTGGACCATATAGTTTTTGTATTTTTTCACATTTTTTCAGCTTTGTGAGGTTTTTTTTTTTTTTATTAAATTAGTATCCTACTATTTGGATCATCAAAATTATAGAAATAATTTGGAATTTAAAATAAATAACTACCAAATAGTAATGAAAACTATTTTTTTTTTTTTGAAAAATTTATTTCAAGTACCAAGTTGTTGAAAACCAAATCTTAAGTATTTAGTTGAACTTTTTGCGAAAGTTCAGATAATATTTTTAACATTATCCCACATTTTAATAACTTTACACACATATCACGGGTATGCAATTATTACTAATTCCACAAAGCAATAATTTTGACGATTAATACATTGGTGCTTAAATGGTTCCAAAACAAAAGGTAAGATAAGCAAAAACAGTATACCAGAGAGCAATATAGGCATATAGCATTGAATTTGGAGTCAAAAAAATTCTGCATGAGTTGCTTCCATTCCACACACGTAATTCTGGTGCATTTGGTATATTTGTATTCATAGGACCACTCGAGAAAAAGCGAAACATGGACCCAAAATCTTCCTTAAGCAAAAACCTAAGGCACGATGAAACTTCGCAAAATAGTGAAGTAACGACAACGTTCAACAACCGGTCAAGGTTTTTTCGCTTTTTAAAATGAACCTGTTACGACGCATGGCCATGTTCATTTATTTGGTCGGCGAAGAAAGGTATCAAAAGCATAAGAAAGGGAGTATGGGTTTAAACCTACTCTTTAAAAGGAGACTCTTAGTCTAAAATAACATGTTGTCTAACATAGGTATGCCTTGTTCATGGGATAAAGAAGAAACAAGGTACCTTCTAAAGAAAGAAATCCTATGCACCCCCCAAAGTTGCTACCTTAAGTATTAGATTAGATTGGCCGGTGTATTGTTGAATTAATAACTATTAGCATCTTCATCGGAATCTAAACTTCTAAATAACAGTTCGTCAAATTAAAATTGGTTATTTTAACTTAAAATAAGTATATCATAAATAAGCTCTATCTAACGATACGATTTATCAAATACGCTTTTTTTTTTTTTTAATAAATACAATATGCAAAACGCATATTTAGCTCTACCATACAATACTCCAATATGGTACAATACTTTTGAAAAGTTACCGACCATAGGTAATACATTATGTTTGTATCTAAACAAATTTTATCCTTAATATTAAAGAGTTTCTTTTAGTAAAAGAAAGCATTCACATGTTCTAGACTGGACCACAACCCTTCAGCTTTTGTGGGGAAAAAGAAAATAAAGCCCATTCCATACCAAATCAAGCAACAAGAACCAATAAGGAGAATACAGCTCTATATATATTTAACATAAAATACTATCATCTTTAAGAATTTTATATGCGTAGATTACTTTTGGGACCACTTTGGAGGTGCGGGGGTGAGCGGGAATAAAAGTAAAGAAAGCCCAAAGACTTGCCTTGCCTTGCCTTGCCTTTTCGAGAAATTTGATGATAATATACTTAGAAAGACAGCTATGATGGTTGACCTGGACTGTCCAGTGGGAACTGCTGAGTTCTCCATGGGGATAGATATTTTGTTCCAACGGTGAATTTTCATTGGACTAAAGCCCTAATTGGGAGATATTACTTTTTGAGAAAATGGAAAATGATAATTGCAACGAATCACTAAGATTGGCCAATGAAGCAACATGAGATGTGTAAATAGAAAGTAGAAAAAAGGTGTAAATGCATATACTTGCGCACCTTAATGTTGTTCTTTACTTTCTAACTTTGCTTTGTATAGGTGCTTTATTTGCATGTTGTTTATATCTTTTTTCGATTTTAGTTCAAATGTAGTGGCTGGGAAAAGTTGATAAGGATTGATTTTTCTACACTATATCTTCTTCTTACATTTGATTAAATATAGCAATTACTTCTGTGAATAATAATAATCATTGTAAACCCCGGAAACTTTTGCAATATAACACGACTCTAGAATTGAAAGAATGAACTATTTAGTATACCTAGAAGTTAACAAAAACCTAAGATTAGATACATACTTTAAATTTGGCTAGGTTAGGATCTATAAACTGAATAAAGAACTTCTTTGACCCTAAATAATACCAAAAACGAGATTTCATATCTTGAATTATCAATTCAAGATATGATTAAAGGAAACTTCAAATTTCAAACCCGAATCCTTGTCAAACAAATGGATTAAATGGGAAAACATAAATATAGAAATTAAATGACTACTTTTGCACTCAACAAAGACCCGAGACTAAAATAATGTGTAGTAATGAACCTATATTTGGACTTAAACCCTAAAATTCAAGATTCCTAGTTAGTAATAAACTATATTGATAAGATTTCATAGTGGGTATCCAAATATAAAACATATAAATAATTTAGCTTATATATCTGCAGTGATATTAAGTAATCAATCAAATATGTTTATAGTTGGGAAATGGCAACCTTAAGATAAAACGTTAGAATTATAAATACACAACAAAAACATAAACTGGTATATAACTCGAGATCTAGAATTCAAACAAATATTTGAATTATATCGGTGTTCAAATTAGGGTTTTCTTAAGCCCTTGGAGCCTAAAACAAAAATTGACCCAACAAGCTTAGAAAACCTAAATCACGGAAGATAAAATTTCAAAAACAAATAATCACGTAAAACTAAAACTTAAATTTATATTGTTTGATAAACTAAATATTTTGTAGGATTCATTAAAAATATTTTTGTGTAAAAACTCACATATATTAGCTAATTATAGCCGATTAATGTAATAAACTCCTCGAAAACTTAGCTAAATATTATCTAAATAATATAATATATGTATATATAACAACACTTGCAGGATACGTTTATGCAAATTTTGGAGGGTCTTGATCTTCTTGATTCAAGAGAATCGAAATTGCTCAAATAATTCAACTAAAGTCAACAAAAATCCACCCACAAGCCAATCCAAGTGTGCCAAATCCACTCTACATTAACGACAAGAGAAAAACTGATGAAATAGTAACATAAGGAGACAATTCGGATCATTTATGAAGAAAAAACACGCAGCAAATGTTCGTATATTTCTCTATATATACATATATGAAGGACACTTAAAGAAGAAGCAAACAAACACCATCCCTTCCCTAACTTTCCAGATCCAATCCACTCTTGATCAATAGTTAAAACAGCCTGGGGATAGGATTTAAATCGCACCAACAAATCCAGTTCGAATCAGAGGAAAAATATTACAAAAAAACGCTTAAAACGAGCTTAAGGTAAGTTGATGTAATTCAATGTGTTTTCTTTCAAAACTAAGGATTGAGATTGACTTCTAAACATCTTAGGAACCTAACCAACCCAATCAGGAGCTTCGGATTTCATCGAGAGGCTCAACGAAGGTGATTTCTGAAAACCCTAGTTTACCTTGGTGATTCGAAAAATCGAGGAACATGTTATTGTTTTGATGTTTTATTGTGATATTTAGATAGTTTAGTGTCTTAGGAGCTTAAAGGAGCTGGAAAACCGACCTTTTAACGTCGAAATCGGTCGGAATTGACTGAGCTCATCGGGGAAGACGATGAACAGTACTTCCCTGATGAGCACTGGAGGGAAACACGGGACATGTTCCACTCGTGTACCCCTCGGCGAAAATTAAAATAAAAAAAAACGAGGCTAATTAAATTAAATTATAGAATAATTAATGATATAAATAATTTTAGAATTATTATATTTCTTTATTTATGTTTCTGAAAAGATCATAAATAATATTATCATTTAGTAATAAACATCAAAATTTTTGAAAATTAAATTTAAAAATGAAATATCTTTCTAGTATTACTAAATATATATATTTAAATATATATAATGAGTCTATTAACATTAACAAGAAAAGATTTTTAGTAATATAAACCATCTTTGTTAATTAATCCAAATTTATTAAGTTTTACAACTATAATTACTAATATTCTTAATATTATTAAGAGAGTTCTAAAAATTAATAGTGTTTTGAAATCATCATTTCTGAAATAATATTATATATAAACTCTAAAATAAAACTCAAAAGTCAAGGTTAAAGTTATTTTAGTAATATTATTTTTTTAAGAATTTACAAATTAGTATGGATTAAATTATAAAACAAATAATACAAGAATTGTTTTTATGAAAAGCATTTGTTTTAATTTATTTTATTGTCTTTTTCGGAATTATTATTATTATTATTATTATTATATTATTATTATTATTATTATTATTATTACTACTACTACTACTATTACTTGCGGCAAAAAGGAAAATTTTGAAAGTAATTGTAATTAAGTTAACAAATCTTTATATTAATAAGTTTATTTTCATTAAGATTGTATTTAATTAGTTTATAGGAAAAAAAATTACGAGTTTAGTAAATACTAAATATGTATTTAAATAAATAATTGTAAATAATTAGATAACAATGGAAATTTAAATAATCCAAATCTGTGAATATAGAGATATATATTTTACGAGAAAAATTTATTAAGTAAATAAAAAGAAAAATGATAGTTTTAAATAATGAAAATAAATTAACTAAATTGTTAAACTTCCCAAATACCCGATTAATAGATGTAAATACCAAACCAAAATCAAATCAAATAACTTAAGATAAAAAGTGAATTAGTACTTAAGTATCGCAAAATCTTTAAAGGACTAGTATAATAATAAAACGAAAACCCAGCAGCACATTAAGACACTTAAACATTCATAGGAGTTGGGTTATACAGTCTTGTTTCATTAACAACTATATTAATCATCTCAATAGGTAACTCGGGTATTGGTGAGGACTTTCCTGACGATTATACACTGAATAACATGAGCAGGTGAGTAACTTAGTCTTATTACATTGGTTGTGCTTGTAAAGTTAGTGAACCTTAAATAAAAGATAATAAAAATTTGGTGTACTGTTTGGTTTGTGGAAATTGTGTATTGTATTGATTGCCAAGTCACTCTATTATAAGTGATAACAGAGTTGTATATGTCTACATTGCTTATATAACATGATTGAATGTCTGTAATACTTGATCACCTTCAAATTGATTAAAAACTACTGGTACCATAAAGGAAATTTGTCATGCATTATATATTTTGCATAAATAGCATTTGAGTAAGTGGTAGCCTATTACGTGTTAGTTTTTCGGATCTCTAGTAATGTTTGGATTATCTAGGCAAGAGAGCTATTAGTTAATTGCAAGATTACCTTTTTCTGTTAAACATAGGAACTAAATGGTAAATGAAGGACGCCGCTTATGGTATTGCATGGAAATAGCTAATACTTAGTGGAGTTTCTAAAGCTAAATCAGGAAATAAATAACAAAACATGATAAGTTCGAAGAGATAACTAAATTATACATTATTATTTCCTGAACTTAAGTCTCTCCTGGGTAGGTGGGACCATAGATTGTGATCCTTCAATCCGATGGGAGGGCGTAAATCTTCATCCTGTTTGGATTCTGGGTTATCCAAGCTTGTATTGTACACATGTTTGATTGATGCATTTCATATAATTGTTAAATAACTCGTATGTATTTATGTGGTAAGTTCTAGTTATTCACTGAGCTCGTGTTTTAGCTCACACTCCAACAGCCTTTCAGGTTTACTCTGCGACCCTAGCTCATTACTACCAGGAGCATGGTCCCGGTAAGAAATTAGAAGCCAGAAGCTTAAAGACTAGTATAGGATCAGAATATGTGTATCTCTATTTACCTTTTAGTTGCAAGTATCTTGCATTATAATCATTAACTAGGTGTTGTAAGGGTCTATAAAGCATATGGACTGTAATATCTTATTAATGTGATGGTTGTTTACTAATTTATGCCTTATATATATTTATTCACCTTATCCGAGCAACTAAAAGATCCTGTTTATTGAAATCATGTCATTCTTGGAAGGTAAACTAGTAATGGAAATCAAGTATTCCTTGGTTACTACTGCTAGGATACCCTCGGGGCGTGACAATAATAATAATAACAACAACAATAATAACTGAAACCATCAAGGGCTTGACCCTTCAGTTACAATATGCATCAAGTTTACTTTTATTATATATCACTATAATGGGACTTTAAAAATAAAAATAAAAATATTATTTATTTATTTAGACTTGACTCATGGGCTAGGTGACAGAGCTTGACGAGTCCGATTTAACTATTTGGATGGCTTGGAGAGATTTGGCTTGGTGGACTTAGAATAGAGATCGTTAGACTGGTTCGCCGCATCTAACCTTTCTCAGACAGGCTCATGCACACAGGAGATGACTACTGGCCTTGACCCATGAGGAGCTCATTCAGGATAAATATGTATTGAGCTTACTCCATGGCATCCATCAATCACTAAGGTAATCTAACGGTCGTCATTCATGCCAAGTGTCTATAAATACTCAATCACTCATCCTCATTTCCAACTTTTGGAGAGAGAAAACAAATAACAGTCTATAAAGGAGATTCTATTCAGAAAGATCAAACAATATAACTCAAGTGATTTCTACTTCAACTGCTCAAGAACTGTAAGGTTGACGCGCAACGTCTGTTTAAACTTCCTTATCTGTCACTTATGCATTTGAGACATCGAGACTGCATGTTCCTCCTCCCTTGTCATTTTTTCCAAGCCATTTCGTCATTAAGTGTCATTTTCTCAGCAGCACTCTGAAGTCACTTATCAGACGCGAGATCCACGCGATGCATGCGTGACCACTATTAGCAAGGACCCTACAACTATATTTTTGGCAACTCCAATAGGGACTGAGGATCTTGACAAAGTCGTGATAACACCCCTAAGAAGAAAACCAAGTAACACGACAACAATGCGAATCAAGATGTTGGCAACCTTAACCCAACATGATTGATCCAGACATGCCAGCATTGGAAGATGTCAATGCTAATCTTGCTGCCAACATGCAAAGCATCATTGTTGACAATACACAAGTCATATATATACAAGAAAGTAACGCCAAGACGACGCGAACCATATAAGAGAACACTCAAACCTTGAACCAATTCTTGGTTGCACTCACCCGTCTCATACTAGGGATGGCTGCTAATGCTGATACACTCCAAGGTATAGCCTTGCTAGGCCCTACCCCAGTTACACAGCAAAGCGCCTCCTCCTTATCCCAACCTGCCACTACTTCTATCATTCAGGCAAATACGCCTCAAGGGGCGAGTGTGCAGACCTTATCACCACAGGTTGTAGTTGAGCAACAACTAGCCTCTGAAACAAAAAATATTAGATCCCAACTTGGCAAGTCATCATCTTCACGTGTACACTATAGTACCAACCCATGTGAGACTGCTCCCCTATCCAATAGTGATCATGCAGTAGTTTCTCCAATTGCATCAACTCCACCTGTTGCACCAACTGTACTAGTTGTACCAGCTGTATCATTAATATATGTGCCAAGGGAATCCTTTATAACAAAGGAAGACTTGGACATTTATTTGAAGGAGATTCAAGCTAAGTCTTCCGATAGTGTTAGACTTGAAGCTTCCATACCACCACCGGATTGCCGTGAAGCCCTACCCAAACGATTATGTTAGTCTTAAATTCATGTTGTTTGATGGCAAGAAAGATAGTGCTAAGGAACATCTACTGAAATTCATTGCGACATTAGAGGTTTATGGGTTTGAGGACGATTTAAAGCTGAAAGAGTTTTCTAAGTCTCTAACTGAGAAGGCGTACACTTGGTATGTTAATCTCCCATTAGGGTCAGTTGATTCATGGGGAACAATATGCAAGCTTTTCCTAAAAAAGTTCTTCTCTATTCAAGAGTGGTTACCATAACCGACATGGGAAGAACAAGGCAAAGTAAGGAAAACCTTATGAATTACATAGAACGCTTTAGAGCACTCCTTGGACATCCAAGATGTATGTGATGAGAAAAGGGTTAGTGAAAATTTACATTTAAGGAATGTTCACTGAGTGCCATCCACCTAAAGAACCTAAACTTGTATTCCTTTGCTACTTTCATTGAGAATATGCGAAGGACCAATGATTCCATAGCAAAGCAACAAAGAGAAGGTGGCAGATATGACAAGCGATCCTCATTCGTTAGTACAACTTATGGAGAGAGCTTTACAAGTAGCAAGAAGCATAAAAGTGAATAGATGAAGAGCTCTAGAGGTATGCCACCTTTCCCATGCCCAATAAGTAAGGTGCATGCTATCCTTTACCGTTGGCTCCACGATGAGAACATCAAACTGCCAAGAATTGAGCGCCAACCTATAGCTAGCAAAAGAAGAGATCCTAACTATTGTTGATATCATAGAATGGTAGACCACCCCACTAAAGATTATCGAAGCTTAAGAAAAGTATTCAATGAGAGGGTTCAAAGCGGAGAGCTTATCATCGAAGACAATGATGTTCGAAGCAACACACCCCTAACTGATAATGTTTGAGTTCCAGCATAAGGATCTTTTGATAGAGATTAATGATCCATTAGATATTGAAAAGAATAACTTTATTTATCTTTTCTTAAATGTTAGTGATAATTTTCATTTCGTGATATAATTCATTTTTTTTAGTAATGTTTATTTCTTTCAAGCCCAGGCAATACCCTAGCATCACGGCTTTCATGCCTTTAAGCCCAGGCAACGCCCTGGCCTCACGGCTTCCATGCCTTCAAGCCCAGGTAACTCCCTGGCATCACAATTTCCATGCACTTAAGCCCAGGCAATGCCCTGGCATCACGGCTTCCACACCTTCAAGCCCAAGCAACTCCCTAGCATCACGGCTTGCATGCCTTTAAGCCCAGGTAACCCCTTGGCATCACAACTTCCATGCACTTAAGCTTAGGCAACATCCTGGCATCACAACTTCTACACCTTCAAGCCCAAGAAACGCCCTGGCATCACCTTCAATCCTGGGCAATGCACTGACATCACGGCTTCCAGGCCTTTAAACTCGAGCAATGCTTTGGCATCATGGCTTCCATGGCTTTATGCTCGGGCAATGCTCTAGCATCAGAATATCCATGCTTTAAGCCCAGGTAATGCTCTGGCATCATGGCTTCTATGCCTTAAGCTAAATTTACACCATGCCCGTTACATTTTACAGCATGGTGGTTGATTCACAAGGTGTTTTTAGCTGTAGTACATCCAATGTCGAGAGATCATTGAAATGATGTAATAAAGTCTAAAAAAAAAAAAATCAAAGTCTCAACATTTACTGGAGTTGCTATCTTGCCTCAATGAGACATGTAGCAACTGGGGGAGGAAGGTCATTAACAGATACAGCATGTAGCTCTGCACCACAATCATCTTAGCAAAACAGTACCTCAACATGGGCATTTTTAGAAAAAGGCTAAGGATTATTAATAAACCACTAAGTCTAGATGGAAGCATGAAGCATGTTGCCTATGTACGAGTAAGACGTAGATTTGCTTAAACATTAGTAAGTTACAGAAATGGCTGCTCCAACATTACATTGAATCCCCCTAATGGTGTCTTTAGAATCGCACGTGACTCGGGCTTGATTATTGGAGCTCACCATCAGTGGAGGTCGTTGTACACGACATGGGGTGAGAGGATTTAGCCTTGAATGTATCTTCAGAAGTAGTGTGATCCAGGCAGAGAAGCCCAGTTTCTTTTTATCATCACGGGCAAGCTTTAGAGCCGCTAATGAAGATGCTTCAAGGTCGCGCAGCATTAGCTAGCCCAGAATAGTGCAGGCTCAAAAGTATGACCACGTCTTCAAGAGTTGGTGATAAATGTATGAGTTTGGGTCCTCCAACAAGAGGTGATGGCATGCCACACTTCCATCTTGCTCGTGCTGATGAACCACAAGCCAGCAAAGGTGATGATGGCGCTATAAACATTGACCTATTTCAAAAGGCTTACATATTTTGGCTGGTCGGTGACGTGGTCTACCTAATTGCTCCATCCAGGTGATGGCTTCTTGAGAACGATAAAGTGTGTACTGGAAAGAGGCATCTCCCTCCGTTCGTTCCTGAAATGTAGCACTGAGTCTCCCCTCCCCCCCCCCCCCCCCCCCCCCCCCCCCCCCTGATGGTGTTCCTGGAATCGGCATGCGACTTGGGCGTGATTATCTTAAAGTCATCATTAGTAGGGATAGTTGCACACAACTTAAGGCGAAAAGCTTTGTCCCAAAACGTATCTTCAGAAATAGTGTCATCTATCTATCGTGTTGCGGAAGCTGAATTTGTGGTGGGTTACTGTCTTAGCACACTAGCAAATCCCTTTGCGTGATGACTTCAACATTTTGTGTTTGCTTGCCTTTGATCTCCTTCTGCCTGAAAGTTTTGGCCTTTTGAACTTGAACTTGCTTCATGGCTTCTGTGTTTAGGGATTGATTACGATGTCTTCTTTCATCATTAACCCTTATTGGCCCTGGTTAAGATGGTTCCAGCAAAAGAAAGGACAAGACACTCAGAACTGATGAAACCAGGTTTTCTCTTGCTAGGTGACAAGTGGATATATAAATGTATGTGTATATTTAAAAATAAAAAAGGATTATATTCCAAAAAAAATACTAGTGATGCGAGTAGGCAGTGGACTATGGTAGCAAGTACCATTGTTGCAACAGAGAATAAAGAGTGCCTTGATCTATATATTCAACTAGATGGACTTTCATTCATTGATAAATGGTTAAAAGATGCCCAAGCAGCTAATAAAAACACAACTGATGACTTTGTTGATGTGTCAATCTTTGCACTGTTACGTGCACTGGAGAAGTTTAAAATAGATAATGAGAGGTTGCTTTCATCTGGGATTTGGATTACTATAAAGGGACTCATTAAGGACCCTAGTACAAAGATTCAGGATGGAGCACTTGTACTTTTTTTTGAAAGCTGGAAACTAGAGAATGACAGTGGCAGAAATTGCCCTGATGTTGAGCAGGATACACATGATAAAGAGGGTATGGAAACTGGAAAGTCTGTAAGTGAGTGGTAAATTAGATTGTCCCATACATAAAGCTGAGCATTTCAGTCCACATGATGCCACCAAAGATCCATCCTGATGGAAGGTAATTCCATAAACACTTCTACTGTGGCCTTATTGAAGGAGCAACTCCTCACTAGTTTCGATATCCCACAACCTCCATGTCTTGTCAAAACTAGCTGTGCCTAAGTAATTTCCAGATGGATGAAATGCAATGCGAGCAAGCCGATATAAATGCCCCTCAAATGTCTTCGAAATAGTTCCACTGGTGTCCCATAGTCGTGCAGTCCGATCAGAAGAACCAGTTGCCACATGTAGGTGAACAGGAGAGAATTCAACATCGGTTGCACGATCAGTATAGCCTTTCAATGTCGACACTATGTTAACCCAGGGCATGATCCATAGCTTTGCAATGCCACTGTTTGCACAAGTGGTTAGAAGCTTTCCATCACTGGAGAATGCACAGCCAGCAAGAGGACGATCATCACCAATTTCACTGCAATAAAGTGCTAAGCTCTGCCTGACGCAATGCCCAGTCAACCTCAGCCACTGTGTCCCCATCGGGATCTTTCCTTTTTCTCCTAGCACGATGAAGATGCAAAGCTAATATGGCAATAGAGTATTTTGCAATATGTATCCTAGCATTCAAAAGAGCATTTGGTCCTTCGATAAAGAACGGATATTGAAGGATCGCTTCGTCGACATCCTCTACAACCGTAGAAGCTGCAGCCTCCTCGTCCTCATGTGCTTTCATGAGTTTATCGAACTGTCCTTCGGCATCCAGTTTAGCCATAATGATCTCCAACCGATCTCGTCTTTCCATCTCTCTTTCTCGAAAGAGCATTATGGGCTCTCCTAAATGGCAAAGACGAGCACGTACGGCCTTGTAATTGAAATTGTCTTCCAGTTGTAATGCTCTTGAACCTGGAGTTGCTTAAAAGAAAACAAAAAAAAAAAAAGACAATGATCAAGATCAGTAAGTTAAGCCCAAGATTGTGTTCCCAAGTCAAGGAAGACAGGAAGATCACGTATGTGCTGCATTCATGTACATATGTATATAGAAGGAAACACAAGCATTGGTGTATGAAAATAGTGATAGTATTAATAACGAGTAAGACGAGTAGTTTTACAAATGATCATCAATGGATATATGATGGTGATAGTTGTTTGACTTTTACCACTTTGATGTGACGTCGCGCTCGTCGACGTCATCACCTTCCTATACCATTATGAATGGACATTTATACTCTGCTTGTGGATTAAGTGGTGACCAACGAAAGCATGATATAATATCAAAGGATAAATTATTACGAAGGATTGGTATAAGCATGATAGGATGAGTGCAAGTTTTGATAAGATTATAAGAAGTAGTAATTACGACATGAAGCTTTATATTTCTTGCAATCAGTAGATAATTTAGAAATTTTAAGTGTAGAAAAAGTAGAGAATTATATTAGACAGTTAGGTTTAGAAATTGAGGTTAATCTTTCATACTTAAATGAAAAAATTAAGGAAGTAGGAGAAGAGTTCATACACATCTACCAGTTTTTAGCAAAGAATAGATTGTATATATATTTAAAGGAAGGTTTTGAAAGGTATTTTACAGATTTAAAGGACAAGGACGGCATTAATGGATTAGGAAAACAATTAAGTTAGATTAGGTTAATAGACCCTTGCATATTACCTGATACAAAACTTCATGAGTAGGAATTTTGATTGGCTAAATCTAGAAATCAAGGAGCATAATAGGATACAAGTAGGAAATGGTAGTTTTTCTCATCTTTATTATTTTAAACATTCACCGCACTTGCTGCATTCAGATTACGAACAGTTGAATAGCATAGTAGATTTAATTATATCTTTTAGTACAACTATTCATAAGGATTTAGATAATCTTTACAAAGCTCACAACTTTTTAGAAAATTGGATTAAAGTAAAAAATAAACAGGTAAAGGAGATAATAGATAAGGTTGATTACATAAAGCAAACACAGGTCGATATAGAAAAGACATTCTTAGGATGACCAGTCATGGTGGCATAGATGCAGATGAAGATTACATATTTGCCTTAGAAGACACAAAGGAGTTTGTACAACCACCCAAGAGGTTTTATGGAAATATAGAATCAGTAAATGATGTCATAAGGGCCACAATTAGGCAAAACAACACAATTATAGCATTACTAGTTAGACTTCACCAAAAGGTCAATAAGTTAAGTCATAGCTTAGACAAAGTGTTGAAAAGAAAGGGCACAGAAGAAGATAGTTATAATCATCAAAAAGAATTTTCTTAATATTCCTTTCCAAACAAGTAAACATCTCCTTGTTCTGTTTTTCTTTCAAACCTAACTTCTTGCATTTCTCCTAAAACTCCTATTTCTTCTAACCATATTTCATAAGGAATGGGATCTTCTCCATGTTTTATTAAAAAGCCATCTTTCCAATACTGAATTGGCCTTAACGCTTCTTCATCATTTGTATCATCATCTTCCTTTCTAAGACTCTATTGATTAGCCTTTATTTCCTGTGCATGCGTTTTGTATCTAGCATTAAGATATCTTTCCATTTCCTTTATCTTCCTAATTGTGTTGTCAACACAATTAGAAGTTGACATCCTATCTCCTCTCCATCCTGAAATGTCTATTTGTTTTAACATATTCATCATTCCTAATGTTCCTCTTTCTCCTAAGGTTTGATTAAAATTATCTGACTCATCATCATCATCTCCTGTGGATCTTGGTTTGTCATCATATGACCTAAATCTTAATGATTATATGCCATATGGGTTTGGATACATCAAACTCCCTGTAGGAACTCTTTGTGTCTCACTTGCCATGTTTCTGTTTCGTTCCATTCTTCTCCTTCTAAAGCAAAGAATATATTTCATTGGTTCTATCATCTTTATTCCATTTGTTGCCATAGAATCTATGATTTCTTTTATGCCGAGCTTATAAGATATTTCATTATTATTGTTGTTTTACAAATAAAGCAGTTTTAGTTCTGAAAAAATTTTCTATAAAAGGCGAGCATGATTCAGGTTTAGGTACAGGGGGAAAAATAGAAAAAGGAAAAAATATTAGAGAGTATCTAAGTGTTTTGTGAGAAAAATTTCTGAGTATTTTAGTCCTGTAAGTGTATCATTGTAACATATCTCCACTGTATTCAATAAAGCTTTTGTAAGTTTCCTTTAACCATGTCCGGCTAATTTTCTTTTTATAAATAGGTAACATGTGCGTAGATGTTGGTTTGGATCAAGCTGCTACGCCATTTGCTAGATTTTCATGGGGCGAGATTTTTTAGAGAAGCACAAGGCAACGCATGCAATTAAAATGGTGCTTGCAAGTTTGCACATATGCCTAAAAATACTTGAACTCTGTCCAAATAATTCTGGTTAATGGGCAAAATGTAATAGGGCTTTAAAAATATAAATATATTATTATTTATTTGGGCTTGACTCATAGGCTAGGATAGAGCCTGACGAGTTCAATTTAATTATTAAGATGGCTTGGGGAGATTTAGCTTGGTGGGCTTGGAGCAGGGATCCTTGGACTAGTCCATTGCATCCAACATTTCTCAGGTAGGCTCATACACACAGAAGATGACTACTGGCCTTAGCCCATGAGGAGTTCATTCGGGATAAACATGAATTGAGCTTACTCCATCGCATCCGTCAATCACTCAAGTGATCTGACAATCATCATCCATGCCAAATGGCTATAAATACTCAATCACTCCTCATTTCTACGGTCTGTAAAGTAGATTCTATTCAGAAAGATCAAATAAGGCAACTCAAGTTATTTCTACTCCAACTGCTCAAGAATTGTAAGGTTGACGCGCAAGATCTACTCAAGCTCCCTTATTTGTCACTTACGCATTTAAGACACTAAAACTATCTGTTTCTCCTCCATTATCATTCTCTCTAAGTCATCTTGTCATTAAGTATCATTTCCTCAACAGCACTCAGAAGTCATATGCCAGACTCAAGATCCACACAACGCGTGCATAACCACTACCATCAAGAGCCCTACAACTGCAACCACTAACGCAAAAATGATGCATCAAGATTTAAACTTCATCTACACCACAATTTTGAAGCAGGTTAAAAGACGGACCAAAAAAGATAATAATTGAGACCCATCAAATAATTATTCAAACTACCTCCAATGGCATTTGTTTTTAAGTATATATGGACCTATTTAAATTACCTAATTTTTATCTATATTATATTTGTATTAAACCTATATCCATAACTTATATGCACCATATCTATATCGTATCTGTTTAATTTATTTATGAATAACACTATCAATTTTTTATCAAAATCTATTTCTTAACAAAATGATAAATATATGATATCAAAATAACTAAATATGATGAAACAAACAGACTACTTTATATCAATTCAGTAAAAAAAGGCAAAAATTTAGATGCCCTACATTCAAAAAAAAATTAAAACAAGTATATAAGAATCATCAAATAACGTATCCTGCATTCCTAAATTTTCTTGTACGACCATTGCGAGATTCGGACCAAAAAAAAATATATATATATATCATAATGAAAGAAGAAGAAGAAGAAACATTGATATGATTATTACTCTTGTTAAGCTTTTCGATTTGTACATAAATAGGAAAATGGCATCAGCCGTGAGAAATTTACACACATCAACTGAAGGCACTCTTTTTAGCCGTCAGGCCTTCACCAATCCATCCAACTACTTTGTAACTTAGTATCAAGGTAACTTAATATCAAGTCCTAGGTGGTTCATTCACGCAGGCAATGTCGACAACCATCCATCTTACATCTAAACTTGCTTATAGAAGAGGACATATGCTTGGTCATGCAACACCTTGTTTGTCCCAATACCAGCCACCGATGAATCATCGAACCTCAACCACTTGCCATCTGAATGGCGACAATCTGCAGTGTAATGCCCCTTTGAGGGTTCCCGGCCATGGTGTGTCAATGTCGCAACAAGCTCGTATTTCCGCCCCTATTCAAGCAAAGCACAGAAAGAAAAATCAGCAGGATACAACTGACAGCACCGTTCAGTCACCACATAAAACATCTGTCTGATCGTTTCAGTGCGAGTGAAATATCAACTGCCTAACTAGCCTTTAGATATACAACTATCTGAACGTTTTGTACGACTGGATAACCTAAGATGGCTAAGCAATGCACAAAAATGATATCAAGCAAACAAATCCCAAAGAAGTAACTCTTTCACATGATTAGGGACAACTGTTTACAGTGTTTTAGGCAATAGGTATAACAACTTTTAGAAAGCAAAGCCAGAATCTTAACCAAAAATGGAATTTGCTAAATTTTAAAAACACAAAGAAGAAAAGAAGAACGATCAAACAATGACCCGGTTACAAGAGAAAAGTCAGTAAAGCACAAGAACAGTAGGTTAAAGCTATATCCTGCACTCTTTTAGGGACAAATCTTTTTTATGATATTTCCTAAACCTTTAGATTTCTCAATTTGATATCAATTTTGTTATTTTAATTCAAATCTTTATCAATTAGTCCATTACTCATCCCCTAACTTCCTTCTCAACAATACGGCCAGTAACGCTTGAAAAAGTTCACATCCCACTAGAGGTATAAATGAAACAAACCTGCTCACAAGCTCTTTGAATTCACTTCAATATTCAAATATGAGTCGCAATAGTCCAGCCAAGTCAGTTTAAACTCATGACATTCAAATAATTTATCAAATTGGTGGAGACGCATGATGTTTGAGTCAACTAGCTTGCAAGCCTAATCAAACATGGTTGAGAATAAACATCAATCAATCAATCATGGGTCAAACTATTTTTTCGTTAATTAAGTATGGGTCATATTATTATTATTATTATTAATAATAATATTAATGATATCATCATTATTTTAATTAAGATAATGATATTTTTAAATAATTGAGTCACGCTTGAGCTCATCAAGAAGCACTTCAAATTGAGCCTAAATCCAAGCTCAAAAGTACATCAATCTCAGTTCAACTCATTTACAGCTCAAATCCCACTTATATAGCGAATTTGAGAACCACTATTATGCTAGAGGCCATCTAAACCCATTTCAACTAATTACCAAAAGGACGTTCAACTAATTTAAATAAATTTGGAGAAATTGCAAATAAACCTCCAACAATTGACCTAGATGTGAATATACCCCTGAACTTTTCAATATTGTAAACAACCGTAAACTTTGATAAATTAGCAATGTAAACAACTTATGATTGTTTAATTTAATAAAACCATACTAATATCAAAATTTGAGAGGGTGTTAAAGTACATTTTGGTAAGTTTAAAGGATGTTTTCACACAAAGTCAAAAAGGGACCTCATTTTTCACTTTGGAGTCATTTGCCAATTTATAGGTGGCTAATTTGCACATTTCTAAAGGTCATTCAAACAAAATAAGAAATTAAGAAAAATATTCAACTAAAACCTTTAGACCAGTTACCATAACAATAAACAAGAGAGAGCTAGGTATGTTTTCCAGAAGGGGAAAAAAACAGACAAAAAAAGTCAATATACAATGTGAAAGAAAACTCTACACGTGTAAGAATGATAGAAGCAAATCACCTTAGTAGATAGATACAAGCAATTCGCGGCCCAACACCAATTCAAGAGGAAAGTGAACTGGCTTATGCAACTTGGTGCTTCCTTGGCTTCCATAACCAAAGCGCATGAGGTGTAATATTAATACCTTTGAGAGTGTCAGGATTTTAACAGATTTTTTAGCTGCCACAGGACCACCCTAATAATAGAGATTGTAAAAATTAGATACACCATAACAAATATCACTCAAAGAAAGTTAGGAAGGAAGGACAGTTCATTTAATCGTATACCATGAAAAAAGTGATTTACAACATGAAACGTTCAAACTTGCAGCGTTTGTATGCTTAATCAATGCTTTAACCAGAAATGAACATTGTTCATAAGTATCTGAAAGACAAGAAGATGAGAAGTTCCCATGTACAGAATATAGATCTCCAAATTCCAACATATATGCATTATCAAAACAAAAGGTTGCTTAAATATTTTATACCATTAATTCCACTTATTGTAGTTTTCTCGATCTAGTAATTAGCCCAAAATTTTAAAACAGGAATGCAGATTTACAGAGATACAGAATATGATATATGATATGCCCTGTTAATTCATTTTCTACAGAGATGGACCCAACAAAGATAAAGCTAAGTAAAACTGCACTGCACCCATGTTGGTAGCATTCCACTTCAGCAACACAGACAATAGAGATCCATTATTTTCTCTGATTGTAGTTTTCTCATTCCAGTAGTTAGCACAAATGTTTTAAAAACAGGAATGTGGATTTACAGGGATGCCAAAAGTGATAATGCTTTCTTTATCCATTTTTTAAAGGAGATTCACACAACAAAAATAGAGCTAAACCAAACTGCATTGCACCCACATTGGTGGTATTCCATTTTAGAAACACAAACAATAGAGTCTAAAGTACCTTTCCATTCTCCGATGTTTTGTATCCTTCAAGAGTTTCAGGTGCAGAAAACATGTGAAGCGCATCCTCAATGGTCTGAACAGCATCTGAATGAATATCAAGATGGAGCAAAAGAAAAGGTTGAACAGTTGCAGAAGCTTTATTCCCGATCCAAAATATGCCCACAAGAACATGTTAAGTGCACTTAAAGTTGGTAAAATTCTCATTAAAAAATGTAGCCCAATGGACCATTCTTTTTTTTTTCCCCTTTTTTCTCTTCTTCTTTCTTTTTTCTTCTTCTTCTTCTTTTTTTTTTTTTGTTTTGGCGGGGTGGTTGGGGGGGGGGGGGGGGTTCGGGGAGGTGTTGGTTTGAAATGTCAGATAAATAATTGTGCTGGCTATAAACAAGGCACATTAAAAAAAAAAAAAAAAAAAAAAAAAAAAAAAAAAAAAAGAAAAGAAAAGAAAAGAAGAGAGAAAAGAGAGAGAGAGAGAGAGAGAGAGAGAAAGGTATTTAACACTAATCTAAGATCAAGCAAGGCACAGAAAACTCAAGCAGCTACCTCTAGCATTCACCACACTTCTGAGCTGTCCTCCAAAGATATCACTCAGCTCTGATGGAACAAAACTCTGTGTTCTGGTGACGCTGATTTGTTCTTTGGCCCAACAGTTTCCCATTCATCCCCTTGAGAAGAAGTAATTAATGATGACTTTTCCCCATTCATTCCTCCAAGTTTAAGTAATTCATCATGCATTTGATCCATGACAAAACTCAAAATTCCTGAGCATCTTCTTGCCTGAAGAATAATACGACAAAGTAAAACAATCTGAAATGAATGAAAGCTAACATTCGTAAAGTAACTTAAAAAAGTAACCATTGTGGATACTATAAAAGCATGCACCCAAACAAATTGTGTGGAGAACATAAACAATATTTATTTCCTTAATATTTTGGGCAATTTGTGGAGATCCTATTACTCTAATATAACATTAACACCAGTCACTTTGCAAAACACAGCATGCAACACATACTATTTGCAAGGAGTAGCATCAGCTGGAAGACTTAGCACATCAAAGAGTGACATAATCGGCCTGGCAATAACAATGGTAGAGAAATCAATGAGCTTCTTATCAGGAAAACACCTATTCTACTGTTTATAGAACTAGAGAAAATTTCAAGGAGCCCAATCTTTCTTCACATAGAAAATAAAAAACAGAACACACCCACCAAAAAAAAGTTTGTGTTTTTATTTAGGTATAGCTGAGTGGTTAGGTACTTGTTTTCAGAACATGCTACTCAATCTTTTCATATTCAAATACAATCTTTCTACAGCAGAAAAATTGGGCAGAGCATGTTGGCAGTAGAGGACCTCAATTGTGGGAAATTAACAGAAGATCACAAGCTTACTTCAGAAAAAATATTAAGAATAATTAAACAAGAATGTGCAACCTTGGTCTGCCTGTTGTATTATTTTGCACATCTGGAGTAAAGTTCTTCAAAACAACTTCAAACATGGTAGGGCTTAATGGCCTGCCTGTCTCAATAATATTTGTATCTTTGTTGGAAGAGCTGGAACCAGCAGGCACCCGGAATTCAGAGATAAACTCCATGAAGGCATTTAATGTTGGATAGCCAACCTAAAATATTGAAAGTACAGAAACAGTCCATTAGGCTTGTGACATTTGGCCGGCCAAAGAAAAGGATTTGCAAAGCTTTGATAAGTCACTTATATGAAATTAAATAATCGGCTATATCCCAAACAAGTAAACCATCTAAATACCTTTGGGATATTTCGACGTCGAAGATCCAACAACAGCTGAACAAAAGGAGAGCAGGAAAGAAGAGCCTGAAGAGTTGAGTTGAGAAAGCATAAATTTCCAAAGTTTATCAAGCCCCGTGGTAACAATTCCTCCTGAGGAGAAAGAGTCCCATTCTCTGTATTCTCCCCTTCCTCCAAGGGCACAACAACTGGAGAATCTTCAGCTTTATCACTCTTATCCCCATCAAGTATATGGAAAATAGATCTCTGAGAATGATCTCTTGGACTATCTCTGCCTGCAGTTGTTTCAATGGCGTTGAAATTACATGGTCAACATCAATATTGTTCACTCCGTTGCTGACTGAAGAAAAATGGTTCATATTAGATAAGTTCCCATTCTTTTCCGAGACCCCTAAATGGGTGTCACTTGCCCCTCCTACAACTTGCAATTGTGACTCTTTCTTAGCAGGTTGCGGGGGCTTGGCATCAAGAATCCCCTTGCTACTTGGATTTATCTGAGATCTGACATCAGCACCAACTAATGGACTTCCAACTGGAAGATTCAATGAACCAAATTGCAACTGTGGTTTCACCGAAGTTTTCTGTATTCTTAGAAGACTGGCTAAGAAGAATTGACTTAGTTTCATCTTCCGTGAATGAACCAAAAATTAGTAACTGCTCAGGTTTGAGAAAAGGCAACGTTTAGTGCTGGTATGCAAATAAAACTTCACTAACACTTAAAAAGGAATACCTCCTTTACAAAAAATAAGTATCACCAAGCTTTAAAAATAAATAAAGAAATAACTTATTCAGTGGTGCATTCACAACAAAGAAAAAAATCTAGCAAATAGTTGCTTCTTATTTTTCTACCAACCAAGAACACAAATTAATGCATTATTTGTTGGTTAATGATCTGTATATCCAGAAGGAATAATCTAGAAGGTCAAAAACAAAATGTCTAAGCACACATACAGATATCATTCCTACGATGAAAGAGAAAAAAAAATGTGAAAGCAAATGATCAATTTATCAAGACGACAGAAAAACCATTCGCAGTCGCTATAGACAACTCCTTTAAAAAGAGTTCCACACAAACCATCCTCACTTTTATATGTATGACGAGAATATAGTGAACACAGATACAGGTACCCTTCTAGTTACAGCATTTTGTCTGAAGAAACTGTTGGGATCACACCAAGGACCCAAGTAAAAAAAACATGTTGCAGAGCTTCTGTATGTAAGACTTTCATTTCCACAATGTTTTATATATATCCAACAGGCCTTAGACTTCCTCTAAGAAAAAACTACTTACATAAAGGGATGAATCATTAGAGGGACCAAAATATCACTTACTCGTTCAGGTTTTACTGCTTCAAGGCCAGAGGTGCACAGAGTATGTGATATCCACACCAGAAACATACTCAATAGCTATAGACAGTACATCTAATTATAATAACACGGTCTTAGATTAGGTGTGAAATAAAACCCACCATAAGACTTAATGACAAGTATATAAAGACAAAAATTTAATATGGGCATGTAAAAACAAGTTCCATCCAAAATAAATGACCATTATTTGCTTCTTAAATGAATAGACATCACTGTCATAATTCATCACTTGCTAACAATTTCTTTGTCCCCGCACCCCTTAATTTCTAGGTAACAATCGCCCAGCACTAACAGTCTCTTGAAACTCTTATTAGGAAAGACCTCTCAAGAAAAAAAAAAAAAAGCCCATAATTTTTTTTCCACAAAAAAAAAAAAAAAAAACTTTTCTACACTTTCGTTATGTACAATGTTTTGAAAAGGTCACATCATAGTAATCACAAAAAAGTTGCAGTCACCGGCCATTTTTTAGTGAAAAATGATAGTGGGGTGCGAAAATGAGAACCAATGGCCAGTGGTGATGGTAGTTACCCAGTGATGGAAAATGACAAAATCAAAGGAAATCATTCTATTCATCGCCCATTATTATCTACCATAATAATTAACCAGCAATGAGGCCCGCCATGAAAACCATCTTCTACCACTAAAAGCTACTAGTATCTACAACAATTAGAATTAGCATGATAATATGTAGCAGTTTCAAAGTTTAGTTCGTAACAAATGCTGAGAAAAACACCACACGAGCACACGCATCTCAGTAAAAAAGGGGGGAAAAAATTCTGATTCTTAATGGCGCAATGAGTTATTAAAGTTTGAAATTTTCCACACTTGCTCAAACACCAACACGTGATACGATCAAGATAAACTTAATCAATTCAACCAAGAACCATATTAACAAAATTAGGATGTTTTACACGAAAAATTAATAATCGTAACGTGTAGTTCAAGTGTAATATACCTTAGGATTGCTCATCTTGGAGAAATAGAAGGATGAACGCAGCAACGTGTGGATTTAAGCGGTGATTGAGAGAAGGCACAAGGAGCAGCTAGGGTTTTTGGAGAACAAGAAGACCCTGGAGAGTGAGCAGCGAAGACGAGAGAGAAGGAGATAATTGGAGACATGAAATTGGAGAGGAGGATATAGAAAGGTGGTGGAGAAGGACGGGGGAGAGAGAGCATTTAACGATGGGGCGACAACCACTCTCTCCTTGGTCCTTCTTACGGCGGCTGAGCATGGACTGTCAAGGTTGCCAGGTTAGGGTTTCTAATTTGATTGCGAATGTGAGATTAAGGATAAAAAGACTCAGTTAGGGTTATGAGAGAGAAGAAAGAGGAGAGGAGAGGAGAGGAGACGAGACGAGACGAGGAGGGAGCGTTGTTGTCCTAAGTTGGTACAGAAAGGGTTCCCGGGGATTTTATATTCCGATTTGTTAGAGAATATCTTATAATCTTTGTTTTTTTTATTTTTTTTCCCAATTTTATTCCCATTTATTAGTAACTTTGAATCTCTCCTCACTTTTGGATCTAGGCTCTTAAATCAACGGTCTGGAAAACAATAATACAAAAATAGGTTAATGAGTATCAGCATTAGTCAGTGTGATCAAACTAACAATTAAGTGAATATGATATTAATAGAGAGAAATAGAATGACGGGATAAAGATCATATGTAAGCAAACTTGGGCTTTAGAATGTCCCATGGTTATTAGTATGTGGTAGTTATAGCGTAGTAGCTATAGAGCCACTAACTTAGGTTCTCACTGTAGTGTTGGTGGAAGTTTTCATCCCAGCAAACAAGGAACATTACTAATTCAACCAATTGTATTTAAGTAAGGTTAAGCATATTATGGACAACCAAATGTATTTGCTTGGGTTGTGTAAACTCTTATATTTTACAGTAATTATAAGTAAACCCTAAGAACTAAAAGTCAAATTGAAATCCTAAAGTCAACCTAATTCTATATTAAATCTAGTAAATCTAGATTCGGTAATCCGATATACCAAATCTAAAAACAATAAAAATAAGGTAATCTTGGAGTATAGTCCGAAATATTCCGATAGCATATCTATGATCGAAATTTGATGAGAAATTGTAAAATATTAATTTTATAATTTTTCGGCTTCTAAAAATATCAGATATAGCTCGTTTTTGCATATTTTCCTTACTATTGACATTTTATTTGTTCAGTCTACTATTTATTTATTATTCACTACTCTCAATTTATCTTTACTTTTTCTTACAACCTATAAACAATTTCTTACATTTACTTTTCCATTACTACTTTTTACTAAACTTTTTTTACACTTTACTTAGTTTTTTTTTACAAAAAAAATCAATTTTATCATCTTTCCCTCTCCCCTCCTTCAATGGCCGGCGCAACCCTCTCTCTCTCTTCCTCAATTATTTTTTTTCAATTTATTTTATTATATCTAATTTTTACTCCAAACTCTATAAATGCTCCCTCCCTCTTCCATTCTTTACACGCACTTTTTTACCATATCAAAACTCTATCAAATCTCTTCACAACTTTCTCTCCAATAATTTTCTCTTAACACTCTCTTCTTTCCATCTCCATATAATGACTCTCTCCATACAAGAAAATAACCAACACACCATTTGTTCTTTCATCTACCATTAACCTTAGCTAAAACTTTTAAACCTTTTTTTTCTTCATGTAACATAACATGAACACCTTGTTATTTTGATTTTCTAAAACCCATGAGCACTATGCTAGGGATGAGATCATGAAAATAACAACTTGTTCATGTCATTGTTCAACATCATGTTTATTTATAATGTTGTTATGTTCTTATTTTATTATTGCTTCTAACTTAACTCTTTTATATTATTATGTATATATATGTATCTATATATCTTTAAAGCTTATAAGGTCACTAGCATAACTTTTTATTTATGCTTTTATGTTTCTTACAATTTATTAAGACTAGTCATTCTAGTCTTGGACTTGTCCTCATCAAGTCAAAACATTTTTCTATTCTTTTATAAGACTTGTCCATAATCTATGTCCGAGGAGCCTTGACACTAATCTAAGACTCTCATGATTTTTCTTATCTTATTTTCTTACTTTTCCTTATGAGACTAGTCCATCTCTTAATCCGAGAAGTCTTGATACAAACTAAGACTTCCATATTTTTCTTATTCTTATATCTATCTATCTATCTATATATATATATGCTTATTTGATTTCTTATACCTTTTATTTTTATATATGAGTTATTTTTATCATATAACATAACTATATGTTCATATTCATACATGACTATAATATTGTTGTCTTACTAAAAATTTTATGGAAATAAAAGGAGTTATTTTCTTTTGCTTAAAAAATTTGACTAAACTCTAATAAATATGATTTTAACACTTATGAAAAATTCTCATTTAACACTTAGGATGATGTGTTTATAAAATTTTCAATACAACAAAATAAGTTATTTTCTTGTACATAAAATAGGATTAGGCCCTCGAGGAAAAGTGGAATGATTTTTTTTAAAACTTAGCAGAGATTTTCAACTTGAATTTAGGATAGTGATTTAACTACCCCCTTTCTAAATAATGAAATGAACCCATTTTTAAGGTTGATAATTCTTTGTTATGCAAGATTTTCTTAAAAACTTATTTAAAATGTTTATACCAACATTTTGAGAAATATTGAAAACCAAACAATTTTTCTAAATTAAACTTAAAAGCAACTCTGAAAATAAAATTGATGGACAACCTAAGTAATCAAGTATTTAAAAGATAAATTGATCTTTTGATGAAGTTAAGAAAGTATGAAAATAATAGTTATAATAGGAAAGCACTCATTTGCAATAACTCACAATTTTAATTTCCTTCCAACAATTTGAAGAAAGGCTTTGCAAACTTCATCTTTTCAACTTATATAATGAATTGTTTTATGGAAAAATCATTGTTGGAATAACACCACTAGAGTCATGCATGTAATGTGAATTCATATGTATACAAGAAGGATTTTTCAACTATATAAATATATATATATGCTGGCTATGGTATTTTTGGATGATGAAAAGCTTAGAAAAAAAATTATTTTGAGGGCTGGAAAATTTGTATCAGTTATGTACCGAACCATTTTGAAACTCAAATGGCTTTAAATGTTAAAAATAACTTTGGAAATAGATAGATCTTTTCGAGTAGGTAGAAAATGACATTTAATATGTGAGACTCCAAGTTAAAATGAACAATCTATGACCATTTTAATTTGGAATTTCCATAAACCCGAATTTTGACACAAATAACAAAATAGAATGAGAAAATTTAAGTAGAACTTGAATGGAAAACTCATTTTGGGTATTTTTTTATCTAGGTGATGAGGACCAAGACCTTCTCTTTCCCAATGATTATTTCGATTGATAGAGATCGCCATGGCCGAGTGAGTTTTCTTTTATGTTTTATGTATTCACGCATGTGCTTATAGAATAGAGCACTAGATGTTAAGAAAAGATAAAAATTGGTATACATGCGGGTTATCATGAGGATTATGTATGTGATTCGTTATATATGATATATGAACGATAAGTATACCAGTACTCGATTGGCTAATTAATGTTGTTGGTCCCGAAAAGATAACCAAGAGAGGGGTGAATTGGTTATAAAATTTACTTTTCAAAATTTTGAAAAAAAATTTCACACCACTTGGTTATTCAACTAAAATGGCTTTAAAACTTTCTTAAGACAATAATCTTAACAAATAAAAGCTTTAAGGAAAAATTCGGATTAAAATTGAAACAACACTTTCAAAATTATAAACCTTCCGCCTAACTCTCTGAGTAAGAAAAATGTTAACAATTTACTCTCTAATTAACCTTCTGAGTAAATAACTATATGCAATGAACTTTCTGATTAACCTTCTGAGCATATAACACATATATAAAACATAAACAATTAAATTCGAATAAAAAGAAATAAGGAGAAGAAATTGCAAATCGACGTATAGAGGTTCCGCCTCGTGCGTCAATCCTCTCTTCTAGCTCCAAGCCAGGGTCCCGGTACTCCTCACCGGTTGTGTTCCACTATCCAATCAAATCAAAGAAGTTACAAGAAGTATTTGTCAATCTTTTGGCTACAATTCACTTAGCTTGATTCTCACAAACAATCAATCAACTAAGCCTACTTGTAACTCTCAACTCACAAAGAGTAAAATCAAATCAAGAGGAATATAAAATTTGAGTTTCCTCAACTTTTTGCTCAATGAACAGTAGAAAATAAAATTTGACAGTTTTCGTATGAATGCTTTTTGAACTTTCTAAGTTTTCGTGTTCTTGTTGTTCTGAGTTGTTCTATCTTTTGCCTCGTTCTTTTTTCTGTTTTATTCTCACCACTGCAACGGCTAGACAATCAATGGATTAATTCTACCAGATTTTCCGTCCGTAAGATCAGCTTATTCACTTCCGAGATATCAGCTTCAACTTATCTTCAATTGACTCAATTTGAATTTGAAATCTTGAATTTATCTTCATAATCCAGCTTCATATGATAATATATCTTTTCAACTGATATGGTTATCTAAAAACTGGAAAATTGGACTTGAACTTGACCGTGTTGAATCACTGCACGTTATCCACTGTTCATGCTCATCTTCCTGTTTTGCGTGAATAATTTGGACATATTCCATAAAATTCTGACCTTGTAAATCCTTCTCATTACACAAACTAACTTGCTCCTTAAAAATTTACTTTTGATAAAAATCAGATTTAGCTTCTTGAAATTGAACGTTTATTTCCTTCGACAGAATTTTCGTGTTCCTTCAAATGATTTTAAAAAATAAGCCCTGTGGATTTAATTCAACTTTGTGGAACATTGAGTATAACACCCAATTTATACTCAACATTTGGAGCTAGGTCTTCAAAATCTGAATCACGTTTGAATTCACTTGATTTTGTGCAGTTCATGTACCTTCTGAGTTTCCTTCTGAAAAGTTATTCTCTCTATGTCCAAGTCTCTGAGTTACCTTCTGATGTATTATCATGCTTAAATAAAAAACATTTAACCTTCTGATAAACTTTCTGATATGATTCTATATTGCTAACATTCATTGCTGCACACTTAAACAAATTATATGAGAAACATTTAACTCTTTTTGTTATCATCAAAATCATCTCTTGAGAGAAATCAACAAATGTAAATTGTTTATATGTTTTATGCTATGTGTGCGAATATTGATTGATTGCCTTAAATGAGATTAATTGTGGATCGAAAATTCCTTATAACTAAATTGATCATGCATATCACTTAAAATATCATATTCGCATTTTGCAACTACTCCTCAGCATGGGACTGGAAAGGTAAGTTACTTAGTTAAATCTTAAGGAATTAGGATGTTTGGGGAATACGCCGTATGGTGTAACCAAGCTAGATCAATCGCTTTAGGTAAGAGAAACCCGGGGACTAGTAATACGATTGATTGGAATCCCAAGACGGGCGCAAATTTCAAGAAGGTCGTTGGATCCATTCAAAGCATTTCCTAACCTCAAATGGAGAGCATAAATCCATTCTATATGCAAATTTGGATAGTCGTATCTATTGGTTGATCATATGATTGTTGCATTTCATATGCTCTCCCAAATAGATTTTTGATGTTGCAGGTTCCTTGTTTTTGTACCCGATATCACCCTGTCGGTCTAGGTAGAACTTATGCTTTTGGGGGAAATTCTATTTAAATACTCTAGATTAAATTTCCTTTAAAATTTTAGCTATAGTTATCTGTTTAAGTAAGACTATGTTTGTTTTGGGATTTATTGGGGAAATGCCCCCATGATATTGTAAGACTATTGGCCATTAAGATGTGAATATGAATGTTTAAGTCTTTTCTTGGTTGCAAAGTTTTACTATCTTGAACAACATATCCCATCGTTGTCTCCTTTGATGTGAAAATACGCCTTGCATAAGGTGTCAAAGCTTTTGCATGACTAAGGAACATCATTCTTAAACTTTAATAAAGTATGCGGCGGACTGCCATGTTTAGAATACCCTTTGGGGCATGACAAGTTGGGCTTAATTATTTAAATTTGTCTTCTAATAGTTGTCCCCACTACTCTTTTGGTGGGAAATCAATAAATAGAGTAATTTTTAGAGTAGGAATTCTTAAGCAAGGAAACAAGTTATTGGCAGAGGATGAGATTTCCATAGAATGGATCGATCTGAGGAATGAGTTGTTATATGGACAACTACAATAAATTCTATTATATCCTAGCTATTTTCCATAGTTTTAATATCATTTCTTATTATTGTGATACCTCTCTCATTTTAAATCAACTTTCAACAATCTTACAATCATTTTTATAGGTTTTCAAACGTACCTTCACATGGAGTGATCAAATTTAACATTTACAATCATTTTTATGTACTACAATAAATTCTATTATATATTTTTACAATCCAATTTGGGATCATCTAAATAAATGAATAATATATTTAATAAGTATGCATTTCACTATGTACTACAATAAATTCTATTATATCCTAGCTACTTTCCATAGTTTTAATATTATTTCTTGTTGTTGCGATACCTCTCTCATTTTAACTCAACACAATCTTACAATCATTTTTATAGGTTTTCAAATGTACCTTCACATGGAGTGATCAAATTTAACATTTACGTTGCGTACAAGGGTGAAAATTGCATTCTAATTCTAGGATGCCCAAATTTATGCTCTTAATGTTGCACTTACACACACACACACAAATATTCTCGTGCTATAAAAGAATGTATCGTTTGACTGGTTGTCAGTGTTATACCACTCTTAATTCATTATTAAATATCAACTTAATTAAGTAAATGCAAGCTAATCCGGATGAGGCTTGGTGGTCACAAAAAAGATTAAAGGGAAATGAGGATCCTCATTTATTATGATATTTTCATTAATGCTTGAATGTATTTTTGCTCTCGCTAATTTTATGTTTGTCAAATAACTATAAATGCACTTTTCAATAAAATCGAATTATGTGTGAAAGCTACTGGAAACTGTACCGATCATGTAAATATAACTTAGTGAGAGTATTGAAGGTCATGATTCATAGGGAGCTTGTAACTAAGTACTAGATTATAATGACCCTAATCTAAGCGAAGCAAATCAATATGGAGGATTCCAAAAATTAGTTGCAACTTAAGCTAATCCTCAAAATTGTAACTAGCTAAATTATAACTAAGTTAACACAAAAAATTACATTAACACTAAAATTATTCTTAGAAATTCTTTCAGTGATGAAATGTGGAATTATGTAGTGGTATGGCTAAGATTCTCGTTCATTACATTGTGGTTATAATCAGATTTGCTTATTTGGATTTAATTTAAAGTCATAAGAATCTATTTGCCTCTTGAGTTGCAAAATTACAATCTTAACATGGATAACCATCTCGAGTAATCCATTCACAATCAACAGGTACATAATATACTCCTTTCACAAGCAATGTTATTCTAATTAGATTTGTGGTTCAAGTAATTGTCCTTGTCCATGTCTTAAACAACATTTCCAATCGCATTAAAAGTGTGAGTTTTATGATTTGCCAAAATCACACATTTGCATGTCGATTTTGAAATCATATATTCTATTTCAATTGGTTCTCAAATCTCTCTCGAATATCTTGAAACCTGATTCATAAGAGATTCATAGACAAATTTATTTTATGAACATTGAAATAAAAATAATCAAAATTCCAAATTAACAAAACTCGTTATAAAAGCTAGTTGGCTGCTTAGGAAATCTGCAAACCCATCACATAATCTCACTAGCCAAGTTTATCTTATACTGAAAAGTGGAATTCCATTAATGATAATAATACGTACACGATCTATTACAAAAGATAAGGATGGAGTACACTTGGAAATACCAAGAATTTCTCTTCAATAATTTTGGGTTCCAACTCCATAGTGAAGCTTGGTAAGGGATGGTGTTACGTATGAGGCTGGTGGAAGTGTATGGGTGAAGTGAAAAAAAAAATGAATGGAAAGGAGATGGATAGAGTATAACGTGTAGATGGTGGTCTATCAAAGACCAAACTCCAACCCCATAAGGCTAGTCATATGATGATCAAGATGACAATGGATGTGCTATATATATATATATATATATATATAGGGTCTGTGAATGTTGAGTTGGTATGTGAAGGTATGGTGATATGAAGGTTGATAAGAAATTAGGTGAAGGGAGACGATAATAATGTGGAGTTTGGAGAAATTAGGTAAAAGTGATGTGAAATGTATGAAGGGTGACAATTGTAGGAGTGGGTATATTCTATGGAGTGGATCCCTAAAAACTGCAAAAGTATTGTAGACACCCAATTTTTGCCCAATTAATTAAGGCTTAAAATTTAATTAAACTCATTTAAAAAAAAAAGCCTTAAGTATTGATGAAATTGGCTAAGTGATCAAGGCACAGGCCAAATGGCCTGTTGGTTAAATGCATTGATCCAAACACACATCCAAGCTCAATGACACAAGTTCAAACCCTAACAAAGGCAAAATTTTGTCTTTTTATCATCTCATTATTTTTGCCTTTGCATCTTCCTCAAATGTGACTTTTTGCCTTACTTTGCATCAGTTTTTAACTGACAAGACATCATTGATTGTCAAAATTGATGATAGAATTGCAAAGTGGTTATAGAACATGAAAGATTAGTGCAAAAAACAACCCAAAAGTCACAAAATTCAATTTATAAAGCATTCAATTGCACATGAATGAGGAGTTACAAAAATTGATGAAATTGGACAATTAATCTATCCACATTGGATGAATCTGACATGGAATATGAAGGATCAATCATCAATTCATCGGTTAAGAATGAATCAAGCCCAAATTTTTGGTTAAATTCGTGGAAAAACAAAGAGGCAAAAAAAAAAACGATTCATTTTCGAAACTGTTTGAAATGTAAAATTGAGCTTGCAACCTATAAATAGGAGGTCCTAGGATCAAAAGGCACAAGTCAATTTCAAGAAAACACATACATAACCATATCAATTCTATATTCTTGAATTTAGGAAGAAAAATTCGAATTTTTCAAATTCGAAGTGATTGAATCGAATTTGATCAAAATTGAGTGTGTTAGGAATGTTAGAAACCTAATTTTGATGTTTTAGTGTGCTTGGATTTGATCAAATTAACCTCTGAAATTTTTTTTTTAATTTTCGGATTTGCGCCGCCGTACAACCACCGCCGGAACCGCCCCTTGCCGCCGTTCTGAGTGAACGCCACCACCACCAAAGGACGGGCCACCACCATAGGAGTCGGGCCGACAAGCTTCCAGCCACCGAGGACCACCGGAGCCGCCGGAATCCGCCCCGAAAAGTCGCGTCATCGTCTTCTTCATCCGCCGGAGCTCCGAGATCCGACCCGAAGATCCGAATCCAACCCGGTCGGTCATCGATCAACGGTCGTTGGTCATCGGTCAACGGTCAACTCTGATCAGACGGTCCATATTTCATCAGGCAGATCAGACGGTCCAGATTTGATCAAGCAGATCAACGGCCCAGATTTCATCAAGCAGATCAGACGGTCCAGATTTGATCAAGTAGATCAGCGGCCCAGATTTCATCAAGCAGATCAGACGGTCCAGATTTGATCAAACAGATCAGCGGCCCAGATTTCATCAAGCAGATCAGACGGCCCAGATTTAATCATCTCGATCAACGCTCCAGATTTGGTCAATTCGATCAGACGATCAGGATCAGTCAACGCGATCGACGCTCCAGATCTCGTCCGCTTCATCCGACGGTCCAGGTTAATCCGCATTATTTTATTATATTTTTATTATATAATTAATTTCGAAAAATAATAAAAATAGTAAAAAATTCATAAAAATTCATAAAAAATTCAAAAAAATACAAAAAAATCCAGAAAAATATAAATAATTATTTTTATATAAATTTATTTTTTTTGATATTTTTTGAATATTTTTAGTATGTATTTATACATAAATTGCTTTTAGAAAATGCATATTTAATGCATGAAAAATAATTTTAATATATTTTAATATATTCTGAATATGTTGTGAATTTATGTGATGATTTTTAAAAAAAATAATAAAATAAAAAATAAAAAATAAAATAATAATAATAATAAATTAACAAAATAAATAAAAATGATAAATTTTGATTTTCCAAAACCAAAATTTTTTAAAAAAATAATAAAATAATAAAAAATGATTTTGAACTTAGAAAAATATGTTTTCATGAAATGAAAATCAATTGATTAGATCATAGGATTATCAAAAATAATTTTTTTTATAAAAATTCAAAATTTAATGAATATAAAGTGAAAAGAGTTCAAAAAATCAAAATTGACCAACAAACTAAGTTTTTTTAAAGAACTACGTTTTGTCTAATCTCGATTAGCGAGTACGTAGGCACCTGCGGGGCGACATAAAAAATAAAAAAATGTTTTTGTTTTTTTATTGTGAATAAATATTTTTGTAAATATAAGATATTTTGTTGATGTTTATGTTCTAAAAAAATAATAAAAATAAAAATGAAGAAAAGCACATAAAAATAAAAATAAATGATTTGACTTGCAAATATTTGTTATGTAATATATTATTTGATTTTTTTTTTAGCATGAAAAGGATATATCATAAGTTTAAAATTCCGAAAGTGGTAACCGATTTGGTTTTAATAGGTTAGCCCCCCGAATCCATGATATCTGGTTTTAAAAGTTTGTTTTTTTTTAAATCAAGTTTCGCAGACTAGTAGCTAAGTTAGGATCAACCGACCCATTGATCTTAGCTTTTATTTTTTCCCGATTTATATCGGGTGGCGACTCTAAAAAGTTTTCAAAAATTAAAATTTCTTTTAACCCTAGTCGAGGATTCATGTTAAATGGGTTCGGGTTTAATGTGAATCGGGTTAGGAGAAATGAACCAGATAGATAGTGGAAAAAATCCAGGCTCGACAACTTGGCGACTCCACTGGGGACTTCAATTTTTTTTTTTAAAAAAAAAGAGGGTTAGCCACTTAGGAATTTTAAATTTTAAATTTATCCTTGCTCAATTTTTGTGAATATATGATTCTTTGTATATTATCTTGAATAATTGCTTTGTAAATATATACTAACCTTACAAATATGAAAGAAAAAAGAGAGAGTTTGTTTTATAATTTGCATTTGCATTTGCATTAGCATAATGTGTGCTAGATACGGTCGTACCAGGGCCGTCTTAAGAGCCTAAGCGAGGAGGACGAAGTAAGGTCCGGGGGCTGTGGCTTTCCCTCTAGATCAAGAAATGTCCTCCCACTCCGGTTTAGTACCACTAAATCGGGGAACCTATAGAACCCTACCAAATCATGCATTCATTAGCATGGGATTGACCAACTTTTTCTAAAAAAATGAAGTTGTATAAATGTATATGTAAATACTTAAAAAAAAAAAGAAATTCTAAAAAAAAATAAAAGCTGTCAAAAAATTAAAAAATTTTGTAAATATTAGCTTATACCTTTTAAAAAATTTTCAGAAAATGATGTCTTCAACCGACAGTAGCGATAGCTTATGGGCTCGCCTTATTAGAGAAAATCGAGTGGAACCTTTCAAGATCCAATGCTCCTACTGGACCGATGGTTTGTCAGTTTTACTCCAGTCCAAAAGTCATTCATTGAGGATAGATTAGGCCCAATCCTTAGCCTACCAAAGATCCATGTTCCATTCACCATGTTCCGGGCCCTCACTCATCTATGGGAACCTGAAGAAGCTGTCTTCCGTTTGGGTCAGCATGTACTTAGCCCACCATTGAGGAATATACTAGACTACTCCAAGCACCTCCTACCTCTGAAGGAATCTATATTCCGAACTTCAAGCATAGCCCGGTCCGTGTTATATCAGAATTTTTGGGGATCAAGAGGGGACCAATTATTGAAGCTATCAATGATTGCAATGAATATTGCATCCGCTAACACACTGATGGACTGGTTTGGAACTCCTGAATATTTAAAAGCAACCGATCCACTTTCAGTATACCACTTGAAGTTTGGGAAGAAAACCGGGTTAATGCCTTCATAGTAGCTGCTTTTGCAACTATTCTCTTCCCTAATGGCAATTTGTTCATCCACTTCCGGGTCATAGAGCTGGTTTCTCAATATTTAGCTGGCAAATCCTATGTCCCGCTCTTCTAGCCGAACAAGTCCGTAGTCTGAATCACATCAAGTCTAAAGGACAAGGCAAGTTCAAAGCAAGCATGCATTTACTGATGATTTGGTTTGCTAGCCACATTAAGCACTACGGAAAAGACTTGGCTAATGGATCCCTCATCAGCCTGAAATATGATCTCATCCAATCTTTTGCTGAAAGGGTCCACATGGAAGATGATCATCCTCTATGGGATATAATTGCCATTCTTGAAGACATGCCACCTGAAGACATGATGTGGCAAGCTCGCTGGTTCAAAAGCCCTGCAGCCATCCTAAGTTGCAAGGAATACATGGCAGTACCCCTAATTGGACTCACCGGCTGTACTGGTTATTATCCCTCAAGTGTTATCAGACAGTATGGTATGCTGCAAGATATTACTGTCAAGCCTAATTTGGAGCAAGTCACTCTAGATTATCTGGATCCAACCAAGATACTACCAGCTAAAGAATTCAAGCTAATCAAATCCGAGCTATATGGGAAAATAGAGAGGTGAAGCCGGTTTTTGAAGTCGAGCCAGAAAATAAGGAAACAAAAAGTATAGAGCAACCAGGTGGTATGTGGCTAGCCAAATGAAGAAGAATAAGGATATTCGATATGAAGCTCCCGATATCCTTCAACCAGCACCATCGGAACCTGACCCTGAAACAATGCTTACATGGAAGCTGTTTCGGCTCGCCTGGAAGTATGTCACCGAGATTTCCAAGAAAGAGAGAGGGAAATGGTGGATCGCCTGCAAAGTGCTGGAAGCAGAATTTCATTCTTAGAGGCTGAGTTGAAGGCAGCTCGAAAGAAAATTCTAGCCCTGGAAGACAAGATTGTTTGCCCCACTAAGACAAGAAGACTGGTTTAGTTGGTTTAGGTTTAGTCCTTAGGAATCAAGGTTCTTTGAAACCATTAGAAAGTAGTTTTAATTCAGTCACTAGGAAATAAGGTTTCTAAACCATTAGAAGTTTTTGTTATGTTAAACATTATCTTTTAATACAAATGTTTTTTTTAAAATCATTGGTCAATATCCCCATTTGCATCTGTATGATAGCATATCTACATTCTTGCATATGTATATTAATTCATTTATTCTTTAAAAAAAATATTAATAAATAAAAATGTCCAGGTCTAGCAAATTCGAGTTTGTCAAAACTTGAAAGATAGCGTCCAAGCCGGTTAGGAGCCCTATTGTTACCAGATCCCGAGCTAAGATGTCTAACACCGGGAGCAACCCCACAGACCAGACCAATGAGCAAAGACTCAACACCGTGGAACAAACCCTCCTTGGAATTGCTGAACAGATGCAGGCTTTAACACAGAGTCTTGCACAACTTAAGACCCCCACAACTTCTGAAGAATCTTCAAGGTCACAGAAAGGAAAAGAAATTGAAGGACAGCTTATTCAGCAAGAGGAGTCACCAAATGAGTTTAATGCGGCTGAGTTGAAGAAAGAACTGGAAGCTCAGGCTAAAGAAATGGAAGAAAACTGCTTGAGAAAATGAAGACGTTCGATGGTTTTGATCAAACCGCGATCCTGAATTTGCCTCAATATGAGGAAGGTGCCTTCCCTGAGAAATTTAAGGCACCGGAATTTGAAAAATATGACGGGACAGGTTGTCCTAATATGCATACCAGATTGTATGTACGACGAATGGGGCAATACGCAAAGTTTGACAAGCTGATGGTGCAAACCTTCCAGGACAGTCTTACTGGTGCTGCTTTGGCCTGGTACGCCCAATTAGACCATCAAGAAATTGATACTTGGGACAAGTTGGCTAGGGCATTTTTTAATCAGTATAAGTTTAACATTGAGATGGCGCCCTCGGTATGGGATTTAAGCAATCTGAAGAAGAAGAAAGAAGAGACTTTCAAGGAATATGCTCAGCGCTGGAGAGCATTGGCTGCAAGGATCACCACCCCGATGCCTGAAAAGACCTCACTTTCACTTTTATCAACACATTAGAGGAACCTTTCTTTTCCCATCTGATTGGGCATGCATCAGCAAGTTTCTCAGAAGTGGTGATAGCTGGATGCAGGATTGAGAATGCAATTTCGGCAGGAAAATTGCAACAAGAAAAGAAATATACTGCACCGAGAAATGTCCCATACAAAGGGAAAGATTCAACCGTCAGCATGGTCAATACTTCAGATGCAACTGGCCCTACTAAGTCATTCGTGTTGTCAACAAATCAGAATCAAAATCAGAATAAGGATCAGACTCAACAAAGTGCAGTCCCAAATCAACAATCAAGGTTCAACAGGCGGAACTTCACTCGAATTCCGGTTCCCCTTAGCCAAGTATTAGCTAAATTAAGGGCCGATAATCTGATCAATCTTGAAGTTCCTAGGGAAGACTTAAAGCCTAGAAATTACAATCCTGAGCTGAAGTGTGAATATCACATGGGGCAAATCGGGCATTCAACAGACAGATGCTGGAGGCTTAGGCATAAAATCCAAGATCTTATTGATGCAAAAGTCATCCAGTTGGATTTCATTGAAGCTCCAAACGTCTCTACTAACCCATTGCCAAATCATGGACCAGTTATCAATATGATTACCGCTGAGATTCCGGATCCAGAAGAGCTTGTGTGCATGATTGAAGGTGGACCTAGATCCATCAAAATCGAAATAGGCAAAGGTAGTGAAGATGGATCAACTTCATCAAAGCCTAGGAACTATACCTTTCAGATACCCCTTGCTGTGAGTGATTATAAAGCCGCTCCATTTGATTATAAGGCGGTAAATCATGCTTCAATGGCCATGGTTGGTGGCCTTACTCGCTCAGGAAGAGTTTATGAGTCGACCGGAAAGAATGCAACTGTGAATATGCCACAGCAGCAAAATGAAGAAGGGAAGAAAGATGAAGAGAAGTCAGCATTGGCAAAACTGATGAAAGCAAGTGAATACAAGTTGTCGAGCAGTTGGCCAAAATACCTGCCCAAATATCGCTCATGAGTCTGCTGATTAGCTCTAATGTACACCGTGAGGCTCTTTTCAAAGCCTTAGAAGAAGTGAAAGTTCCAGAAGGTGTATCAGAAGAAGCCTTGGGGCATATCATCAACTCAATCTTTGCAAATGAGCAAATCATTTTCTCATCTGAAGAACTGGGAGAGGAAGGGATCAACATAACAAGGCCCTCTTCATCGTAGTCAAAAGCTGTGGAAAGATCGTCTCTCGAGTATTAGTTGACAATGGATCCTCTTTGAATGTGTGCCCCTTAGCCACTTTGAGCCTATTGGAATTGAACCGTCAGACATCAAACCAAGCTCTACTGTGGTTCGTGCTTTATGGATCAAAAAGAGATATAATAGGTGAAGTGGAGTTAGAAGTCACCATCGGGCCTCAAACTTTCATTATTCCTTTCCAAGTGATTGATATCCCCAGAACATTCAATCTGCTGTTGGGAAGACCATGGATCCATGCTGCCACAATACCATCAAGCCACCAGAAGGTTAAGTTCATAGCCAATGGTCAACTCATCACTGTTATGGGAGAACAGGATTATGCCATTTACAAGGAGACAGCTGTCCCTTACATTGGAAAAGAAGGAGAAGAAGACTTCGGGCTCAAATGTTTGACGAAGTCTGTATGATGAATGATGAGAAAGAAACTCAGGTGGGAACCTTTGGACTGGGTTATTCCCCCACTTGTGCTGAAGTGGCAGAAATGAAAAACCAAATGAGAAGGAGGAAGCTCGACAAGGAGTATGATCCAATCATCAAAATCCTCACATCAGCCATTCCTTTCCAAAGCCACATCATATCCAGCAGCCAGATGATATCAAAGAAGATGCTTCATCCAAAGAAATGATCTTGAGAAATTGGTTCTCTGTGCCTTGCGCTAGTATTAAGTCTTTTAAGTAAGAACTTATCTAAGACTAGATTTGTGTTTTGTGTTTTTCAGTATTATGTGATGCTCAAATAAGTGTACTTAAACACCGTCCCAGTTTAATGAAATTTATTTCCGTTTACATATTCTCATACATTCCTCATTCATATTCAACCAGATCGACAATTGTGATGAAGTTCAGGGATATCTCGCGCGTATAATTAATGAAAATATCAATATCACCTCTAACTCTACTGGGTTAGATGTTGAAGATGATATTGATTATCAATTTAGAACACAAGAAATTTGGCAAAATTTTGAACAAGGAAGGATTGAAATTCCCGAAACCATTGAAGTGATTAATTTGGGAACAAGCGAAAACCCTAGGAATCTGAGATAGGGGGAAAATTGCCTGAGAGCACGGCACAAGATTTAACCAAGTTACTAGCCGAATACTTGGATGTTTTTGCATGGTCGTATATATATGCCTGGTTTAGACCCATCCATTGTGGTTCACAAATTGCCAACAAAGGAGGATTTTAAACCTATAAAGCAAAAATTAAGGCGATTTAGGCCGGATTTACTCCTCCAAATCAAGGATGAAGTAAAAAAGTTGCTTGAAGTAGGATTCATTGAGGTTTCTGATTATTCGGATTGGGTATCAAATATAGTGCCAGTACTTAAGAAAAACGGGAAAGTGAGAATTTGTGTGGATTTCAGAGATCTAAACAAAGCAACCCCAAAGATAATTTCCCATTGCCTCACATCGATGTTTTAGTGGACAATACCGCTGGAAATCATCTATTTTCATTCATGGATGGATTTTCAGGGTATAATCAGATATTAATGGCCGAAGAAGATAAGGTCAAAACCACATTCGTTACAGCCTGGGGAACTTTTGTTACAAG
Source organism: Combretum micranthum (assembly GCA_024138025.1). Taxonomy (NCBI): domain Eukaryota; kingdom Viridiplantae; phylum Streptophyta; class Magnoliopsida; order Myrtales; family Combretaceae; genus Combretum; species Combretum micranthum. The sequence goes on from JAMXBD010000410.1 coordinate 434,195, forward strand.
TCATGCCTTTTGGTCTCAAGAATGCCGGGGCAACTTATCAACGAGCAATGCTTGCTATACTTCATGATATGATGCACAAAGAGGTGGAAGTATATGTAGATGATATGATCGCCAAGACAAAGGAAGGAGATGATCATGTAGTGGTGTTAAGGAAGCTTTTTGAAAGATTAAGGAAGTTTCAGTTGAAATTGAATCCAGAAAAATGCACTTTCGGAGTGACATCTGGAAAATTATTAGGATTCATGGTTAGCCAAAAGGGATAGAAATCGATCCTGATAAAGTCAAGGCGATTCAGGATTTGCCTCCACCAAAAACATTAAAGGAAATCAGAGGCCTTTGGGAAGATTGAATTACATTGCTCGATTCATATCACAGTTGACTGATAAGTGCCAACCGCTGTTTAAACTGCTGAAGAAGAATGCCCTAATTGAATGGAATGACGAATGTGAAAAAGCCTTTAATCGGATAAAGCAATATCTGACGAATCCACCAGTACTGGTTACTCCAAAACCGGGGAAACCGTTGTTCTTGTACTTGACAATTCTTCCTGAATCCATGGGGTGTGTACTTGGGCAAAAAGATGAGGAAGGAAAAGAAAGAGCTGTTTACTACTTAAGCAAGAAATTCTCAAATGGAGAACAAAAGTATTCAGAGATAGAAAAAACCTGCTGTGCATTAGTATGGGTTATGCACAGACTTAGACAGTATACGCTCTTCTACTCGATCGAGTTGATTACGAAGCATGATCCATTGCGATACTTAGCACGCAAACCGGCTTTGGTTGGTCGAATCTCGAAATGGCAGATGCTACTTTCTGAATTTGATATCACTTATGTAAGTCAAAGTTCAGTCAAAGGACAAGTTTTAGCTGATCAACTCGCAGAAAGCCCGGTTGATGACGAAGAATTAAAGGAACAAGATCAGTTTCCAGATGAAGGCATCAGAATAACAGAAACAGAAGCCGAAAACAACAATTGGAAGTTGTATTTCGATGGAGCAGCCAACGTATACGGGTGTGGAATAGGGGCAGTCCTTATCTCACCAAAGAAGAACAGTTCCCGGCATCAGCCAGATTAATGTTTCCTTACACAAATAATGTAGCGGAATACGAGGCATGCATCATGGGATTAGAAATGGCAATTCAAATGAATATCGAGGAGCTCGAAGTGTTTGGAGATTCATCACTTATCATTTTCCAAACTCGAGGCGAGTTCAAAACTAAGGATCCCAAGTTGATTCCTTATCATAATCACTTGGCTGAGTTAGCAGGAAGGTTCAAAGAAATTTCCTTCACTTATGTGCCGAGAACTCAGAATCAATTTGCTGATGCATTGGCTACTCTGGCCTCTTTGATCCAATTCACTGAAGGAGTAAGAATACAACCTTTGCAAGTCCGAATAAGAAGTGAACCCGCATTCTGTGCTATGATTGAATCAAATGAACCATGGTTTCAAGATATCAAAATTTTCTTGCAAACAGGTAGCTATCCTGAGTGTGCTACAAAAAAGGATCAGAAATCATTGAGGCGTCTGGCAAGTCATTTTTTGTTAAGCGGAGATACCTTACAGAAGGTCATTCGATACAACCCTGTTGAGATGTGTAGATGAAAAAGAAGCTCAAAAATTAATGGAAGAAGTTCATGAGGGAGTATGTGGACCTCATATGAACGGATATATGCTAGCTAAAAAGATTATGAGGCTAGGATATTTCTGGTTAACCATGGAATCAGACTGTATCAAACATGTGAGATCTTGTCATTATGTCAAATTTACGCAAACAAGATAAATGCTCCTCCAAGGAATTACAGTCAATGTCAACACCATGGCCGTTCTCAATGTGGGGAATAGACGTAATTGGGCCAATTCGCCAAAAGCTTCAAATGGTCATCGATTCATACTAGTTGCAATCGATTACTTCACCAAGTGGGTTGAAGCTGCTTCATACGCCAGTGTGACAAAAGCCGTTGTGGTGCGATTCATCAAAAGAGATATCATTGCTCGATATGGAACTCCAGAAAGTATCATTACCGATAATGGTACAAACTGAACAACAATGCAATGACTGATCTATGTCAGCAATTCAAGATTAAACACCGGAATTCCACTCCATATCGCCCACAGATGAATGGAGCAGTAGAAGCCGCCAACAAAAACATCAAGAGAATCATTGAGAAGATGACGATTGCATACAAAGATTGGCATGAAATGCTCCCATTAGCATTAATGGCGTATCGAACCTCTGTAAGAGTGTCAACTGGGGCAACGCCCTATTCCCTGGTATATGGAACTGAAGCCGTTTTACCAGTAGAAGTTGAGATTCCTTCGCTCCGAGTATGGCTGAAACAGAGCTCGAAGAAGCTGAATGGGTTAGACAAAGATTGAACAGTTAAATCTTTTAGATGAAAAAAGATTGACTGCCATGTGTCATGGGCAATTATATCAACAAAGGATGGCTAGAGCATTTAATAAGAAGTTAAGCCAAGAAATTTCCAAGAAGGTGATTTGGTTCTGAGAAAAATGCTGCCAAATGTGCAAGATTCCAGAGGAAAGTTCACACCAAATTATGAAGGACCATATATAGTGAAGAAGGTCTTATCGGGAGGAGCATTAATCCTTTCCCAAATGGATGGACCCATTTAAAGGATCCTGTGAACTCAGATGCTGTAAAGTTGTATTATCCTTGATCAATAAAATTTGTCATTTCAAGTGATCAATTGATTTTATTTTAATTAATTATAAGCAAAGTTGATATCCTGAAATTCTCTGAAGTCGAATCAAAGCCTGAAATTCTCTGAAGTCGAATCAAAGCCTGAAATTCTTTGAAGTTGAATCAAAGCCTAACCCACAAAATTCTTCTGAATAAATTTCCAGTCAAACACCATTTGAATCATCAGAAAAAGAAATTTGAGCATCTTATAATGCTGAATGAATGCGTTTATACAGTTTGGTCTGTTGATTGTTCTTATTTTAAAGAAAATATTACTGCAAGAAATAACTAATTTTGATAGAAAATTGAAGCATCCTTTTTAAAAGAAAAAAAAGAGAAAAAAAAAGAGAAAAAAAAAGAAAAAGAGAAAGAAACCCCCAGTGGATTGAAAAATCACAAATACCCCTAAGTCTAGACAGATAGTCTAGTACTACCCAAACTCAAAATCCATCCTTTCGATATGGTGACCCAAAATCCATCCTTTAGAGATGGTGACCCAAAATTCATCCTTTCGAGATGGTGACAAGATCCAGAAACACTTCTACTCAAGATGGTGATCAAGACAGAATTCAGAAAATCTATCCAAGATGGTGATCAAGACAGAGTTCAGAAATTCATTCACTCAAGATAGTGAACAAGACAAAATTCAGAAATCTATCCAAGATGGTGATCAAGACAGAAGTCAGAAATCCATCCTAACCAAGCCCATAGGTCCGGCAAATGACCAAACCAAAGCCCATTGGTCCGCAAGTGACCTAACCAAAGCCCATAGGTCCGGCAAATGACCTAACCAAAGCCCATAGGTCCGGCAAATGACCAAACCAAAGCCCATTGGTCCGGCAAGTGACCAAAACCAAAGCCCATAGGTCCGGCAAATGACCTAACCAAAGCCCATTGGTCCGGCAAATGACCAAATCAGAGCCTATAGGTCCGGCAAATAACCTAACCAAATCTCAAAGTCTAAACTCGACAGATAGTTTAGCACAAGATAAAAATCTCCTTCTTAAAAATAAAATTTGGAGAAGAAGCTTAACAAAAATTTGTTATCTTTTTGTCTTTGTGGCAAAAGTTTTGTTCAAACTTTACCACAAAGAGGGGCAGCTGTAACACCCAATTTTTGCCCAATTAATTAAGGCTTAAAATTTAATTAAACTCATTTTTTTTAAAAAAAAAAAGCCTTAAGTATTGATGAAATTGGCTAAGTGATCAAGGCACAGGCCAAATGGCCTGTTGGTTAAATGCATTGATCCAAACACACATCCAAGCTCAATGACACAATTCAAACCCTAGCAAAGGCAAAATTTTTCTTTTTATCATCTCATTATTTTTTGCCTTTGCATCTTCCTCAAATGTGACTTTTTGCCTTACTTTGCATCAGTTTTTAACTGACAAGACATCATTGATTGTCAAAATTGATGATGGAATTACAAAGTGGTTATAGAACATGAAAGATTAGTGCAAAAAACAACCCAAAAGTCACAAAATTCAATTTATAAAGCATTCAATTGCACATGAATGAGGAGTTACAAAAATTGATGAAATTGGACAATTAATCTATCCACATTGGATGAATCTGACATGGAATATGAATGATCAATCATCAATTCATCGGTTAAGAATGAATCAAGCCCAAATTTTTGGTTAAATTCGTGGAAAAACAAAGAGGCAAAAAAAAAAAAAAACGATTCATTTTCGAAACTGTTTGAAACGTAAAATTGAGCTTGCAACCTATAAATAGGAGGTCCTAGGATCAAAAGGCACAAGTCAATTTCAAGAAAACACATACATAACCATATCAATTCGAGATTCTCGAATTTAGGAAGAAAAATTCGAATTTTTCAAATTCGAAGTGATTGAATCTAATTTGATCAAAATTGAGTGTGTTAGGAATGTTAGAAACCTAATTTTGATGTTTTAGTATGCTTGGATTTGATCAAATTGATCAAATTAACCTCTGAATTTTTTTTTTTTAATTTCGAATTTGCGCCGCCGTACAACCACCGCCGGAACCGCCCCTTGCCGCCGTTCTGAGTGAACGCCACCACCACCAAAGGACGCGCTACCATCATAGGAGTCGGGCCGACAAGCTTCCAGCCACCGAGGACCACCGGAGCCGCCGGAATCCGCCCCGAAAAGTGGCGTCATCGTCTTCTTCACCCGCCGGAGCTCCGAGATCCGACCCGAATATCCGAATCCAACCCGTCGATCATCGTCAACGGTCGTCGGTCATCGGTCAACGGTCAACTAATGATCAGACGGTCCAGATTTTCAGGCAAGATCAGACGGTCCAATTTGATCAAGCAGATCAACGGCCCAGATTTCATTAAGCAGATCAGACGGTCCAGATTTGATCAAACAGATCAGCGCCCAGATTTCATCAAGCAGATCAGACGCCCAGATTTAATCATCTCAATCAACGCCCCAGATTTAATCATCTCGATCAACGCCCCAGATTGGTCAATTCGATCAGACGATCAGGTTCAGTCAACGCGATCGACGCTCCAGATCTCGTCCGCTTCATCCGACGGTCCAGGTTAATCCGCATTATTTTATTATATTTTTATTAAATAATTAATTTTGAAAAATAGCAAAAAATTCATAAAAATTCATAAAAAATTCAGAAAAATCCAAAAAAAATATAAATAATTATTTTTTATATAAATTTATTTTTTTGATATTTTTTTGAATATTTTTAGTATGTATTTATACATAAATTGCTTTTAGAAAATGCATATTTAATGCATGAAAAATAATTTTAATATATTTTAATATATTCTGAATATGTTTGAATTTATGTGATGATTTTTTAAAAAAAATAATAAAATAAAAATAAAAAAATAATAATAAATTAACAAAATAAATAAAAATGATAAAATTGGATTTTCCAAAACCAAATTTTTTTTTAAAAAATAATAAAATAATAAAAAATGATTTTTGAACTTAGAAAAATATGCTTTCATGAAATGAAAATCAATTGATTAGATCATAGGATTATCAAAAATAATTTTTTTTATAAAAATTCAAAATTTAATGAATATAAAGTGAAAAGAGTTCAAAAAATCAAAATTGACCAACAAACTAAGTTTTTTTAAAGAACTACGTTTTGTCTGATCTCGATTAGCGAGTACGTAGGCACCTGCGGGGCGACATAAAAAATAAAAAAAAAATATTTTTGTTTTTTTATTGTGAATAAATATTTTTGTAAATATAAGATATTTTGTTGATGTTTATGTTCTAAAAAATAATAAAAAATAAAAATGAAGAAAAGCACATAAAAAATAAAAATAAATGATTTGACTTGCAAATATTTGTTATGTAATATATTATTTGATTTTTTTTTTTTAACATGAAAAGGATAGATCATAAGTTTAAAATTCCGAAAGTGGTAACCGATTTGGTTTTAATAAGTGAGCCCCCGAATCCATGAATCTGGTTTTAAAAGTTTGTTTTTTTTTTTTTTTAATTCAAATTTTCGCAAACTAGTAGCTAAGTTAGATCAACCGACCCATTGATCCTAGCTTTTATTTTTTCCAGATTTATATCTGGTGGCGACTCTAAAAAAGTTTCAAAAGTTAAAATTTCTTTAACCCCTAGTCGAGGATTCATGTTAAATGGTTCAGTTTAATGTGAATCGGGTTAGGAGAAATGAACCAATAGATAGTGAAAAAATCCAGGCTCGACAAGTATAAGAGAAAGTCTTTGATTAATTACAAAAATAGGCTTTAGTAAATGAACCTTTGAACAAGAAATAAAGTTACTTTTTTCAGTTTGAACTAGATTTTGCGGGTCAATGATGCTTCATGTGTAGGACAAGGATGCTCAAGAATGTTGTGGTCGATGTGTGTGTAGTAGAGCTTGATTGTGTGCGATTATATCTGCTCCTTTGATCAATAGATTCTATTCTTAAAATCATGGTCAATGTGCCTTTGATCCATGCACAACAACTCAGTTAGGATGCATCTTGTTTAAAATATAACAACAACTCACTCTTAAAGATTAGAAATGATAACTCAGTCATGTCAATAGCTTGGTGCCCCAATTACATCAGGTCGGCTGCTCTGGTTGCGTGCTACTTAGAGATAAACTTACGGGTGCTTTAATTAGATTAATTGTTTGGTGCATGGCAGCTTAGTACTCTAAGCTAATTTCAGTCAGTGTTTAACCATTGCAACTTACAAGTGCAGTTTGATTTAATTGAATATTGTAGCAGTTTGGTTATTGGCTTTTTCTTGAGCATGGTCAACAAATTTTCTCCAATACATGTTGCGATTGGTTTCTTCTATCTTGAGGAGAGAAAATAGCTCGGTATGGAAGTGTTGTGCAGATTTTTGGTGCTTAAGATCTCTCTACTATAGCTCAATAAATTATATGCAGCTTAGGCATGCTTTGCTCAATACTTATTTGGTTGTCAGTTTTGCACACAAAAGAGAACTATAACAGATGCTTGGCTTTATTACATTTCGATTGGTTATCTACTATAAAAATTGTAGTTTAGATTTATTTAATTTTCTAATCAACAAAGAGCAGCACATTTTCTATGATGAATGCTCGACATGGAGTTCAATGCTATTGTTGCCACTTGGTTCTAACATGATTGGGGCACTCGGTGTAACGCCTCAAAATTATATAAAGGCATGTATAGTGCCACGTATGATATAATATGTATTACACACACAAACTTCATTAACAAATGTGTTTATCGTGAAATTTGCTTGCCGGTTTTAACTTTTGAAATCATTTAATTAGATTATGGAAACAACTAGATTTATAACGGTAAAATAAACTTTACAAAAGCATTTCTTATTTTATTCTCATGAGTAGATAATCTTACTTATAAACAAAACTATACTATCAAGTTTCTCACGTACCTTTTCATTATGGTAAAATAAAGTTTTGAAAGCTTATTACGAATGTGAGCTTTATAACTAAGCCCTTAAAGAATATTACAAGTTTTAAAAGAATAAATCCAATTCTTAAACAAATAAGAATAAAACAAAATATATTCATGATCTTAACTCACCTCACTCTACAAAAAACTTGTCCCAAGTCATCCCATTCACCCATCTCAATTAGCATCAGCTAAAGCAACACCTAGAAAGATAATAATAATGAGCCAAAGCTGAGTGCAGTAGCAACATAAGCACATACGACATGATACATAAGCTTATACTAACATAATGCAGCAATTGACAATTTATTATCTTTGAATTAAAGTAAATCAAGCAACATTGGAGCACTGACACTTTAAAACAAGCATGAACCCCTAGATTTTATGATAAGTAAACCCTAAGATCGGAAGTCAAAGCAGAACCCTAAAGTCAATATAAATCAACAACAAGTTCTAGTGGAATTAGATCTGGTAAGACTATGCTAGAAATGCTAGAACAATAAAAATGAGATAACCCTATATTTTAACCTAGAAAAATGTCATTTAACTTAAAAAGATCATATTTGCCAAAAATTCACGAGATCAGTTTCTAAAATCAAGGCACCAACACGCAAAATAATGAAAATATTCCAACAATATATCTAGACTTGTAATGGGATGAGAAATCGTAAAATATCAGTTATAAAAGTTTTCAGCTTCTAAAAAATCAGATATAACCCATTTAAGCATGTTTTTCTTACTATTGATAATTTATTTGTTTTGTATACTATTCACTACTATTCATCTATCTCTATTTTTTCTTACTACCTATTCTTACATTTTCTTTTTTAATACAACTTTTTACATAACTTCTCTTACATTTTATTTACTTTTCTTTACCAAAATTAATTTTTTTATCACACCATCTCTCTTTCTCCTCCATGGCCAGCGATACTCCCTCACATTTTTCCCTCCAAATATTTTCTTTTCATTTATTTTAATTACCCCTAAATTACCTCCTCGAATTCTATAAGCATCCCCTCCGTCTTTCATTCTTTACACACACTTCTCATCCCTTATAAAACTCTTGCAAAATAAAATCTCAAACACTCTCTCCACTCCCTCCCTCTCATTCACGCTTACAACAACACTACCAACAACCCACGCACATCATTCATTTGTTCTTGCAACTTCCATCTTATTTATCTGAGGCAAACACCTAAACCATCTCTTTAGTTATGCTAATATAACATGAACAACATGTATGTTATGATTTCTAAAAATCCCCATGAGCTTATGCTAGGGAATGAAATCATAGAAAGAACATCTTATTCATGTTTTATTTAACTCTATGTTAAAATTATGATTTTGTTATGTTCATGCTTCTGACTTGACTTTTTATAGATAGTATGTATAAGTATATGTATATATGTTTTAAAGCCTAAAGCTCACTAATCTAATATTTTATTATTACTCTATTTCATTCTGTATTTTTGCAAATAAATAAGACTAGTCAATCCTTAGTCTTAGACTTGTCCTTAATCAAATAAAAAAAAGGGGATGACTTATTCATAATTTAAGTCCCGGGAAGCCTTGAATAAAAACCTAAGACTCACATGTTTTTTATTCTTTTCCTTGCTTCATTCATGAGACTAGTATTTATTTCAAGTCTCAGGAATCCATAAAATTAATCTAAGACTTCCATGATTTATTTCTTTATGATTTTCTTATTTTCATGGTGTCTGGAGTTATTTAAGCCCCAGGAGCCTTGAGTCCAAGCTAAGACTCCCATAATTTTATTTTGATAATTGGCATATCTTGATTTTTTCTATCTTCTAATTTTTCTATGAAGTGGTGTTAATAAATATTTTTCTTAGCATAATTATTTCATCTTGCTCATAATGCGTACATGATTAAAGAGATGTTGTCTTGATAAATTTTGCGAATAAAAATATAGATAAATAATTGTTTTATAAACTTAACCCTATCATCAACACTTAGGAAAAATATTATTAATCAAAAGAATAGGCACTATATGAGTTTTTAAAGTGTTAAATGAAATCTTTTTATTTAACAAATGTTGATAATTCTTTATTATGAAAGATTTTCATTTTATTTACTCATAGAGAACATGTCAACTCTTTCCTTAAAAAATAGAGAATTTCAAAATAAAATTCTTTTATGGAGTTTTTTTCCCCCTAAGTGTGGAACTAGAAACAATTCTAGAAAATCTTATGTAGAATAAATTCAAACACAAGACTTCATGTTTTGAACCTTGGATCAACAAAGAGAAGATTAGTATAAACATAAGTTTCCATAAAATATGAGGATAGGAACTTTTCCAAATATGATGAGTGTTCCATAATCTTAACTTTTCAAGTTTCTATGAAAGATTGTTTTATGAAAAATTATTCTCTTAACAACATCACTAAAATCATATATATAATATGAGCTAATGTCAATATTAAATGTTTTTCAAATGTAATAGTATTTTTATGAATGAGATAAAATGTTCAAATGGAGTGAAACTTGGAAAAACAAGAAAATCAAAGGCTGGAACATGTTCTCTTAAATCTATACCATTTTAGTTGACCCCTAAATGACTTTAAAAATTAAAAGTAACCTTGGAAATAATAGATCTTTTTTAGTAGATAGAAAATGACTTCTAATATACAAAATTCCGAGTTAAAATGAGCAAGTTATGGTTGTTTTAAGTTAAAAATACCTCTACCAGAAAAAGTAGCATGAACTCATTCCAGATATTTCTTTTACTTAGGTAACGAGGAGTTGGAGGACTTGCATTCAGAAGACTACTAAAGTTGAGGAATATCTTGCAAGAAATGGCTGAGTGAGTTTATCTTCTATTTTTTCATACTTATGTTTGTGCTTGTAAAGTAGAAGCACTAGAAGTAGGAAAAGATAAAATGGAATATGCATGTGGGTTCATGATGGGAATCGATTGCATATTAAGCATATCGGAATTGAGTTGTCAGTAGATTAATTATTATTTTCATGCCACGTTGAAGTGTTTGCAAATATTCTATGGTCACCTTTAAAATACTCTAATTATATGAAGAAAATAAATTCATAATAGGATCATGCATATCACGAAGTAGGTTGCATTGCATTGGTTACTATACCCTTGGTGGGATAAGAGTATTATAGTGGGGTTCACAGGGGCCCGTAAGTTTGCATAGACGAATAGGAGCCTAAAAGAACTATCAATTTTGGAGCGAGTAGGAGCCTGAAAAATCTATAAAACTTATTTGCGAAACTGGGTCGTATGGGGCCTGAAACACCTAACCCTGAATGGAGATGTAAGTCCATTCAAATATATGATTATTGATTAATCATATGTATTGCTTACACATGTGGTTGATGCATATCATACGCTTGTCTAAATATAATGTGTTTGATTTTCATGTTACAAGTATGTTAATCTGAGGACATTCTTACTAAGCTAGTCAAGCTTACATCTCAATAGATTTTTGTTGTCGTAAGACCATTTGCTCTTATACTTGAGGTCATCATATTTTAAAGTAAGATTACGCTTTTTAGGAAGCTTTGGGGGGATATCTAATCGAAGACCTTAGAATGGACTTCCTTTAAAATCTTTTAATTATAGTTATTTGTTATATCTAAGACTAAGACTATATTTTGATCCTTGGAAATTTATTGGGAAAATGCCCCTAAGATGATGTAAAGACTATATTTTCATGATTTTGAGAATAAATGTTAACTAAATTCTTGTATGCCGTATGTTACTTTCTTGAACTGCACATCTCACCGGCGTCTCCTATTACTATGAAGTATGCCTTACATATGGTATCGAGGCTTTCTGATACGAACCATGCCAACCTGTGACGATACTCATTATCGTAATCTAGAAAATTAAACCTTAGACCATCTAAGAATCAAAGGAAACCATGACCCGTTGCTTAAATTGAAGCAAAAACCTTGGTATAAGTGTGAAGACACCACAATCGAGGATGGAGATGCGATTGAGAAGTCAGGGGTGAATGCCATGGGAAATCCAAATAAGTTCAAAAATGAATTCAATGAAGAATTCAAAGAGAACCACTCTCAATTTTCATTCAACATAAACTATCTAAAATGTTTACAAATGATAGGTTTATATAGACTAAAAAAAGAAACCTAAAGACATAAAACATAAAATCTGGCGGCCTATATTACAATTCGATGGCCTAAAATGAAAACATCAAATTGATGAAAAATGCCGAAGTAAGCTGCTTTTGTATTTACGCTTGTGGCTTACACCATGAAGGTTAGCGGCTTTAGGCCAATGTACGTCTACGACCGATGGTTTCAATTTAGGCCAGTGGTACAAATCCAACACTTTAATCTTTCGTGTCCCAAACTATTTTATAAGCTTCCTTAGTTCACTTGACTCATATTTTTATCATTGGAACTTTAGTCATTGAGCTTCAATTCCTTGAAATGGATTGTTGGACTTGGACTTTGTCGGCTCTAAACTTGATGCTATCTGATTCTCATCATTCCTTCTTCCTTAAAAAGATTCATCCCAGAATCTTCTTTCTTGGACTCTTCTAGATTGCATCTATATGCTAGTTTGCTAGGAATGAAATTAGTTTAATATTCTATTCCATATGAAATTTTCTATGGACAAAGATCCTTGAATTCCTATAATGATGAAGCAATCTCACTAGGAAAAGAACAATTAATATCATTTGAATAAAAAAAAATCCTCACTCTTTTTTTTATATCAATATCACTTTATATTGTTTGTGTTTCACACTAATTCTTTTCTCTCATTACTCACCAGTATGTTTTTATCACTCTCACTCTCTTTTTCATTAATATCACTTACTCCCATATCTCTCTCTGATTCTTTCCTCTCATTCTTTTCTTTTTCTCTTTCTCTGAATTGTCTCACAATCCTCATCTGATCCTCAATAGCTTCTTACGGATTAAGAGGTACTAAATTCACTCGCTTTTCGTTTAAAACCAAAGAGCAATCCTTGTATCCATTATACTTGGCCCTTCTTTTAAACTTTCATGGTTGTCCCAACAAAATATGACCGGATTGCATCAAAATCACATCACATAAAACTTCATCATGGTACTTTCCAATGGAAAAGGCAATCAGAACCTGCTTAGTCATCATCAATTCTCTACAATCATTTTGTATTTTGTAAGGCGCTTGAAGTTTCAAAGTTTTCAAACTCAATTTTTCCATTAACAAAGTACTAAATATTTATAAAACTTTATTGTCAATAACCAAATTGCATACCTTGTTATTCAAAAGACATCTCGTATGAAAGATGGGTTCACACATGAATTCATCACCATCAACACTCTATAGATTTGGATTCACTCGTATTTCACTCATTTTTTTAATCAAACCTTATGTCTAAAAACCCACAAATTTCAAAAAAACCACAATCAACAAATCAAAAATCAAAGACACTAAACCCATGAATCATTCAAACCTTATTCAGACAAAAAATTGAATCTTTTTTTTTTTTAATTCGAATTCTTTCTTCTTCTATCAAATCCTAATCAAACCATAAAAGACAACTTTTTTTTTCTTTTTATAACAAAGACACCAAAAACAAGACAAATAGGATATGAATTACTCAAGTTACCTCTAATCGGACTGGATATGGATCCTTAGAAAACCTTCACTCTGATACCAAATGATACAAACCACGCCAACTTGTGATGAGACCCATTATCTTAATCTGGAAAATTAAACCCTAGATCGTCTAAGAATCGATGGAAACTATGACCCATTGCTTAAATTGAAGTAAGAACCTTGGTATAAAAGTGAAGATGCCATAATCAGGGATGGAGATCCGATTGATAAGTTAGGGGTAAATGCCATGGGAAATCCCGATAAGTTCAAAAATGAATTCAATCAAGAATTCAAAGAGAACCGCTCTCAATTTTCATTCAACATAAATTATCCAAAGTGTTTACAAATGATAGGTTATATAGACTAAAAAAAAAAAAACCAAAAGACATAAAACATAAAAGCTGGTAGCCTATATTACAATTCGGGTGGCCTAAAATAAAACATGAAATTGATAAAAAAGTCAAAGCAAGAAGACCAGCGGCGTTTGTATTTACTCCGAAGGCTTACACCATGAAGGCCAATGGCTTTAGGCCAGCATACATCCAAAGCGAATGGTTCTCAATTTAGGCCGATGGAACATCTCCTACAGCTCCAACACTTTAATCTTTTGTGTCCCAAACTATTTTATAGACTTATTTAATTCGCTTGACTCGTGTTTTTATCATTGGAACTCTAGTAATTGAGCCTCCAATTCCTTGAAATGGATTATTAGACTTAGGCTTTGTCAGCTCTAAACTTGATGCTATCTGATTCTCATCACTTTCGCATGACTAAGGGAGTCGTTTTAAGCTTTAATACCGTATGTGGTGAATTGCCACATTTATGATACCTTTGAGGGCGTGACAATAAGCCTCTAGGAATTTGAAGGTCTTGAGTAACAACAGCTGCTTAAGGGGTTGATATAAGCAGGCTAAATATCTATATCTCCTATATGATATATCAGGAAAGGAAAATAGCCTCATCTAGGGTTCACAGTCGTTACACATCTCTACTTATCTCAGTCCATAATATCATTTAGTTCAACCAGTCTCATAAACATGAGCTAAACCATATTACTTCCTTCAAAGCTTAAGTAAACATTATGTCAATATCATTTGCCCTATCGGCTACTCGCTGAGCCACTTATAAATAATCATTGCATCATGGTGGGGGTGGCATAAGCACCTAAAAGCTATCCTAATTTTGAACAAGGTTATCGTTCCTTGGACTGGATTCAATGACACAAATATAAGCAATAATCATTTATTAGGCTATTTTTACATTTTAGTTCATTTATGATGCTTATCCTAATATACAACACACAAGTCACTATGTACCTTATATAGCTTCCACATTCCAAACAAGATTAGAGGCTAAATTAGCTATCCTACATCTGTTTAAGAATTAAACTCATATAAGATATTAAATAATTCATCCTTTTACATTAAACTTATATTAGACACTCATTTTATGTTTTCATTTGATTAAACAAAAAAGTAGGACCACATCATGGCTGTGAAGATTGCCGTGCCAAAATAAGAATAGTTCTTCGTTGTCTATCAAATTGTCTTTTATTAATCAAGCAAGTTTTAGCCTAATACATCTTTGTTCCTTATCATTCATGTAAGTTTTTAAATAAATTTCCAACTTATATGAAAAACTGATTTTTCTTAGCAAAAATATATTTGAAACAACATACTCCCTTTACTATTCATGGTTTAACCTAACATATTACATTTATATCTAAACCATTCACAAGTTAAGTCTATATTACGTAACTTAATCAAGTTGGTTAAACTTAATCAATCTAATTTATTTTAGCTCATTAAGGTTCATTAAGCCATGTTGACTTAGGTTTATTAACTAAATTCATTTTATACTTAAGTGTTCTAAACTCATGTTATAAATTCCTTAGTTTATTAGTCTTTAAGAGATTATAAAATACTATACTCAACTACAGACGCTTAACTTGTAAAACAAGTATTAATTGATTTGGATATGTTTGACTTGTTTTGTGTTGTTTTTGTTTATGGTTTTATGTTATCATTTGAAACAAATATGTTTTAGACCTTGATTTTGTTAGAATCTCCCAAAATTTAAAACATAAAAGTTGTAGAGATCTCTCTAAAATTTTCATAGCATCTTGAATCACCTCAATCGGAGTTTAATGAGAAAGTTATGATCAAAATACGAAATAGTATCGTGCTACAAGGGCTAATCATGCTCATGATGGAGGGTGTGATGGCCATCATGCTCGTGATCAAAGGAAATTGAAATATCCTAATCTTCTATACATGCTTTGAATTTCATTTGTGTGTGTATGTTAATATATATTGATTGATTGAATTATATGTAGAATTGTATTAAATGTTTAGTTAGATAAAACTTAATGTGTTTGTATAATTTAGCATTTGCCTTACATTCCTTATTTGTGTAAGTTAAGGCAATTTTATAGTCAAGTTAAGCCTAAGTTTAAAACAAAAACCAAACCATGAAGATTTTTGAACCAATCCAAGCCTAAAGACCAAATCGAAGCCCAAGCTCAATCCTTTTTCTATTTCCTAAATCAGCTGCCTCTAAAGTCAAAGTAAAATAAGGGATAATATCAACTAAACTTGGCAAAACACAAAGTAAAAACAAACCAAAAATCGATAACCCAAACAACAAAAGAAAAATCAAGATTTTCTTCTCCAATCTTCACAAATAATCCATCCAAAGTTCATATCAAGACTTTATAATCAAGTTAAAGCTTCTTAAGTTAAAGCCTTGCTTGTATAGATGATCTTTTGTATATTTGTTTTCTTCATGAACATGAAATCTCTTTTTTAATGTTTTTATATGAGTTGTGTAACGCCCTAAAATAAGGCATTACAACCCGCCAAGTGTCCTCTCTTAATTAGGACATGCTAAGGCTATAATTTCCACAATTAACCTGAATAACACCTGAATAACTCATAAGGTATAAAATAAGACATGTGATCCTCATAAATAAATCATATGATAAGAATATAATCTCCATAATCAGCAAACTGGACATTGTTGACATAATTGCAGGTCAACAAGTCAAACCATACTCTAAAACTATCACTATATGAAAACTCCAAATACAACTTAAAAACTCAATGAAAAAAATATAAATCAGACATAAGAAGTCTTCTCTGATCCATCCTATATCATCTATGACTATACAACTAGTCATCAGCAGGGTAGTCAGGACCGCTAACGCCATCCCCATCCTCATAGACGATATCAAAACCTGATAGATCATATATCACATTATCATCACCTGCACTTGAAATATAACAGAATGAGCGGCGAAGCTCAGTACGATAAAATTCAATCCAGTTCAAACAAGGTTATGCACAAACAACATATATAAATAAATGCAACTGAACTAAATGAATACAACAGTTTATTATCTATTTTAGTCCAGCAAAACAACACAGTTCAGAATCCAATATACATAAATCCTGAACTCAAAGTAACTCAGACTCTACTACAAAACAACCAACTGATTTGAAAATCAGTAATCATATATATACATATATGGATGAGTGGGTACTCCCCAAACATCCCAATTCCTGAACACCTAAATTCTACCAGAATCATATCTTAGTCACGAGTCCACTCGGGACAACCTCACACTAAGATCATCAGGGTGCCTCACCAGTATCACTGTCTGCCAGATCTTTACTGGTCAAAGCCAACCACAACCAGACAGACAATTATTAAGCCGAATATTTATTAAGTTCATTATGCAATTCTGTTCCTACATCCATTCACAAAATTTTAATCTACAAGCACATACATTAAACAATGGATTGGTCGTACCTTTTATATTCAGGAGATCACTTGAGCTATTCAAAGACAACCGTCAACAACTACTAGAAAACCAAACCACAACCCTACCAACCACTACCACCAAACTCTTAAACTCCCAAACCCGATGTCAAACAATAACTCCAAATTTCAACCTGTAACATATTAACATATATCAAATCACCTACATTCATAGATAATTCAAACTTAACATAAAACCCTATAAACTAACTGATATGGAACTTCACAAACTCGACCTATACTGATCAATAACCCCAAGCACCTCCAATAATATCAAAGAACAGATATTTCAAATCCTTAAATCAAAATCTTCACCAAAACCCTATAAAACACATCATATGATCAATATCGTAATACCAAAGCTGTCCAATTTCATATAAAAAAGATTCAAAACTTATACTTACTGATATAGAATGTATAATACTTATTTCTTCTCTTCCTATACTGATCAAAACACAAGCTAGGGTTTTTCTTCAAAAACCTTCGTGAAATATTCAACCAACCCTAAGAAACTTATACAAATTTGAATATAATCCAAATGAGAAGGTTAAGATCACTTACTTTTAATTAACAATACCCTCCAAATGATTCTCCAAGCCTAGATCTCCAAGAACACTTCAAAACTCTCTTATACGAAGGAGAAAATGATATAAAGAAAATCTGTCGAAAATGTTTTTCGTGTTTCGTATTTATAGAAATTTGGTCATACGCCGGCCCTACGCCGGCGGCGTACCTGCAGATCTTGCCGGCTTACACCATAAGCTGGCAAATTTACATGAACGTTGGTAGCGTTCGTTGGGGCTTTGATTTCCAGAATTCAAATTTTTCCTTCATACGCCGGCAAATCTTTGCCCTATGCCGGCGGCTTTTATGCCGGTGTTAAGAAGAAACCCTAATGAACGCCGGTAGCTTTCCTCTCAGTGTTAAGAAAAATGCTACTGTTCCTATCCAATGCCGTCTCTAAGCCGAGCTTAGATTCTCCAGGAGGCGGCGTACAGTCTGTTACATAGTACGCTGGCAAATTTAAAACCTAGGCCGGCGGCGTTCTTCATCAGAGATGCCGGCCTTCATTGCAAAAATCATAAAATTGATCCAATTGATGTCAATCTGTTTCAACACATAATTGATCAACCTTAACTTATTTTTAACATCAATATAAAGGCCTCTTAATATTTGGTAGCTTGCGAATACTTCTCACTTATAATTACTTTGTATATTACAAGTTGTATGTAGTGTTGATGATCTAAGTTAGTTATAGAGTTAATAGATCCTTGAAGTTGTGGTACATAAGTTGTTGTATGTGTTGAAGTTGTTTTGAGTTAATGAATGAGTTAGTAATGATTGTGAAGTGTTCAAATGGTGATTAAGTAGTTGTTTGAGGTTGGGAATGTGGAGTTTATGCATGTTTGAAGTTGATAAGTATTTGTGTTAAGTATTTGTAAGCTCGTAAAAGTGAAAATTTAGTGTTTAAGTTTTAATTTATACATGCCCTATTTTCAACAATAACACAGGGAGAAACATGAATCATGTTCAAGTCGTGCAATCTCACTGATTTTGGAAACTTAGTTAATTGAAAAGAAACACGAGGAGAACACAACACATGTATCCAACTGTGCTTCTCATTGTGCTTTGAGTGAAGGAGAAGATGTGATAGCAGAGGTGGAACACGATGCCGTGTACCCTATCATGCTTCTCTCTATTGTTTGAAACAAATTGGGTTATATCGATACACGGCTAGAACACAGCTACTTCTATCAAGCCATGCTTCTCTTTGGTTGTTAACATGTTTCATGTAATGAAGAAACACGGCTACAACATGGTATGACCTATCTAGCGATGCTTCTCATTAATCTTCAAAGGGTTTTGTGTATATGAGAATTAGTGATAAGAATTGGGCATGTTTCTTATAGAAAGGAAACTTAGGTAGGTGAATGGTCGTGTACCTGCCCATACATCTTGTAAAAAAAAAATAATTTTATTTTCAAAATTTAAAATGAAGGAATGTATTTTATATGTGTGTATATAAATGCTAAATTATGATTTAATATGAGCTTTAATTTAAGTCTTGTATTGAATAAAGAACTTAGGAGCTATTTGTGAATAATACTCAATTTCATATTGTCGAGCCTTGAATTTTACTCCATTCTCCTAAAGGTCTTGATCCATATCAAATCCAGCCCATTTGACACAGAACACTTGACAAGGAAACAATAAAGTTTTTGTAAAAAGCTAGGTTTTCGAAATACAATTTGATTGGGTGGTTTGGTTTATGATTCGGCTATTGGTACGCATGAAAAACCATAAATTGATGGATTCGGAGGTTGCTATTTTAAAACATGAATAGTTATCTAAGCTTTTTATGGGCTTTAGAAATCTTGAATCATATTAGCTTAGGAAAACATCTAATTTGGATTTTTCAATTTAAAATTTTTAGCCTTTTTTGAAAAAGATGTTTACATATTTACAAAAATCTACATTTTTTTTTTGTTTTTGAAAAATTCCCAAGAGTTTTTTTATTGTTGAGTTAAAAAGAACCTAAAAATTTTTTATTTTTGTGACCGTCCCGCAGGTGCCTATATATCCGCTAGCCAGAATCATGTCCTCATAATTTGTTTTTATTTTTATAAAATTTTTAATTTATTTATATTTTTTTAATTTTGAAAATCCATCAAGTTTAAGTTATTTAATCATTTTTATTTTGGAAATTCCCTCAGAAATCTAATTTTTGCATCTTGTTTTCGAAAACTTCTAAAGAACTATTTTTGGAAAATCCCATTTATTTTTGTTTTTGTATTTTTTAGAAAATAACTAAGATGATATATGTATATATATATATATATATATAACTAACAAAATATTTTCTAATACTAAATAAATATATATATAATCCTTTTGTTGATTTTGCACAATTTTTCATTTTTAGTTTTCAATAATAAAAAGAGAATCCATATTTATAGGGTAACTAAAAAACATACTTGAGTTATCATGCCAGATAATTTGCCTAACAATCGCAAACTAGCACATGTCATCAAAAGCTATCCAAGAAACTGATAAGCTTATACTACGCATATACATATATATATTTGTTGACTTTTATAACTTAATATAAAAGTAAAATCTACATTCTAAAATTTTAATTTACCTAAGTATCATATTATATACTAATATTAATATAGCACGCATATCATATATTCACACACACATACATATATATTCCTTCTTTTTCCTTTTCTTTTTTTTTTTTGTCTGTTCTGGTTATTTTTTACATGTACTATATTTACATTAATTCATGAAATGAAACAAAAGAAATAATAAAAACAAACTAAGCAAGAAATACAAATAAAATTAGGGATTTATACTTGATAAATCTTAGACCCATGGTTTGAAATCATATTCACATGTAGGCCACTAGGTTCAGAATGGTGAGGGATCAAGCTAGTATTTGGGTCCTTCGATGTGAAGTGGATCGTGTTGACAAGGGGTCTTTGTGTACGTGGATAGACATGGTGACGGTTTGAATGGAGTGGTTTGTGACATCGAATAGTAGGGGTTGGGAGTGTTTTGGCTGAGATTATGTTGTCTGGTCTCGGTGGCATGTTGGGACTCTAGGTATGGTTTTGGTCATGATTGGTGGTTCTAGGAATATGCGAGGGTACCTAAGAGTAGTGCATGGTGATTCGTAACATAGCTAGTGGTGGTTTCTACTAGCTATGGTGGTCGGCTGTGGGCAGTAAGAGAGAAGTCGAGAGAGGTAGAGGTGGAGTTGGTCGTGTTTTCGAGTCGAGAACTAGAGATTTGGGTTTTTTGGAACTTGTTTCCAAGTTTCGATTTTCAATCCCTTGTTTTTTTTTTTTTTGACCTTATGGAAATGATCGTTGTTTTATAGAAGCAAACGAGGAAGGTGAAGGGGTAAACACGCAGCCATTAATGGCCGTTACAAGCAAGTGAAAGGTTAGGGATGATGGTGGCTATTAATAGCCGACCATTATAAAACTTGAAAAGTTGGGGGAGTTACAAAATTTTTGAAATAATTTTTGTTTTAAGGATCTTTGATGGTTAGATTTAAGATCATTATGTGTTTTAAGGTTGATCTTTGATCTCTTCTAGCAAAAAAGGAGCTCAAAACAGATCATTTGAGCTTGCATAACACAACAATCAAACCACAGTCGTTTATTTTAGATATTTACAAGATTATTTTAGCACGATTTTATGAGGATTTTGGATCAAATTTAGTCGAAAGTCGTGTTAAATTGGTTCAATAAGCTAAGTTATTTATAGAAATAAGAGAATGGTTCCTATTTTTGAGGATATTTGATATGGTGTACAACAGCAATTGAAATTCGAATTTCAAGGATAGGGATTGTTATATTTATTAGAGATACACCAGACCACGTGATTAGAAGATAAATAAGAGATTATATCATATTTAAATTCAAATTTTTGAATGTTGCAGCATCAAACAAGATAAGTCCACACAAGCAACTTTCCATGGATTTCGAAATATCTCCAACAACAACTCTATCTTGAAGATACACTTTTAGCTGTTGAAGTGAGCATTATATATTAGTAAGGAAGGAAGAAAGAGAGCAGAACTTGGCACGAAAAAGTCTATACAATTCTCTCAAAAATACTACCATAGTGTACTCGAAAATTCCATAGAAAATTTATGTTGTTGTTGTGCTAATTCTTGAGATATAATTTTTCTTTGATTTGGTTTATACACTTTTGTGTGAGGTTGAGCGTTACAAGTAGGCTCAGTAGATTGGTTGTTAGCTTGAGGAAAGCTTGAAGAATCAAACTGAGTGCTTTGTAGCCAAGTGTTTGGCAAAGACAACTTGTAACTTGATTGAATTTTGGATATAGTGGAACAAATTGGTATGGAAAGCCGGGTCCCCAACGTAGATTTGGAAGAGAGGACATACGCATAAGGCGGAATCTCTATAAATAGT
Organism: Combretum micranthum; assembly: GCA_024138025.1. Lineage (NCBI taxonomy): Eukaryota > Viridiplantae > Streptophyta > Magnoliopsida > Myrtales > Combretaceae > Combretum > Combretum micranthum. The sequence continues at coordinate 456,153 of JAMXBD010000410.1, forward strand.
CTTACAAATTTCTCTGCCCTACTCTCTTTACATTTCGTGCAAATTTATTTATGTTCTTATTGTACTGATACAATTAGAGGGTATTTCAGAGAGTATTTCAAAGGGTTTAGTGGAAATTTGCATAAATCCGAATTTAATCAAATTGGACCAGAACATAGTTATATTTGTTCTTAATTGATTATAATCTCAAATATTAACTCAACCATAGTTCATATCATTAATCAATAGGACATGAATTGGAAGTTCTAGAAAAAGCTTTGATTTTTAATTGTATAACCAATCCCTCCCCCCCTTTTCTCCTCTTGGTTACATTATTGGGACCAACATAACACAACAAACAATAATTTAATTATCTTTGATCAAGTAAACAATCAACATTAGAGTGTTTAAACTCCGATTTTAATACTATGAAATGGGGGTCTTGAGTAACAGCACTGCTTAAGGGGTTGATATGGGCAATCCGAATACCTATATCCCCTATACCTAAGTAAAAAAGAGAAGTAGCATCATCTGGGGATCATAGTCATTTACCATATTTACTTAACATAATCCATAATATCACTTAGTTCAATCGATTCTATAAATGTAAACTAAATCATATTTTTCTTTTAAGAATATGTAAACGTTTTGCGATACTGTTAGCACTATCAACTACCTGCCGAGCCATTTGTAAGCGTATTGCATCATAACTAGGTGCCCTAAGCGTCTAACTATCATGTTAACTTTATTAATAGGGTTGCTGCTCTTCGAATCGAATTCACGCAAACGTACAAACAATTCAATCACTTTTTAAGTCATCTTTAATTAGAGACGATTTACGATATGCCAATCCAGCATCTAACAACCAAGTTACTATGTACCTGAGATGTTTGATAAAACACTAGGAGTTATACTTAATTGAGAAGAATAATCTATAAAAAAGAATTCAATTCATATGTGTCTACACCCCATTTATGCATACCCCCCACCCGCCACCCCAAACATTAAAAAAATAAAAATTCAAAAAATCATAAAAGTTCTAAAAAGAGAGAAAATGGAATAAAAATTTAAAATTATTAAAAATAAAAAAAATTAGATAAGTTAAGAATTAACAAAAAAGAATAACATTACAAAGTTAAAAATAAAAAAATTAAAAATTTAAAAAGTTAGAAAACTCTATCTTTTTAGCAAATAAGTTTTTTAATTAAAATGAAAAAAATTGGAAAGGAAAAAAGATAAATAAAATTTCATATCAATTTTATATGCTTTGGGCTGCATTTAGAAATTAGTTTAGACCTTGGAACTCATTTTATTTTAGCCCATTTCTTTTATCATCATATTAGGCCTAGTTTCAATTTTTCAAATATATTTTAAGTTGATAAATGAACCGAAAGCTAAATAGCTCAGTTGGTTAAGGTGTTGGGAAACAAGGGAGAGGTAAGGGTTCGAACAGACAGAGCATCAGTTGCAACAAAAATCTCAACTACACTTGTAATATCATTCGAATATCATAATTTAAATCTAAACTTTAATTTAATTTTTAATCCCTATGGATATTTGAACCAACTTTATGGAACATATTGAGTATACTACCCAAATACACTCAATCAATGGAGTTGGGACTTCAAATAATTCGAAATCCTAGGTCTGATACGTTTTCGGTCGTAATCTATCAACTGCAGTCTATTCTTGAAGTACCTTCTGAAGTAGTCTTTGAAATACCTTCTGAATCCGGTTTCTTCAACAAAAACACTCTAAATCATCTACTTTAACTTCTGATAAGCAGTAGCATTCCTTGATTCTTTCTATTTTTACTTTTATCCTATGATCCTTTCAATTTTGTTCTTTATCCTTAGAAAAGTTCTTATGCATTCAATGTTATGTTGCTGCACACTTAAATACATTCATTACTGAAGTTTAACATTTTTGTTATCATCAAAACATCATAAGAGAGATCCTAAAATTCTCCATCCTAACACATTTCATTTAGCTTAAGTATGCTTATCACTTTGTATTTGCTTGTGTTACTTACATATTAGGCCTTTGGCTCATGAATTCCTATTTCAAGTGTTGATGAAGACGAGTTCTACTCTCAATTGGGTTATGGGATTGATTTTGAAGATTTTCTGGACAAGTGGAAGGATTAGGACCCTGATCTTGATGAAGACCGTTTTGTAATATATTAGAGAAATTGTTTTGTAGACAATGTATCTTTTTTTAAAGATCTTTTCAAAGTTTTGTGTATTTTGTTAAGGCTTGATCTTAAGACTTGATTTGTATATGTATAAGGTTTTCTATTATGAATTACAATTGCAATGTATGCCTTTACAAGATTATATATAATACTACTCCTAATGAGTAATTTTTTAAAAGGTTTATATGGCACATTTAGACAAACAATCTACACAAACTCCTTTAAAGATAGTTGTACTTGTAATACTGCAGGATTACATGTGGTTGAGGACTATACATGCTTAGCTTTGTATATGAGCCATGTGGTCCTTATAGAAACAACAATATCAAAGGCTTTCATACCCTTGATCACACCGTAATGGCCTAATTTTTTCAAAATAGAGACCATCACGGGATATATCATGCCTGTGATGATCCAAAAATTCCAAATCCTTAAGTATAATGGGCATCATCATGCCGTGATTAGTTGGGCATAAAAAATATTAAGAAACATAGGCCATCACAGGTTCCATAATGCCCGTGATGAGTGCCCTATGTCCAACTTTCATGTTTTTCCTTGCTTGTTTAATCAAAATCTAATTCCTTAAATATAACCTAAACATTATGCAAACAACAAATAAATCCATACCAAGTTTAAACAGCACTTCCAACATATTTCTACTACATAACACTTTGAATCATTTTATCAAATTCCTTAGTTCTATACTTGCTTACACAACCAGGTTTTAATATACAAGTCATATGTTACATGTTTACAAGTTTTGTCTTAGACCCTACTTATTTCTAGCTCTATTCATTATATACATGCATATACAACAATCAAAATAATAAAATAACTAAACTTATCCTTTAGCAAACACATGAAATTTAATCTTCTCTACTACTACTCTTCTTTCGTTGTTATAGCTTCTACATGCGTATTTCCCAACTCCTATCTTGATTTCTATCCTTACTTTCTTCTATGATCTCCTTGAATTTGAGATTTTAGTTCATTTTAGAGAGAGAAAGAAGGAAACGTAGAAGAAGAAGAAGAAGAGAGAAGATGAAGAGGAGAAGAAAAGAGATAAAAAGGTAGCCGGTAGGAAAATGAAAAAAAGAAAAGAAAAGGATAAGGTTTTAAAAGATATTAAGGGAATAATTATGGTTAAGGGTTTTGGTTTAAACTTTTCAGAAAATAATCTTAAGTACTGGAAATAATTAGAAAGAAATATGAGAATTTATAAAATAGAAATTAATGACTTGAATTGAAAATCTAGTTTAGAAGTTTAATTTGTAAAAATTTGATATTTATTTTGGGTTTAAGAACAAATATTTTTAAACAAGTAATGGAATTCAAAATTTATGGAATTTTAGAAATGAAATGTTGATTAAGATGGCCAAATTGGGTCTTTTAAAAATTTAGATAATTGAGCTTAAGAAATTTATTACATTTGAAAATTGGAAAGAAAATAAATCCAAATTGCGATAATAACATAGAATCTCCATCTATTACCAGTTGATATGCACAAGCAATATACACATATTAATGTCAAAGTCAATTTTAGTTTCTATCCTATACAAGCATACACATAGTATACACGTACCTGGAATTTGTTTCGTTTCGAAGACTAGTATCTACCGTTTGAGTTACACATAAATAACTCATTTAGAATCTTCTATATGTCTAGGTCAACTCTTTCTACATTCTTGTTATACTCATCCTTACCCTGCTATCAGCTAAGTTCTCGAAGTATTGTTTAATCCTTAAAAAGAAGAATTAAGTGGTCTCTACTCAGTTTGAGGCAATAAAAAGATGATTTTTAGAGTGTTATAATGTGCATAAACTAATGCACAAGTGGGTATAAGGTTAGGTATTACTTAGGGTCATAAAAAGGTCCTCAAGATGTACACAACTAAAACAAGGGGGAAAAACAAGGAGGAAACATGACCTTATGTTTCTTTTTATGTTCTTTTCCAAGCAAATTTCAAAAATTCATAGAAACATGGGAAGAACACGGGACAGTGTATATGCCATGGTATTTGCTAGTATCCTTTTATTAAAATCACAGAGAGAAACACAACTAGATATATATAAACATGTTAACCATGTTTTCTTCGAAAAAGCGACTTTCATACTGAGAGAGGTACATGATTAAAAACACGAGATCGTGTTTCAGTCGTGTACTTCTAGAAAACACTTTATTTCTCCATTCTTTAAAATTTTTAAAGTCGACACAATTATACACGCCTTTAAAGACACATTCTCAACCCTAAATCATATAACACCCTTCTAAACACATTCAAGATGCACGAACAATTTTTAAACATATGAAAATGACATTACCTTTCAATCCCTTTATATGTTCTACACATAATCCAACATCTAATATGTAGTAACTCTTTCTTCCTAGATCCTTCCAAAGTTTCACTTACGTTCTCATCTTCTCTTGTAAGAATGCGTTGTCATCACTAGAGAATTATGGTTTGATCATCTCTTCCACATAACTCATCGAAAGTGACATGAAAATTATGGTCTTTGTTACTCACTAGAGATTCTTGCTACAAATTTTCTAAGTTTGTCCCAATTCGTTAAGAGAAAGATTGCGAGGGTTCTATACGTGTGAAGAAAGATTAGAAATATAAGAGCAATTACTGCCTTTGTCCCCTCGTTTTAAACATTACCTACAAAGCAACGTATCTTTTTTAATATATGTTGGTTAAACTAAAGTGTTCTTTCTTTAAAATATTAATATTACTAAAACATGCTTCTTTATTTTACATTTAATTAGGATATTTCAATACATACATACATATATTTATATACTAGTTTCAGTTCGACCTTCACATTCTACATTGGAAGGGAAGTTCCTAAATTGTCCTTCCATTCTTCCACACTTGATGGAATTCGATGATAGTTAAAACTAAAAAGACCATATTCTACACATAAGCCCCATGCACCAATTCAAGAATTGTATTTTGAGAAGTATTTTCATATTACTTATACGAGTTCATATAAGTGACTATATATATAAATACAATTTATAATGCTCTATGGTATATTCATATTTATGCATTTGTTTCTAGTGAAAATACATATCATTTTTTTTGGTACTCGTACATATATATATGATGGGAAGGTCATAAGTTAAGTCCAACTGCTATGAGTTTGTCCAGAGTCTTAATTTCTTGGAAGATGCTCGGCTATTAGATCCCTAACTATTGCAAAAAAGGAACAATAAATAAATAAATTATTTAATAGTTAAAATAACAATATTAGTTGGTATGTTATCCTATATGCTAATGGCATAAGCAAGTCTTGACTATGAGCTTTACGGAAAAATCAACCTATAATATCGAAGCTTTCTAGATGAAGAATTTATGACCCTGGAAAGTTATGTATAGTTTCCATAGAAGATAGAACCGAAGGAGAAGAAAGCATGTAGGTATACTAACTTTTATAGATGTTTTCCAATGACTTTCAAATTCTTTGAAGCTTAGTACCTATAGTTCAATTTTTGCTTGAAATTGTAGAGGCAGTGTTACACAAATTATTGATGGAGTGGTTGTAAATGGTTTATCCATTGCTTGTTGGCCATCAAGATGGATAAGAAAGGTGGTGTCTCCGTTGCAATGCTCGTAAGGAAGACAATCAATGAAGAAGGAAGAACATGGTATCGATTTGGAGATACTGTCAATAGCTTGGTGTGAAAAAAAAAAAAAAAAGAAGAAGCTGAATGGTTGTTAAATTAGTGTCCTTTTTTCATTTGTGTTTTGTCCTCTTGCATGCATCTACATAGCTAGAATGCAATAGGGGTATTCAATCCAACAAAGTTGCTAATAGAGATTATTTTCATTAATAAACTCTTAGTATTTAGTCAAAAAAGAAAGCCCTCTGATAAATGTGTGAAATTGCACATTTTATCTCCTCTTAATTAATGAAAATATCTTTGGAAGGTAGTTAGGTTGTATCAGTTAAAATTGTTAGGTATTTAATTTGTCTACATATATATTATATATTTTTATTAATGTGTATTTATTTGTTTGGTTCATCACTTTTAGGTCATTTTCGATATCTTATTTTTATCGTTTTTAAACAAATTGTTTACTAAAAAACAAATATAGATGAAAAATATACATTTTTATTCATAAATGAATTAAACAGATAAAATATAAATAAGATACAGATGCAAATTAAACATAAATAAAATATAGATGAAAATCAGACTATCTAAATAGACCATATATATATATACACACATTTTTTGTTACTAATATTATTATTTGTACATGGTTTAGAATACTCCACAATAATAATAATAATAATAATAATAATAATAATAATAATAATAATAATAATAATAATAATAATAAATTTATTATTATTATTATTATTATTATTATTATTATTATTATTATTATTATTATTATTATTATTATTATTATTTAAGTGGTCTTTATATTTAGGAGTTTTGTGTATCCTTGGCTCTTCAAAATATCCTCAAGATTTCACCTAATGAGACAAGTTTATCTCGAAATTCTTATGGGGCTTACAAACTCAAAGTGACGATAGGATATTACCCCACAAATAGCAATGACAAAGTTTAGCTTCATGGGCCTCAAGTGGAATTTCTAGTGGGGAAATTGGTTGAGAGATTATTATATACTAACTGATTGTATCTCTTAGTAGAGACAAATATAAAGACAATGGCGAAATGCCTTCATAAGCCATAGATCTTTATAGTGTACCCAATAAAAAATACTAACACTGCAAAATTGTTAGGTTTTAGCCTCGTTTAATAAATGTCACAACATATAGAATGTGCTAAATATATTCTTCTGACATGGCATAATATATTTAGCAGTGTTTATTTTATATGCAATGATGGTTACTAAATGTGGCTAAAGTCTAATTTTCTTGCAGTGCAAGATCATGAGCTAATTGACTAAGTTGGTTTGATTAATGAGGATGAGATCTAAGGTATAGTGGAAGAATTTTTTCATAATGCCTTTTAAGCACTGCATTTGTTAGTCAAGGATTGAAGAAAGGTTTGATCTTGTGAGTGGGTCCTCATTCTATGTATATTTAAAGTGTCTACAATTTAGCTTGTAGGTACCGATTTAGGAATTCGAAAGGGAGTGCATAGACGATTTTCATGCATCTCCCTATCACTTTTACTTGAAATTTTGGATGTTGTTGGTATGCTTCTGGTCATTTTGTGAGAGTTTGTAAACCCCCAAATTTTTTTCGGAATCAGTTTAGCATAAAACCCTAAACCAGAAGTCAAACGGAACCCTAAAGGTCAACAAAACCCTAGTTTACCGTATCAAACTAAATCCGGCATTGCCGTTTTCTTTGGCCCTAGAAAACGAAGTTGGGATAATTAGCTAGAATAGTTCGTAATAACCATAGGTTTTATAAAAATTTTAGTTTCACGAAATTCGGGTGTCCTTCGAACCCGAACGGACACAGTTCTCGAAAAACGTGTCTAGAGGCCCGGAATAGTAAAAATATTCCGAATACACCGTTAGACTCGTAAAAATATAAGTTTTCCAAAAATATCAGTTTCGTAATTTTTCGGTAAGTAAAAATAACAGATATAGCTATTATACACGTATTTTCTTACTACCGGTACTTTAATTGTCATATCTACTTTACATTACACTATTCTTTTATCTCTACTTTTTTTTACACCTACTCTTACACTCTACAAAACCTATAATCTTAACTTTTTACCTTTCCCATAACTTTATATCACATCTACCTTACATATTACATCTTTTATTTCTTCAAAAAGTCAAAAAAATAAAACAAATACCTCTCCCCCATGCATGGCCGGCGCCTCCCTCTCTCAATGCCCTCATTTGTTTTAATTTCACTTTATTTTAATCACACAAAAATCACTCCTTAATTTCCTATAAATACCCCCCTTCTCTTTCACTTCTTTCATACCACTTCTACACTAAAATTACTCTCTCAAAATTTCTCAAGAATTTCTCTCCAAGAGGTTCTTTCAAGAAGTTCTCTTTAGCTTATCTCCTTTAGGTAAAAATTCTTCAAGAAGTTTCCATGTTCATCTACTTAGTATGAACTTAATGTGTGTTTTCTAAAACCATGAAGGTTAAGAAAGCAACAATAGGTTCATACTTTGTTTTTGTCCATAACCATAATTCCTTTAGGTTCATGTTCCTTTTATATTCATTTATGTTTCTCTTATGATCATTTATGTTTCTTTTATGTTCATAACTATCTACTATATCTATATAGCTATATATACTATTTAGAGTATATAAGCTCATGATCTTGCAATTTATTTACCTTTCATGCAATTTATTTACTTCAATGCATTTTATTTATTCCAAGTTGTTTTTAAGACTAGTCTCTAGTCTTAGACTTGTCCTCATCAAGTCAAAACAAGCTTTTCTTTCTTTCAATTTATATGGGACTAGTTTACTTCTTAGTCCCGAGAGCCTTAAAAAAGCTAAGACTCCAATACTTGACTTTATTATTATACTTTATGTTATTTTGGTTATTATTATCCTCATAATCATGTTCATTTAGATTGTTGTCCATAATTTTATTTAAACAAAAAGAAAAATTTTGTCACTTAGAAATAAGTTTATGTAAAGTATAAAATCTATAAAGCAACACAAAATAAACTCATTCCTTTTTCATGTTACAAAAAGAACTTACTATAATTTTATAAACTACTTTTACTTTAAAAAGCCACTTAAATCCTTATTATCCCACCTTGTTTTTCAAAAGAAAATATTTTGTTGACAAAATGGTTCTTTTCATAAGAAAGAAACTAAGATGGATGACTAAGGAAATTTTAAGTAAAGACCTTTGCAAACAAATAGGCAAAGAAAATTTATGGTTTGAAAATAATAAAGTTATTTCTTTCCAAGTTACAAGAAGAAATTAATAAGATTATAGAAATTAGTTTTTCTACAAAAAGTCCTTAATTGTTCCACATTGTTTTTATGAAGAAAACAAATTTTCATGCATGGATGATTATTTTTGAAAAATATGAGACATGAGAAAAAGAATGAGAAATATCAAGTAAGGAGTTTTGCAAAACAAGTAAACAAAGGAATTTACACAAGAAAAATGAAGAATAGCATATTTCCTAGAAAACTTCAAATATAGTATTAATGTAACTTAGAAAGTAGAAAATTTTATTTTCAAAGGTCACTTAGAAAAAGATAAATAAAACCAACATAAAACGTTTTTAGAAAATAAAGGAAACAAGGTATCCATTTCAAAGAAATTTACAAAAACAATTTCTGAAAAGCTTCAACCCGACATTGTTTTACCTAAGAAAAATAATTGGACAACAAGACACTTGAGCATGCTTAAATATGAGTTATATAGTTATAAAAAGAGAATTTTTCAACTATATAGATAACTAAGTATTTATCAAACAAATTTTAATTTCTTGAACCGAAGTTGTTTTTACTTGGAAATCTGTGGTGAATTTTGTCACTACTTTTTCAGAGCCTATATGGCCTTGTTTGTTGGATATAATTTTGGAAATGGGAAGATCTTTTCGAGTAGGTAGAAATCGGTATATTATATGCGCGATTCCGAGTTAAAATGACCAAGTTATGGCCATTTGAAGTTGGAACATTCCTTTATACAAACTTTAACGTTCTTTGACATTGTTTTGTCAAAATTCAAGAAAAATCATCAAGAAAAACTCATTGTGGGTATTTTCTTTGGCTAGGTGACCCCGAGGAAGGATTCCTTTACCCCGAGAACTATTACGATTAAGTGGAGTGTGTGAACGACTCATCCGCTTAGAGGAATAGACGATAATGGTATCGTGAGTCTATTTCCATTAAATGCTACACTTGTTGTGCTTGTAATTTAGTTGCACTAGAGTTAGGAAAAGATAAACCGATATGCATGTAAAATAATTCATTGAAAGAATTCTAAGAATATCGAAGCCAGAATTATTCTAAGTGATTGTTTTAGTTTATTATTGATTTGTGTGAAATTCCGTGATCGCCATAAAGTTGAAAATAATTATGTTATGACTTTATAAATTAATGAACTCATGCATACCACGAAGTGAGTCACATTGCATGGTTGGGTTATTATCCTTGGGTGAGAAGGATAGTAAGCTCATGTCGAAAGCAACACTTGGCGGGAGATCCGAAAGCGATTGCTTGGCGGCTTAATGGAATATGCTTGGCAGTAGATCTGAAAGCAAGGTCAATCAAGTAGATTCGGAATGCTCGACGATGTGTGCTCGTGAGCAAGAAAACTTTTTATTTAGAACTACTTGAATTGAGGTTATGTATCACCAAACCCCGAATGGAGGGCGTAAATCCATTCAACATATAGTTCCCGGAAAACTATATGCTTGTTTGCCCACGTGCTTGTGTATTACATTTGTTTGACTAAATCATCTTGTTTGAATCTTGTTACAAGAAGTTATTTATGGAAATAGTTCTCACTAAGCCTATTAGCTTATACCCCGATAGATATCTTTTGCAGTTTCCTTACTTATGGTTAAGGCCACGTGGACCATGCGGGCAGGTAATCTCTCTTGAACATTAGAAACTTGAGTAAAGTGTAGCATAGTATTAGCATGCAAATATTTATATAATAGATTAGTAATTTAGGGAATTGTCCCTAAGTTTGTAAAGTCTTTGCCATGAACAAATAATTATTGTGAATCATCTTTTCTTAATATGTTTCTATATCTCCTTAAGCTTCATAATTCCATATATGATCCTCTAAAGTTGTGAAAGTACGCCTTACACTTAATATAAAAGCTTTTGGGAATGGCTAAGGTTGTCATACTTAAGCTTTAATATTGAGTGTGGCGGACTGTCACGTTTAGGGTACCCATTGAGGCGTGACAGAGTTGGCTTCTAAGAGCAACCCAATAATATGGTTTGGAGGATAAAGATTGGGTTTGTCTTTCTTAAAGCCATAAGTATATATATTCAAAGGTGTTGGCTCATTCATAAAGGGGTGAAAGTAAAAAATTGTTGTCGTCAATGCAACAAGAACTACCAATTCTAAACTAGGCGGGTAACCCCCATCATAATGAAATCCTTAAAGAAGCTTGGAGCTAACAATCGAGAGACTTTAAGGAGACAAACCAGTATATAAGGTAGATGAAAAGGAAAGGTTTTGGTCATATTCATACCATGAGAGTGATTAGCATCTATCGAGAGAAGGCTTTATATCTTATTGCTCATGACTATTTCATGGAGATGGAGAACGAAGCTCGAGGTATTGTTCAATCTCCTTAGTTGTGCTAAGATTAGGCTAATGAAGGAGATAGGATTCTAAGATGTTATGTGTTTGGGGGGAGGGGAGGGGGATTGTTTAGTCACATACTTGACATGGATTTCTTAAAATTATGACCTTGTTCATCTACTAACTTCCCTCTCATTTTGTGTGTGTGTTTTTTTAAGTGTCAAATCTAGCAAGTTCGTGTTTCAAATGGTAGGGAAAAGAAAACGAGCTAGGGTTGCCTAATATTCCAAGATCCACCAAAGAACCTACCAATCTCCTCACTCTCCCTTCTATAAGATCTGTGATGAGTCAACTGAATATCAACTTATCTCTTCTCAACGTTGTTTTGTCCTTGAAATCCAAGAAAGGCATGAAAAATAGAAAGCTCCAATTATGATTGCTCCTCAGTCACAAAAAGAAGTATAAGTTAGCTGCAGAGTTACCTTTGGTGCTTAAACCTTTCAAAGGGTATAGGTTAGATGTAACGCCCCAAAGTTAGGATCATTGACAACCTGTCACGTGTCCTTATAATGAAAGGGCACGTAAAGGCACAAAACTCACAAATACTTCAATAAATGCAATCAAATAATCTCCAATTACATACTAACAAGGGTGTCTTCAAATCAGCAAACACATATATAAACACAATGGAATAACAAACCATACAGGGCACAAACAAATGATGGCTTATAGATTCCATCTAGAATAATCAACATACAAACCAATAATTAGGTGTATGCCCTAACGCAATACACTAGCACATTAAACATGACAATATAAACATTTTTAACTGGAGTGTTTATCATCTTGTAACTAGCACTCTCTATCTAGTAGTCAACAGTATAGTCTTCTCCATCAACGTCCTCCCTATAGTCTACTATGCCATCGTATCCAAACAAATCTAAAGATATAGGTGTCTCAATTGTACTTATAAAAGAGTAAGAGTGAGCTAAAACTAAGTATAGTATACCAACATACACATGCGTGTGTATAAACAATGGCAAACTCACATGCATCGTTATCATATGAATGCAACAAATAACCATTTAATTATCTATATCCTTTAAACCCAGCATCCAACAGAGGGATAACTCAGTATCTCAAAATACACATAAATATTTATACACACACACACATATATATATAGGTTATTGGGTACTTCAGAATAACCACAACCGACACAATATAGATCTACCTAGATTCTTTCAATGTGCAACTTCACTTATGGACAACGCCACACATGGATCATCAGGTTGCCGCAATATTAGCATGGATACTCTCCACTATTACCAATAGCCATGCACAATCATCACACACATTATTAAGCTAGATAGTTAATTAGTCAATTTAAGTTTCTACCCTGAATGAGCACACAATAGATAAAAGTATACATGTGCTTAGATCATTGATTCAGCTTAATTCAATTGCTAAAATACTATAACTTGAATGTACAACATATAAAAGTATTTAGAATTTTTTACATTTCCCGTCTTATTCCTAAATAACATTCTCTAGGGTCCTCACTATTATTCTACCGTTAATGTGGATATTTGCATATATAGTTAAAGGTTTAAATTGTAACAAAAAAATAAGGAAAAATAGTAATTACTTGGTAATAACAAAGCATTGAGTTTTTAAAGTAGTAATAAGTCTTAAAAAAGTAGTTTGAATAAGTTTTAAGTGTTTTTGAGAATGATAAATCAAGTTTTGAAAAAGCTATGTTGTACACAAGTTCTAGCACACGTTGTGTAAGGAGGTCATGTAGAAAGTAGTTTGGAGGCAAAAAGTACCTTTTTATGGACACAACCTTCAACACAAGTTGTGTAAAGACGACGTGTAGAAAGCAAATTGAAGGCAAAATGTAAACACCATCATATATAACCTTCTACATATGCCACATAGAAAGTCTTGTAGAAAACAAATGAAAGGTTTTTCGTCAATTTTACAAAGTTTCTTCGTTTTGAACATTAAAACATGACTTGGAACCAAACTCAACCCTTCTTAAAGACCCAAACACCAATTTTAACAAATCTTGCCACAAAGATTAAAATTTGCATGAAGAAATCATTTTACCTTATTATAAATCTGTCAATCCTTCACACTTCTTACTTCCTAAACTTTTTTTAATTTACAAATTTCCTCAATAATTCTCCTACAATTCATTGTTTCCTGATTAGAAAGCCACCGTCACACCAATATGGAAAGAACTTTGTCACTTTCACATTTGCTTTATTAGAAACAAGAAGAAAAGAAAATTATAAGTTACTATGCTGTCTTGTTAAGATTTTTTCAAGTATTTTCAAAAGGTTGTCCATGGGTAGGAAGAGGATGTTCTACAACGTATGTAAAAGAAAAGGTGAGAGGGAAAGACAGTTAATATTTTAATTTTATACGTTCTCAACAGCGATGTATTTTAAAAGATTTGTAGATGGAAAATGCACCCCTATTTTAAAAATGAAAAATTACAAACTTGCCTCTTTTACAATAATTAATATGCAATTATTATTTTTTCCTATTATTTAGTTATTTCATTAGGGGTAATCTAGGGTTTAGGTGTGTTGGGAAATCTAGAGACAAAAATTGATTTCAAAGACGCAGTGGAATGAAAAATATCTAGAAATCCCATTAGGATCTAAGCGATTTAACAACATCAATAAGAAAGTTAGAATTATCAAGCTTTTTCATTAATGCAAAAAAAAAAATGTAGATGAAGAAATCAACACAAATCTACATGTTATCAATCTAGTTCTATCAGATTTATGTGCTGCCTTTCAGCGAATACCCCCTGCCCGTATGCACATGAATGAACCCTTATCAGAATGCGAACACAAGTATGCTAGCACCTCATATTTGCAACTGCTATTCTTTTTCTCTTCATGTAGAAAATCTTTTTTTGTTCTTCTTAAAACGTATGTTTTAGGGTCTCTCTCTCTCTCTATATATATATATATATATATCTTTTGATATATCACCAAAGAGAAGATCACGGTTTATATATATATATAGGAATAAACTTGATCTAATAAATCATGTCATTTCCTAATCTAGACAGGTAATTAAGATTCATTGTTATCCATTATCTTTTATTTTAAAATAAAACATCACTTTCTTATTCTAAATGATATAATATATATAATGAATTTGAACATTTTCCAAATTAAATTATGTGTTCGTATTAGTTCATTCTTTGTATGTGACCCTATTAAATTCATTTAACGTTGGTAGTGGGACTAAATCTTATCTCAGTTCCACAAGTCATAAGTGGTATTTAGCAAGACATTATGACATCATGACTATCTAAGTTAATTGAAAGTTGTAAATCCGACACTACTTAATCCATCAATTATATTATAATCCTTTTGTTACCCGATATTTAGACTGAATATAAGGCATGGATTATGCCACCTTCATATTGTTCTGTAATATACAAATAAATAAATCATAGTGAAGGGTAATATGGTAATATAATGACATTTACTGGGGTAATTTTCTCATTTAACAAATGAAATTGATTAAACGAAGGTTGTTCGCAAAGGAGATGTGGAGCACCTTTAAGCCAGCTTAAAGCCGCCAATGTTAGACATTTACGCCATCGGTGTTGAAGTTCAGGCCGTCGATGTTGGGCCGGCGTATCTTCTGCAATGTCTATCATTCATGTTTTCAAGGCTGTTAGCTTTTATTTTAGGCCGCTCGCTTATCTACTTAAGCTGCCAGTCTATCCTACCAGCTTACGACATATAGTACAACATACAAATCTATATGTAGTTTTCTATTTTTTTAAGTTTCCAAAAATAGACCATAGCTTTCTTCCCTTTTCATAGCTCAACCTATGACAATTCTATGTAAGATTTTCCTCTCAATCTCTTATGGTTAAGATTCGGTTAGATCCTGATTCCTAAAGCATATAAATAAATTATAAAGAAGGGTAAATGTGTCATTTGATATAAAATAAGAGGATTATATGGCCAACTCTAATAAATGAGATATTATTATCAACCTTCACATTAATGAAGGTCATTTAAAGATTGTGGGGTTGTGTTTTTCCTATGCTAACCTTGTCTTATAAATAGACCTTTGTAGTCTAGTTTTGCCTTATCTTTTCCTAAGCAAAAACCCTAGGTAAGTGGGTTTCTTCTTCATCTTTCCATTGTTTTTTTAGGTTAATCCTTTGCTTGTAGGTTTTCTTTATTTTTTTTGTAAAGAAAACAATATTGTGGAGATCAATTCTTTGGAGAAACAAATCCTAAAATTTCTTGTGGATTCGATCTTGGAGATCAGGAGAATTTGAATCGAAACCTAGGTAAGGTGAATCGTCTTTTATTCTATGAATTTGGACAAAAACCGATTTTTGAATGGTAGTATGTTTCCATTGATGTGGATCTTAGGGTTTGGAAGGTTTGTGAAGATATCTCTTTTAGTGACTCGTTGATTCAAGGACAAAGGTTTGGATTTGAGTTTCTGATATAGGATTCTGATTATATTTAAATGTGTTTATATGGATTTATTGATTGAGATCAAATTTGTTGAATTATCAGGTTTCTGTGAAAACTTTAGGGATTTTTTAGAAAGGTAAATGCAGGTACGATCTTACCTTGTTTGTTGCTTATACTTGTAGGATTAGACATGCATATAAATTGGATCACTCTTGTAGGCTTTTAAATTGATTGCTGCTTGTATTTGGCTGTAGTTAGTAAAGACCTGTCAAACAATGATACTAACGTGACGCCCTGATGATCTATGTGTAAGGCTATCCCTAGTGGACTCGTGCATAGAAAGGATTCCAGTAGATTAGGTTGTGGTGTGAGAACGGTACCAACTGGTCTATGGGAACTATCCCAAGATCGTTTATATATATATATAAGTACCATTGTTTTTATCGGGGTTTGAATCACTGCGAGTTTAGGATTAGTTCGAAATGGTCCTACACTGTGTTGTTTGCAGGCTAATTAAAGATAATAAATTTATGGTTGTTGCATTTATGCATGTGATGCATGTGATCCTGTTTGATTTTTGTTCATGCGCATGTGTATGTGGTATGGCGTACTAGGTATTTTCACTCACCTTTTTCTTTTTCAGGATCTGAAGATGAGCCTATGGTATTCGAGCTTTCTGGATATGATATTTACATGGACTATAGAGAGGACGATAGGACAATGGACTATCCTGCAGACTTTTAGTTTTTAGATTATATGAATTAGAGGAACGGTTGGACTATTGAATTATATTATTTTACCTTTTTATCAGATTTTGGAGATTTCAGATTCAAGATGTAAGCTCTAAGGATATTATCTGTTTTAGGATGTTTAATTTGTCGGCCTTTGGATTTTTATGCCAACAGTCTTACATGAGGATTTTATAAATATATTTAATGTACTTTTCAGTAACCCTTTATGATTTTTTTTTTTTTGAGATTTATATATGTTATATTTGTGGTTTAGTATTTTATAGCATTTGCATGTTCTGTAGAAGAGATAATACGTGGCGGGTTATAATGCCTTTAGGTTTAGGGCATTACAGCTTATTTGATATCAGAGCTATAAGTTTTGATCTTATTAGATATAGGTTATGAACTCCTTAGGACAATGGACATCGATGAGTTGGTAGCAATGATAGGTTTTGTTTATCTAGCTTAGTTTGGTTTTAACTAGTAAGTATATATATATATATATATATATGTAGAGTTTTTATCTTTAAGTTGGTTTTACCTTTTATCTTATGTAGTCTGTTTGATTATGTTAGAATGCCTCCAAAAAAAAAAAAAAAAAAAAAAGAAGAGCCCATGATGCTGGTTCTTCCAGAGATGGTAAAGAGGAAGCTAATAGAGGACAATCACGTGAGAACTAGCACCCTAGAATCCATTACCACATGAATTACCACCACTACCAGCCCCACTTGTAGGTCAATAGGTGCTAGTGAATGCTGTACAGCTCATGTAGGTGGTGAATACTCTTTTGGGAGTAGTTACCCAACAACAATAAAATATGAGACAAGAGACTCAAAGAAACAATGGGAATGGTGGATATGGACCTAGACGTGTTGATGTCTGAGTTTGAACAAGTTTGTGGATCTAGTTTATAAGTTTGAACAAATGCCTAGGAGGCCACTTGAGGCACAGCTATAGATGGAAAAGGTAAAGAAGATCTTTGCTACCCCAAAATTCTTGAAAATAAGAAGGTGGAGTATGTTTCCTATTTTTTTCTCTCATTGGGAGATCAAATGATTGGTATATGAACAACAAGAAGCATATGATTAAAGTGATCACCTAGGATAATTCCATTAATGGAGATGGAATTTTAGAGATTTAATTTTCAAATATAGTAAGAAGTGTAGTATACATGATGCAAAGAAAATGAAGGAAAATGAAGTTAGTGTAGATTTTGAATAGAAAATTTTGATTTGAGATAAAAGATGAATATTTGGAGTCGAATAGAAGGATTTAGTGACATAATTAAAATGCATGAGAGTTTGGATACAAGATGGTAGTGTAAAATGTGATTGGTGGCTCAATGGATATAAATCTGTCGACAGAAAAATGAGAAGAATCATTATTGAAGAATAGATGAAAAGAATTTGAGAATGACTAATATAGATAAGAGAATCATTAAATCTTATGAAAGGTATCAAGGTTCATGTGGAATAATAATTATAAGGAAATGATGTGAACTTGGTGGGAAGGTTTATTACAGTGTTCGAACATGAGATTCAACATCATGTGAATTTGATGGATTTGACCAATTTTTCAGCTATGGTCAATAAGGCAAGACCTTGAGCAAGGTCTGAATAAGATAAAATATCATGAGACATAGAAAAGTCAAGTCTTTTTAGGTAAGCACCGGTATTAGAGTGAGACACAGATAACTAATGGATTAATATAATCAAGTATTGGTGCATGGATCATTGTATCTACATGTTGTGAGTATGTTGAATGTATGCTGGAATAGTTGTTTATAAACATATTTTTGGGAATTAGATTTTAATCTACCAAATGGGATTAGTTTATAAATAAGCTTGAAGTGCTTCGTTCTATTTGTAAAGAAAGTGGAGAAGAAACAAATTACTAAAATGAAAACTTGAGTAAGTGTGGAGAAAATTTTCATATTGTGGGTGAAGGTTTATTTAAGGTGAATATCAATAAAAGTGAAGATAACCTATATCAGTATGATGATGAAGAGTTAGACAATATGGCCAATGAAATAAAAGAAAACTAAATGATACTATTGAATTAAGATGACAATATTAGAGGTACTGAGCAGGCAAAGGTTTTAAGGTAAAAAGATGAATAACTGGAGTTGACCAGAAGGGACTAATGGTGTAATTAAGAGGCAGGAAATCCTCATAGATGATTAACAAATGGACTGTTAGCTTAGCAGATATAATATCGTAGACATGAAGATAAATGAGAAAGATCATATTAAAGAATAGAGGAAAAGTATTAAGATAATCAATCCAAATTAGAGAATAGTTAAATTCTATGAAGATATGAATGTATAGGTGGAACAACAATTGCAAGAAGGAAATGTGATCTTAGTGAGTGAAAGATATGAGAAATCTAAGGATGACGAACAATAATGATATTTGAACTAATATATGATGACGAGTTTTATGATGAATCTTAGAAAAGTGTATATGAGACCACATATATCAATCATTATATAAAATAGTTATACAAGTTTGGGAGGCAATTGGAATGGCACAAATGGTAAATGAAAATTGTGGATTAACTATGGTATCTAACAATAGTGGAAAAAAAATTGATTAACCAATAGAGACATAGATGTTATAATTATCCAAAATAACAAAGTAATGTAAGGTCTGATCATTAGAGTTAGAGTTGAAAAATCTTAAATTTCATTATTTGAGTTTTCTGATTTTTATTTGAAGGATTATAAGGTGACTACGTCCTAAAGAAGTTTCAATGGAAATGGTTGTAATTAGAGGTAAAGTATAATGGTCAAATAGTGTTAATGAGTTGGATCAAATTTTCTATAGTGCAATATAGAGTTATTCTAGAGGATGTTATGAAAAAAGATTTTTTGTTGAGAAGTAGGTTTGATAGTTATAGAAGGATACTAAATCCAAGCGAAGGACAATCACTTAATAATGGGGCAAAGAATGGATTTGTATGGTAAAAATTTTGGAGAGAAAGTGCAATATTAATCTTGATATCAAAGAAATATTGGAACGCTAAGGGTATTAATGTCAAAGGATGAGTTAAAAGTTATCTTTTCTCGATTTCCAACAAATAACATTAGTCATACTATCAATTTATTTAGCACAACCATGCATTTCTCAATCTTACTTATTGAAGGGCCTAAAGATATCTCTTTCATAATGAGAGAGAAAAATCTCATCTTAATCACTTATTTTCCTTTACATGATCCACACTCTGTCCACTCGTTTCGGATCTAAGGATTCAAGGAAATTATTATTATAAGAATCACTTATGCCATTAATCCGTGTAGTGATCCCATAATGAGTCAGTCCATTACTTAATTCTTAAGCATGCACACATAAGTTTGATTTGTATCTTCATATATATGAACATCCCATAATTATTAATGTAATCCCATAGATTTTATGCTACGGTTATGTTTCGGAAACCCTAAGGTCAACAAATACGTATCAAACCCTAATAGATTAGATCCGGCAATCCTGTGTTCCTAATCCGAAACAATGAAATTGAGACAGTAGTAGATAATAGTTCGTAATAATATAAGGATGCATAAAAACATCACATTCAATAATTTTTTGTGTCTTCCAAATACAAACAGGATCAGTTTTCAAAAATCGTGCCTCGGTACCTCCGACGGCAAAAATATTCTGATAATGCCAATAAACTCGTAAAAATACAAGGATTTCAAAAATATCAGTTTTATAATTTTTTGGAATCTAAAAATATCAAATATAGCTTAATTATACGTATTTTCTTTACTACCGGTATTAATTTGTCTTATCTACTATTCATAGTACTATCTACACTATTCATTACTATTCACCTATCTCTACTTTTTCTACACCTATTTGTACACTCTACCATATCTGTTATCTACTTTATACTTTTCATATACATCTTCATTCACATCAAACTTTACATCTTATTATTTTTAATTAACAAAAATACAAAACAAAACAAAACAACCTCTCTCTCTCTCCCTCTCAATTATGTCGGCCACCCTCTCCCTCACACACATACGCATTTATTTTCTTTTTCAATTTATTTAATTCACTCAATTTCCACTCCAAATATTCTATAAATACCCCATCTCCCTCCGATTCTTTCACACACTCTTTCACTTTACTAAAACTCTCCCAAAATCTCTCCTCAAACACTTTCTACCAAATCTCTCTTTGCTTTCTTCACTACCCAATTTTTCTACATAATTCCAAGAACAAAAGTTCTTATCCTTTTCTTTCTTCCATGTCATGTAACTTAACATGACCGTGGGTATGTTTCTTAAACATTCTAATATTATAGAAGCAACACTATGTTCATGTTTTGTTATTGTTCATGAATAAATTCCATATTATGTTGTTTTACTATTATGTTGTTATTATGATCTTATTATTATTATTATCATGCTTCTAACCTAACTTCATATATATGGTACTATCTATATATATTTTAAGAGCCTAAATGCTCACTAACTCACTAACAAGCTTCTTATTGCTTTTTCTTTTTTCTTTCTTTTTCTCTTTTTTTTTTTACACAGTCCCGGGATGCCTTGATGAAGCTAAAGCTTTGTTGTATTGTGGGCACCAGAATCAACTACATTTTAGCGATTAGTAGGAATCTGTATAAAACTACAAAAGATATTATTTACAAACTATGGCTTCATTGCCCGGAACACCTAAGCACCGAATGGAGGGGTAAATCCATTCAAAAATATGATTCTCGAAAAATCGTATATATTGTTTGCTCACGTGATTGCTTGAATCTCATATGCTTGATTAAATAACTTGGTTGGTTATTGATTGTTGAGTACTTTACTTGTGGTTTAATTCTCACTAAGAGAAGAAGCTTACCCTTTTATAGATATCTCTTGCAGTTTTCCCAATTATGGTTGAAGCCACGGGAATATTTCTCTCAGGTATTACTTTTTGGCTTAAGAAGTTTTTGGAATAAGTTAAAGACTAGATGTAGATGTGGACTTAGACTTCTAAGTAAATCTCCTTGTAATTATTTTGTTTAGACTTCGCTAGACTATATGATGAACTATATCTTTTAACAAAGGTATGCCCTTTCATGATTGTAAGACCTTATATAATTTCCTATTGTAAGTTATTATGTTATGATTTCCATTCTTAAACTACTATATGAATATCTTCTTAAACAACTTGTTTCAAAGTTGGTCCTTTATGATCGTGAACGTACACCTTACACCCAGTATTGAAGCTTATGGGATGATTGAGGTAGTTATACTTAAGCTTTAATATTGAGTGTGGTGGACTGTCGCATTTAGGGTACCCTTTAGGACGTGACAGTTTAAGTTGGTATCAGAGCATGGTTAAGAATTTTAGATCATAACAATAGAAATGGACTTAAGAAGAAAGCAGATAGAATGGAAATTAGAAAGACTTAGATAGTTTAGCATGGGTAGAATTAGTTTTCTGACACCTTTTCTTTTGTGAATAGATATCTCTAGGAGAAGCCCACTTAGAGGCCCAGAAATTCTGGAAAGAACCCGATGAAACCCTTATTAATTATCAACTAAGACTTAGGGTCCTTTTCGAAGAGTTTGCTTTAGTGAGAAGACCGAGTCATTGAAGGGGATGTTTGTTTTATGGAAGAAGGGGTTAAAATACACCGAATGGGCCAAAGTTATTGAGAAAGTAAGATATTGCCCCCTTAAAAGGAAGAAGTGGTTGGAGTCAGAGGTGATTTACGCCATCAAAAACATCTCTTTATTCACTAACAGTGAGTCCATGCTTCAAGAAGCAACTTTTGTATTGAGGAAAGAAGGAGCACCCACATTTCTCGATTTCCAAACTTTGAAGGAAATTGGACCATTATTCATCTATGCTCATGATGAGTTGAAAGACCACAGCGAATGGTGTAAAGTCCATTGTGAAGGAGCCTTCTATTGGCATGGCGTGTACCAGAATATGCTCAAGCCACCTAGCGATGAAGAACCTCAACTACCGTCATTTACAGGACTTCAGCTTGAAGACGATGAAGTTCTAGTAGATATTGGATCGGGCAAGGCCGAGGAAGGAGAACCCAAAGAGGAGGTTGAAGAAGAAGAGAAGAAGAAGAAGAAGAAGACCTTGAAGAGGATCCCAAAGAAGACCCAGAGGAAGATCTGAAAGAGATGCGTGTAGAGAATGAATCTACCATACCCTGGGAAGATCAGTGGTCGACCAAAGAGGAGGATGACCTACATGGAAACCGACAATATCTGAGGAGCGACAATCTCAGCTGGCAGCTATAAACCAAGAAACTACCCCGGTAATGGAGGTTGATGCCATACCATCCAATCCCCCAATCATGAATGTTGAACTCGAAGACGGCATGATGGAACCCTGCTTGTAGAGGAATGCTTATGAGCAAAGTGAGTACTCCCTAGGTCGCCGAAGTGTATCTCGGGAACCGATCCCACAACGTGCCCTAGAAATGGATTCCCGACTCAACCAGATATTATTCTATGAGGACAATGGAATACTTGGAGAAAATGTGATTGCCAACCTACCTAATAGGGTAAAGGAAGTTGTAAGGAAAAGAAGAATGACTGTGACCAGTATTTGCGCAACTTTATAAAGAGGCCGAGAACTTGTCTAGTAGAAACCCGGTGATGCACCATCCTCATGAGGTTTTGCAAAAAGAAAGAAGGATGAAGAAGGAAAGAGGAAGGAAGTTAAGAGTTTGACTCAAGCTTACCCACATAGTCCAATAGAAAGTTTTGTAAAAGGCCTAATATGTTAGGTCGGGTAGATTAGATTTTAATACTTTGCAGAAAGGTGTTGTTTGTGTTTTTTCCTTGTAATATTGTTGCATGGTGTTATGTTTTGATTTCCTTTATGTAAGGGTCTTGTACCCATTTCTTATTTCAATGAAAAAGTTTTATGTGGATTTCAGTCTTGATTTAAATTTCCTTATCTATTTCATGAATTTCCATTTCAAGATTATAATTATATGCGGTAAATTTTTGTGATTTCCGTTATATCTGTTTGAAGACTTAATAAATTTATAGAAAAGATTAAGCTCACAAAAATTAAAATCTAAACAGTCGAAGAAGAGGGAGAAGACGCCAAGAGCAAAGTGCTTCGAATCATCCCGAGGAAGAAGCAAACCAACCCGCTACACCTCCATAAAACCCACCTGCTGCTGACCCGTAAGTAAACTTGCAATCTACTCTCGGACAGCTAGCACAAGTGTTGGAGGCTCTAAGTCTAAATGTGTAAGCATCTACACCACCTTAACCATAACCCATGCCACAAGCTTCGATAGAAGTACTTACCCTAAGAAGTGCACAATCTCAAATTGTGCCCTTACTGGCATCGCCACCACCCAGACCATATCAAAAACTTTACCCGAGTTCATTAAGAGTAATTGGTATTTTGATGGAGCTTTCGAGAAGCTAGATGAAGCTGAAGATTAGTTAGCCCAGATTGAGAGATCATTTGATGCCTTTGAAGTGCCTCATCATTTGAGGATTTCCTTTGGCACTTATATGTGTCGTCTTAATGCCTGAGTTTAGTGGGAGTCTAAGAGATGAGAGTTGATGCCATTCGTGACGTGGGAGATGTTCCGACAAGAGTTCCTGGAGAACTATTTTCTTGAAAGTTTGAGGGTTCAGTATAGTGTTTATTTTCTGCATATTGCTCAAAGGGGAAGGATCGTGGAACAATATGAAACCAAATTCAATCAATTGCTATAGTATGCACCAGATTCCTATAAGTATAGCGAAGAACTCAAGAGACAAGTCTTCTTAAGTGGTTTGGATGAGGAGCTACGCCTTAAGTTGGAAGAGTTTGATATATGATCTTTCAAAAACTAGTTGATAGGGCTCGGATTATCAAAGGAGCCAAGAAAGAAAGACAAGAATCGCAGAGAAGAAAGCACCTATCTTTAGACAAAATTTCATGAGAGGTCAAGCACCGCATAACTACATAAGAGGTTTCGACCTATTGGCAGTTTCAAAGGGAATGATAATAGTGGAAAGTTCACACCAAAACACTTTAGCTGCTGGAAGTGCAAGGGGATGCACTATCCAAGGAAGTGCCCTTAACTGCAAGGAAAGTGTTATTTATGTGGAGACCCGAGTCATAAGATGCCCAAGTGCCCGAAGAAAGCAATAAATACTTACTATATTTGCAAGCAAGTTGGGCATTTTATCAGTGAGTGTCCTCAGAAAAGAATGCCCCAACTAGATCATCTGGTGGATCTGCCCTAGCAAGGTCCGGAAAACGAAAGCGGGAAGGGAATCGAGCTGGATCATCAATGCCCGGATTCCGTATTTACAATATGGAAGGACAATAGATGTGCGAGGAGATGGAAGAGGAAGGAGTAAAGTTGGCTGCCCTCAAGGAGGATGAGGACTTCAGCTATGACCTGGTCACAGGTTAGCCTTAAACCCTGAGTTGTTTTGTTCTTTCTTTCATACGACATAAGATAGCATATATGTATGTAAGTTGTAGATTTATAAATAAGTAGGATTGTGGAATAGGAGTTTAGTAATCCCTCGTGTTAAAACATAGGAGAAATACGAGTAGCTTATCAAAATGCTTATGCCCTTTTTGATTCTGAAGCGACTCATTCCTTTATCACACCTAGCTTAGCTAAGGAGACCGGACTACCTATAACCGCAACCACCTCTTGTTTTAGGATAAAACCCCTTACAGGAAGTGTTATGACAACAAAAGAGATGTTGAAGAATTGTCCATTGATCATATAAGGATGTCTTTCCAACTGTGATTTCATAGCGATGGAAATGACCAAGTACGAAGTGATCTTAGACATAAGTTGGTTGTCTCTTACAAAGGCTAAGGTTGATTGTCAGAATAAGAAAGTGAAATTTTTGGATCAAGAAGGAGAAAAAGGTAACGTTTGTTGGAGAGTCGATGGTTTGAAAAGAAAAACAATTGTACTCATTTGAGTTGATAGAAGGACATGACAATGGAGCCGATAGTTACAATGATAATGAGAAAATGGGAAAAGAGGAGCCTATTTTGGAGAACATTCCCATTGTTAATGAGTTCCCGGATGTTTTTTCGGAGGAGTTGCCTGGATTACCACCATAGAGAGAGATCAATTTCAAGATCTAGTTGATGGCAAACACGGAACCAATATCAAAGGCACCATATCGTATGGCACCCGTGGACCTCAAGGAATTACAAAAGCAGCTACAAGAGTTGCTAGACCAAGGATTCATTAGACCGAGTGTCTCGCCTTGGGGAGCTCCGATGTTATTTGTTACGAAGAAGGATGGATCTATGAGGCTCTGTATAGACTATTGAGAGCTCAATAAGGTCACCATCAAGAATAAATATCCGTTGCCACAGATTGATGATCTCTTTAATCAACTGCAAGGAGCAAAAGTGTTCTCATCCATTAATTTGTGTTCAGGATACCACCAACTAAGGATCAAACTGGAAGATGTGTCAAAGACGACGTCTCGAACAAGATATGGACACTACGAGTTTTTGGTGATGTCTTTTGGATTGAAGAAAGTGTCACGCCCCAACGGGTGCCCTAAATGTGACAGCCCGCTGAACGCAATATTAAAACTTAAGAATGACTACCTCAGTCACTTGAAAGCTTCCATATTGGTAGAAGATGTACATTCACATCAAAGGGAGACCGGTGGAGTAATGCATTTTAAGATATTGGCAGCGGAACATGCAAAATAACACTTAATATATTTCATTGAAATAAAAAGTCTTACAACTTCTAAGGGGCATTCCCTAGATAATTTCATATCAACATGGTCTTGCTAAGATAAATAACAAAAGCTAGAAGATTTTAGAATAAATAACTCTAAAACTTCAAAATAGAATTCCTCCAAAAGCTTCCCAAAATAAAGATTTTACCCGGGTGCTCAAGATGGTCTCGGGTGCAACAAGATAATCCTGCAATATCAAAAGTCTATAGGGGTATAAGTATAACTAGCTTAGTGAGATATTCCTCACGCAAAAGTACTCATAACAGGCAATCAACCAGGTTTATTAATCAAGCATATAAAATGCAACAACCATATGATCAAACAGTACCTAAGACTATCCGATTTCGTATGTGTGATGATTTACCCCTCCATCGGTGGTTAGGGAATGCTTTGAACTGGGTCCCAAATGACCTCCTTAAAGTTGCACGCGTCTTAGGCTTCCAACGAACCATACTACTAGTCCTCGGGCTTTCCTTACCCAAAGTGATCGATCCGGCTGGGCTACAACTTGAGATCGTATTCCCCGAAAGTCCTAATGTCACCCCGCCCTCGCAGGCGACGACAACGTGATGCCAGGGCAGACAACCACCACTGGCCCCCTAGTGGTAATGGCCAACACCACCATTGTATCATGGTGACCCCAACCAATGCATGCCCCGAAGGGTACCACGGGCACTATAGGTATTGTTACCCTTAGGCAGAGTTGAATCCACTCTGCAGACTCTGGGATTCGAACCCCAGACCTAAGGCTTTTGCCTGCCCCAAAGGCAGCACCTTTCACCAATTGAGTTATGTCACACCCCGCCCCTGCAGGTGACGGCGATGCGATACCAGGGCAGATAAACCACCACTAGCCCCCTAGTGGTAATGGCCGACACCACCATTGCATCATGGTGACCCCAACCAACGCATGCCCAAAGGATACCACGGGCACTATAGGTATTGTTACCCGTAGGCAGAGTTGAATCCAGTCTGCAGACTCTAGGATTCGAACCCCAGACCTAAGGCCTTTGCCTGCCCCAAAGGCAGTACCTTTCACCAATTGAGTTGCCTTTTTATGTCACACCCCGCCTCCGCAGGCGACGGCGATGCGATGCTAGGGCAGACAAACCACCACTGGCCCCCTAGTGGTAATGGCCGACACCACCATTGCATCATGGTGACCCCAACCAACGCATGCACAAAGGGTACCACGGGCACTATAGGTATTGTTACCCGTAGGCAGAGTTGAATCCAGTCTGCAGACTCTAGGATTCGAACCCCAGACCTAAGGTTTTTGCCTGCCCCAAAGGCAGCACCTGTCACGCCCCAGCGGGTACCCTAAACGTGACAGCCCGCCGTACGCAATATTAAAACTGAAGAATGACTACCTCAGTCACTCGAAAGCTTCCATATCGGTACAAGGCGTACATTCACAACAAAGGGAGACCGGTGGAGTAATGCATTTTAAGACATTGGCAGCGGAACATGCAAAATAACATTCAATATATTTCATTGAAATAAAAGTCTTACAGCTTCTAAGGGGCATTCCCCCGATAACTCATAATAACATGGTTCTAAATATACCATAACTAAGCTAGAAGATTTTAGAAGAAATCTACTCTATAACTTCAAAATAGATTGCCTCCAAAAGCTTCTCAAAATAAGGATTCTACCCGGGAAATCAAGGAGGTTGCGGGTGCAAAAGATAATCCTGCAATATCAAAAGTCTATAGGAGTATAAGCATGACTAGCTTAGTGAGATATTCCTTACGCAATAGTACTCATAACAACAATCAACAAGTTTATTAATCAAGCATATGAATGCAACAACCATATGATCAAACATTACATACGACTATCCGGTTTCGTATGTTTGATGGATTTACCCCTCCATCGGTGGTTAGGGAATGCTTTGAACTGGGTCCCGAACAACCTCCTTAAAGTTTGCGCGCGTCTTGGGGTTCCAACGAACCGTACTACTAGTCCCCGGGCCTTCCATGCCCAAAGCGATCGATCCGGCTCGGCTACACCTTGAGGCCGTATTCCCCGTACGTCCTAACCCTCAAGATGTAGCTAGGCAGCTTACCATTCCGGTCCCACGCTGAGGAGTAGTAGCAAAACTTCGAAATGATATACTAAGTGATATGCATGATCAATTTATTATATGAGGATTTCAATATGACATTAAATCATTTAAAGCGATCAAACAATATTTGCACACATAACAATACATACATGGAAACATTTATATCAATCACAAATCGGGTTTCGATATACTTATTGTTCATTGATCGCACACAACGAATCACATACATAATTCCCATAATATCCCACATGCATATCAATTTTATCTTTTTCCTAACATCTAGTGCTCTATTCTACAAGCACATGCGCGAATACGTAAGCGTAAAGGAAACTCACTCGTCCATAGTGCTCTAGGAGTCGAAGTAATCCTCGGGGAAGACAAGTCGTGATCCTCGACACCTAAACAAAAGAAATACCCAACATGAGTATTTCATCCAAGATCTATTCAAGATCTATACTTCTATCTTAAAGAATTTGTAAAAATCGTATGGAATGGAAATTCCAATTTAAAATGGCCATAACTTGCTCATTTTAACTCGGAATTCCGCATATTATATACCGATTTCTACCTACTCGAAAAGATCTATCTATTTCTAAGGTTATTTCCATCAAAAGAAGTTATTTGGGTCTCGGAATAGTAGCGCACAGATTTGATACGAATTTTCTAAACTTCAAAACTAGAGTTTTCAAACATTACTTCACTCAAGGGCTTTTGTACAAAAATATAGATATATTGTATGGTTGAAAAATCCCTTGAATTTATGTATATATATGTATAAACTCAAACTATATGCATGAATGTGGTGTTGTCTCAACAATGGTTTTGTAAGACACATGTCTTGAAAGTGAGATAAGCTTAAGACTTGAAAAGGAGTTAGTTTTACTTTGAAAATTTCCTAAATTATTATAAAGGAGTATTTCTTCCTTTTAACTCCATTTCTTAGTTATTAGTCTTCAAAAGAAATTTTAATCTTTCAAGATTTTCATAAATTTATTCCTAGTAGTTTGGAAACATATAGTTTTTCTAACTATTTCATAGTTATATCCACTTTTAAAAGAAATCATCATATAAGTAAATTTTGGAAAAACTTATCTTAGACTTTAGTGTTGGAAAACGTTGACAATTGAATTTTTGTTTAGGTCTAAAGAAACTTTCTTATTTCTTTGAAAAGAGATTTTATAATAACTTTACTTTATGTATTTCTTGGTGAAAACCACATATTATTACTAAAACTTGAGCTAGCTTATCTAACTTTAGAAGAATATTTGCTTAAAATAATTTCAACCTTTAAGGAAAATAACTTCTTATGTGACAAAATTTATTTTTAAAAAGAGTTCTCATTCTTATTTTAAGAAAGCTCATTTTATTATGATTGAGACAATAACAACATATTCATGCATGAATGAGAATATGTAACCATGAAAAATATAAAATCAACATAATTAAAATAAATAAGAGCATAAAGGTAAAGTCAAGTATTGGGAACCTTAGCTTCATCAAGGAATCCCGGGACTAAGAATAGACTAGTCCTTAAAAGAAAAGAAAAGCAAGGAAATAAAATTGTTTTGACTTGATATGGACAAGTCTAAGACTAGAAAGACTAGTCTTAAGAACAACTTGAAATTAAATAAATTGCAATACTTGAAAGTAAATAAATAACAAGTGAGCTTATATGCTCTAAATAAACATATACATATATATATAGATAGATAATACAAATAATAACAATATCAACATAATAGTAACATAAAGAAAATAAAAACATGAACAAAAACAAAACATGAATAAATTGTTGCTTCTTTAACTCAATGAGCCTAAGAAACATACACTAAACTCATGTTAAGTTATATGAACATGATGAGAGAATATGAAAAACTTTTACCTAAAGTTTATGTGTTGGTTGAAGAAGAAAAGAATGGGTTGTAGTATTATGTGGGAATGGATTTCCTAAAGAAAAGAGAGACTTGAGAGAGATGTTGGGAGAGGAATTTTGTGGAGTGATTTTGAGAGAGTTTTAGTATGAATTTTTGTTGTGTGAAAGAATGGAAGAGGAAGGGGGTATTTATAGATTTTTGGAGTGGAAATTAGATGTAATAAAATAAATTGGAAAAGAAAACAATTTGAGAGGAAGAGGAGAGAGAGAGTGGACGGCAAGAGCTTAGGGAGAAGAGAAAAATTGATTAATTTTGTTGTTTTGTAATAAAAAGAAGTAATGTGTAAAGTGTGATGTGATTAAAGTTGTATGGGGAAGGTAAATTGTAAGATATAGGTATGGTAGAGTGTAGAATAGGGTGTAAAAAAAGTAGAGATAGGTGAATAGTAATGAATAGTAGAAAAGTACTATGAATAGTAGACTAGACAATTAAAATACCGGTAGTAAAGAAAATACGCGTAAAAGGCCTATATCTGTTATTTTTAGATACCGAAAAATTCTAAAACTGATATTTTTGAAAACCTTATATTTTTACGAATCTTTGGTGTTGTCGGAATATTTTTGCTATCCGGTACTCCGGGGCACGGTTTTCGAAAACTGATCCCGATCGGATCCGAAGGACACTAGAAAAATTCGAATCTGATATTTTTAGGCTTCCCTATGTTATTACGAACCGTTTTCCCATTATGTCTCAATTTCGTTTTCTAGGGTTTAAGAACACGGGATTGCCGGATCTAGATTCACTAGACTAATCATAGAACTAGGTTAATTTTAGGGTTTCGTTTCAACTTCCGGTTCTTAGGGTTTGCTAATGTTATCGAAAAATCTAGGGGCTTACAGCACCTTTCACCAATTGAGCACTCAATTGAACTTGGCCTAATCCATTTCCTCACCTACCCTGTTAGCTCGTAAAACATAGGTTGAATACATTAAATGTGATATGTCTTATGAATTGCACTCCCTTAATATCGAACATGTATACAAATATTAGTATATTCATCTCAACCTTATCAAAATTACATTATACAATGTTCACAATGCAGCATCAACAATACATATAGTAAACATAAAATTTGTATAACCACTTCACAATACAACTCATGTGACAAGTAAAATACAATATGCTTCAACATTTGTATATAAAAAAAACACAACATCTACAACACCCAAAAATCTACAATGCAACATCAATAATCGTAAAAAATTAAGTGAAAATCACAAGAATCTTACTTGTGGAGTTTGGCATGTCCACTCATAATTTTAAGAATTGCTTGATTTTTTCATAAACTGATGTCTTTATAACACCTACTAATCAAAATTAATCAAGATAACTCGCCAATTTGATGAAAATTAGTGTTGTAATAGAGAAATTAGGGTTAGGGTTTATGAGACGAATTTAGCGATTTTTTCTTACAGCCGTTCGAATGAGAAATAAGAAGGAGATGACGGCTATATATGCCCGTCAAACACCTCTCAAGAGACAAGATCATAAGCTCTTGAACCCATCTCTTTAAAAAATGAGGATTATTTTAATACTGATAGCGATTTTATAAATTTTAAAAAAATTTAAATATTAATTTTCTTTTCCCTCCTTTCTAATGAAACAAATAAAAATAATAAGTTTATCCATTTCTTTCCATTTTCTTGTTTTCTATTGACTTTTTCCGAGTCCAATACATGTCTAAGGTCCTTATACAAAATAATTACTAATATACCATTTGGATGAAATTAATTATCAATTCCCAGTTGAAAAATCACGTTTAAGAAATAGGATATATAATTTTATACAAAAATCACGTGAAAGAATCGCGATTTAAAGTTGACTACAGTCGCAATATCACGATTATTAGTCACGATATATGTATTTTATATGGATATTGCAATTAATGATCACGATATTACTCCGTACGTCAAATATATATTACATTTTATAGTCACGATATGCACGTGTACATCACGTTTTAAAAACGTGATATACGTAGATTTACTGTTCATTCATATATTTTATGATAAAAACATGATTTTAATATGGTGAATTGATAATTATTTTTATTTTAACCTTATTTAATGAATTAATTTCAATTAGTATTCTAAACAAGAAATTAATTCGAATTCTTCCTCATCTCACTTCTCTTAAAATCCAAATAAAAGCCAAATAATGTGTTCAATGGAAAAAGAAGTGAGCGAAGTATAAGAGGACAAATAGTCCTAATCATCCTGACCAACTAAAGAAAAGAAAAGGCCACTCTCTCTCTTCTCTCCCCAATTCCATCCGCCACCACCTCCGTCACCACCATGCCCAGCCACCTCCACGCCTCTCTACGACAAAACACATCTTCTTCTTCCTCCTCTTTCTCTTCTTCTAACCAATCCTTCACGTCACGTCTCCTCCTCCTTCTCACTCTCCTCCCGCTCACTCTCGCTGCCCTAGCTTTCTGTCTCCAATGGCGCGGCGGTGTCACCGATCCAACCACCCACTGGTCTCCACCTGGATCGGAACGCCTTCTCTTCCCAGGCATGGAAAACGCTTCTCCTCTCTCCTCCGTCACTTCTAGTCGCCGCCGCTCTTCCGAAAAGGATTGCTCCAGTCTCGCTCGCAGTGCTTCGCCTTCGTTCCCGTACTTTCGCGACTGGAATTCCGACTTCGTTACGAATTCGAGGCCCAAGGTTCGGCATTTCGGACTTTTGAATTTGATTTGAGCATCGATCGCGTTTCTAGCTTTTTCTTTTAAAGTAATACAATGTGTACTTCTCCGATAATCATGTAATGGTATTTGATCGTTTTGTTATCCATATTGTTTGTAAATTAGGGGTTTTGGATGTAAAACATTACGCAGTTTATGAGGTTAAAAGCGGGACCATGATAAGTATGTAGTCACTTGTTTCTTTATCCGCTAAAATATTTTTCCATCTTTAAAATACCATTTATTGGTCAGTTACTACGAAAATTGAAAAATGAGACATTTTCCTAGTGTGAAATGACTTGTGTGGGGATTATTTAAAATGTGTGTGTTGTTTTCTGGAAAAGGCTAGGATTTTCTACTCTTTTTTTAATTTTTTAATTTTTTTCCTTTCTTTCCCAAGCCTAAAAAACGGAGATATATAGGGAAAATGGTTTTGGGAAAATACTTTTCTCAAACAAACAGGGCCTTGAAACTTAGTTCACGGTTTCGTGTCATAATGGGAGTAGAAAGGTCTGTCCTTGGAATTTAAAAAACTCCTTGCCAAAAGTGTGATTGTAATGCTTCATTGAATGTTTATTTCATGTCTCTGCTCATTATGAGTCTAGCAGGAAAAAAAAAAAAGGTGAAGGTGCAGTTGTTCCACTTGCTCTGATGAATGGGCAGCGAAAGTTGCATTTTGATTTGCCAAAAGGAGTGGATCTGCTTTCTGTAGACTTAACAATGTCTAGTGATTTCTGCTACTGCAGACTGGATCTGCTGTCTGTTGTCTGTCCAGGGTTCTTCAGAGACCTCAGAGACTGGTTTCTGAGAAAATTTTCTGGTCCCTAACCACCAATCGCCTATGATCTAAGCATGTATTTGTAATAATTATTATCGTTGTTGCATGTAGATTTGCATAATGATAATAAAAGTAATATTTACGTGCATTTTACATCTAGCATCTCTCGATTGTGCACAATTGAACAATTTTTATATTCTCTTGATTGTTGTTTTATTTCTTTTGGAACCTAATCATGGATATATGTATTTTATTGACTTCCTTGTCTTCTAAAACTGAAATTCTTGGTTTGCAGATATGCATAACAACAAGTACTTCAGCTGGTTTAGATCAGATTCTACCGTGGATGTTTTATCATAAGGTCATTGGAGTCACAACATTTTTTCTTTTTGTTGAAGGAACTGCTGCATCTCCTGCTGTATCCAAAGTTCTTGAATCCATTCCAGTTAAGTTCGGATTCTTTCAATTACCAAAAAAATGGTTTGTGATTATTTTTTGGTTCTTTGCTGAGTTTTGTCATCGGAAAGTTCAAATAGAGTTGTAATGTTTTTATTCTATAAAGCCTTATGGAGCATTACTGTGTTTCTATCCTTTAGGGTGTAAAGGTGATATACAGGACTAAAGAACTAGAGGAGCAGCAGGCTAAAAGGTAACTTGCTATTCCTTTTTAGTGGAATCACAATGCATGTATTAAGCCTTGACTACTGGAAAATTCTTCAAGAATTTTGGAGATCTTTTCATTGAGGGCATGAGAGGATTCATTCATGCCTCGCTTCCATGCATTCTCTCTATTGATTTGTGTAGTTACACTTTCAGATAATGCTATTCGTTTCTCCTATTTTCTCTTTTAGATTGCAGTGTTTCAATTGTGTTGATCATCTCATAGAATATTTGTTTGAGTTATGTCATCACTTTGTTCACATCCTGTTCCATCAGTCGGATATGGAACGAGACATGGCTGTCAAGTTTCTTTTACAAGCCATGCAATTATGAGCTATTTGTGAAGCAGTCTCTCAATATGGAGATGGCAATCGTCATGGCAAGGGTATTTTATTCCTTCATTTCCTATTTATTTATTGATTTATTTTTTATTTTGTGATGAATTGGCACTTGTAATGGAATATAATTTTGCTGTCTGAAATATCAGGATGCTGGAGTGGAATGGATAATTCATCTTGACACTGATGAGCTAATACATCCTGCTGGTGCACGAGAGTATTCTCTAAGGCAGTTGCTGCTTGATGTTCCTGAAAATGTGGACATGGTCATATTTCCAAACTATGTATGTCAGATTACTCGAACATTTTAAGGAGACTATTTAATAATTTTGTTTTCTATTTCTTCCACCTGCAAGTATTTGACCATGTTATTCATGGTTTGTTAGATTAATATTGTTCAACATGCTGTTTTTTGTAGGAGAGTGGTGTTGAGCGTGATGATATCAAGGATCCCTTTAGTGAGGTTGGTTTTTCTTAATCTTCCTCTCTTATTTTTTGTTGCTTCCAATAACATGTTTAGGCTATGTTCAGTTTATTTTTTTCCATTTATTTGGCATTTGTTTTATGCTTGTTTGAATTTGGATATTTGTCAAAAATAAATGGAAAAAAGATGGAGATTTACTTTCTCATATACAGATCAAATACAAATGTAGATAAAAAAATAGACATTCCAAACTGACTCTTAATTGGGTTCTCAATCTCTGTTGTATTGATGTTATCTGTTTGTTGTGTTGCAATGCCTGATCTTCCTATGCAATGATTCTCATGGTTTTACTTTTTCCAAGTACCCATTGGATGTTCAGTGTCTTTTCTGTGTGCCAATATTTATTTTAATTGCTGATGTTCTAGTACCTTGCATGGAAATTCTGAAGCATAGTCACTGGAGTAAACTTTCTATTTTATGTTGCCAGCATGTACCTTACCTTACATTGTCCCATAGTCCCAAGGACTTAAATCAGGTGTGAGATGGGTATTATGTTGTGACTGGTCTGGCTTTTGGTCACTGAGCTGCTTACTTTAGATGATTCTCTGAGCTCCACCTTTCTAGTCCTTTTGCAGATCCATTGTCTATTTAGTCGACATTTAAGAAATATAAATTTTAAGGAGGCTTTTCTAAGCTTAGCACTTTTGGCTTGATTAGAATTGCCATAATGGAATTAATTATTTCTTTTTATTCTAGTTAAAATCTTGCATGCCTATAAACCTGATAACTGGTTAAGGTTACCCACTTTTGGTGGACTTCTATTCTGTATTCTAGTTTCCTTCCAGAGCAAGCGGTTTTTGTTTTGTCCCAAGTGACTGCTTCTCCAGCATTTCAGACCCCATTCAATGCTTTTCACGAATGTGATCTTTCTTACATGAAGGGTAACATCAGTTTCTATCTAAGCCTAATTTTTTTAGTTTCTTCCGTCTTTCCCCCACACCCCACCCCTAACATCCCCCAACACCACCCAGCCCCCCAAACAAAAATATAAGTTGGCCATATATAACTAGTCAATTATGCTCCAAGCATAGCATTTGCTCCATAGCTATTACTACCTTGCAAAGCTATTATTGTGTTTTGTCTGCAGAGTAGTTATTCCACAAAAGTTTTATAGTTAATAAGAAATCGCAATTTCCTAGTATAAGAGGAAGAACCCTTCATTGATCTTTTTCTACTTATCATCATATTCTATTTGCAATATCTTGGTCGATGGTCAAGTGATGGACCAAGGTAAAAGTATATTGTTATTTTTAGATATATTTCTAATCTATTGCAATGCCATTTTAAATGGAACTTAATAAAGTAAGAGTTAGTACTTCTCTATTCCATTCCGTAAGGATTGTAGTTCCATTTAGGGGTGTTCATGGTTTAGTTTGGTTTGGTTCAGGGGTCAAATCGAACTGAACTGCATTTGATACGGCTTGGTTTAAACCTTTAATGAACTGAACTGCTTTTAATGATTTGGGTTTTGAATCGAATCGCTTCAAATGCGGTTTGGTTTTGTTTGAACCGCTTTTAAAAGTATTTAGTTCTGATAAATAATATTAATAGACATTTGAGTTTCCAAGAAAGAAAAAAAAAAAAAAAAGATGTTTAGATTGAGGCATGTTATGCAAGAATTAAAGTTACTTATTATTATATCAGGTTGTGTATTTAATAATTTCAAATATACATATTATCTCGTCCTACAATATTTTTCAATGTGAATTTAAAGTAACAAATATTTTTAATAAATCTATAATACTAATTAAAGAAAATTGCATTAATTTGTTGTTTATTTATAATATTCTTTCCTTACAACATATTTAAATTTCCGTTGTACCAATAAAATGATTCTGCATGTTCTAAACTCAATTATATCGCTTTATTTTAATTTGATGCATGTCTAATAGTTCTAGGAAGAATTTAAAATTAATAAAATAGGAAAACAGACTAGGAAAGTTTTGGGACGAGTAAAAGATTGCTTATTTAATATTATTAGATAAATATACATTTAATGGTGTATTATGTAAAATATATAATGTGAAATATGTATACAATATATATTTATAAATAATATTAATGTGGGTAAAAATGTAATTTACATTTCATAAATTGGAACGGAATAATTTTTCCTAATAAATTTATAAATTGAAATATTAATCAATTCCTTTTTAAAGATGCTTCTAAATACAAGAATGGTATAAGAATTCAGAGATATGATTCCATTGCAAGTTTATTTTAACGTACTACATACATATTGATATTAGAATGCAATGCCAGATGTGACCTTAATATTTAATGTTTGAAAGTTATAAATAAATAAATAAATAATATGGCTCTTTTTTTTTTTTTATTTCTTTTAATGTGAATTGGTTTGGTTCAGGTTCAAATGGTTTGGTTTCCATAACTGTTTAGATTTTTCTTGAATTGAATCGCAAATTGAACCAAAATATAAAAGAACAACATTTTGCAGTTCAGTTCGATTCTGTTTAACGAACAGCCCTAGTTCCATTATGACTTATCATTTTGCCAACCAAACGCGTCATAACATTCTAGGTCTTTGGATGATGACACAACCAGTCTTTTGCATTCTTTCTAGATGCATGTATATTGTGCCATATTTCATTCTGTTAATTATCATCTCAGGTGTCAATGTTCAAGAAAAACTATGACCATCTTCCAAAAGACACTTACTTTGGCATGTACAAAGAATCTACTCGTGGCAACCCAAATTACTTTTTGACTTATGGAAATGGGAAATCAGCCGCTCGGATACAGGATCATCTTCGTCCTAATGGAGCACACAGGTGGCACAATTATATGAAAACACCAAAGTATGGGAGTTTCTTGTTCAACCACCTACATTTTTTTTTCCTTTCCTGGCTTTCCTATTACAAAAAATTTTCTTTAATTGAGTTTTCTCATGATATTTCAACTATGTTTTCTTGTATACCTTCAGTGAAATCAAGTTAGAAGAAGCTGCTATTTTACACTATACATATGCCAAGTTCTCAGATCTGACATCGCGGCGTGATAGATGTGGCTGCAAGCCAACAAAGGAGGATGTGAAAAGATGCTTCATGTTAGAATTTGATAGATCTGTGAGTAATGGCTTATTCCGAGATATTTATACTAAGAGATATATTGTCTTTGTTGCAATTTGAGATGTCTCAGTTGCAGAGTACTGCTTTTGGTATCCTACACATTTGAACAGTTGAACTTATTGCATATGTAAATATATATATATATATATATATATTGGTGAAGATGGAATGGAAAATGGCTAATAGGGAGCAAAAGGGTTGACTCTATTTAAGCAAAAGAGATTTTGTGTGAGACTTGAATCAAGTGCAAACATACACAAATCCTTTAATTCTTCAGGATTTCTTGTCTAATCATCCTGAGATAATAATTCCAACCGAAACATTGAGAATTTACTATAGAGAGCGTTGGTTTATCTTGATGATGTTCAGTATCTGAAGAGCTAGCATGGGTGACGATTTTGTTTTGGTTTTTCTATTTTTTATCCCCCAGGGTGGAGCCGAGGAGGTTTATACAATTTGCTGTACCTTAGCTCTATAAGAAACATAACATGTAAAAAATGCTCTCTCTAGCTGATTTAGGTCACCGAGAACACTGTCAGTTTGGAAAGTTTCAAATCTTCATTCCTTTCTCCTCTTAGAAAATCTTCTAGAAGAAGAAAGCCCTTTATAGTTTTTAATGACTCAATATAAAAATTTACTAGATGATGTAGATGGCTTGGATGCTTTTATTTATGTTGCTACATTGTACTATATTTGCTGCTGGTGCTGCAAAATTTTTTTTGGGGGGTCAAATTGAAGCATTCATTTATTTTCATGACTGGACAAGTGCACGCTTCAGCGCATCCATGTGCACTTGCAGCAAATGAACAAATTGATTCTACTAGTATTTTGTGGATAGATGAGGCATATGTATGCTTTGGAATGGCTTGTGCTGTTGTTGAAGAATGGATTTTTCACAAGCAAATTTGTTACTTTGCAGGCATTTATAATGCTTCAACTGCAACTGAAGATGAAATGCTAAATTGGTAAGTATTTGGATCTTGAAGTATTTATCTTAATGCTAAACTGGTTATTTTTTTTTTAAACTTCTATGAGGTAGGGAAAGTAGATCATTTATAAAAAAACAATTGAATTCATGAAAAATAATCGAAGGAAAATTTTTTGTTGTTAGTCAATAAGTTTTACAATTTTGCACAGATGATTTAATTGCTATACATTTCATTGCAATTTCATATCATTTGGGTGTTCTATTGGTTAGGTATCGTGAACATGTTGTGTGGGGTGACAAAGATCTCAAATTGAAGCTCTTGAGGAAGGGCATTTTGACTCGCATTTATGCCCCCATGGTAAGACTAGCTCTTGCCAACTAACACTAGTCTTGATGTGCTTCATGCATTTGCAACCTTGGGAAATATTTATGTTAAGTGCTTCACATGTAGATAAGAAGTTATGAATGGTTTCTTGTGCTGATAAGGCTGTGAAGCTATTAACTCTTCTTGCCCAAATGAGTTGGTCTATTCTATATAACTTGCATATATGTGCCCATAGTAAGACCAGGTCTTGCATCTTAATGCGTGTGCACCTTGGAAAATATTTCGGAAGTGCTTTACAAGTAGATAAGAGGTTGTGAATGGTTTCCTGTGTTGATAATGTTGTGAAACTACGGTGAATTCATCTTCCCTGAATGCATTTTGGTATGTTCTATTTAAATGAGATCTATTTCTTATGCACTGGTACTGGTCTGATCGAAATAGAAGAGTGGATAGGGTATTGATTATTTATATGCGATGTTTGATGCTATAGACAGGTGGAGAGCATGTCTGCATAGACCAGACAAATTGGTGAATATGTTATCTTGAAATAAGGGGGAGGATATTGTGGGTTGCATGTTCCTTTTTTTTTAAAATATATTTTTTTATATTTTATTTTATTCTAATTTATATTTATTTTTTGGGTTTTTGTATCATTTAAAAACTATTGAAATTGGAAGAATCAAACCAATTTGACGTTATTTGTTATATCTTTATAATAATTATACGCAATGATCCCCAGCATACAAGAAAATTTTCTTACAGCTCTAATGCAATGTACCACATTAAATTGTAAATCCATCATCTAGGCATATGAAGAATCTAGGTGTAACTAAATAGTTTATGGTTTTTATGTTCTTGTTTGAATGATATGGTTCTTGTGCGATTGG
The DNA here is from genome assembly GCA_024138025.1 of Combretum micranthum. NCBI lineage: Eukaryota > Viridiplantae > Streptophyta > Magnoliopsida > Myrtales > Combretaceae > Combretum > Combretum micranthum. Next base: position 496,607 of record JAMXBD010000410.1, read on the forward strand.
CTTTGTTCCATGTATACCAAGGATTACTAATTTTCTGTGTTGTGCTTGTGAAAATTTATGCTGGCGTTCGCTAGGTACCAAGGTAACTAGGATGCCCTGATCCCACATTTCCTCTTCCATTGCCTTTAATATACTTCAAACCTTTAAAATGTGATGAGTAAATGTTTACTTTGTTGGTTTGACTTCGAGTGTCTAGAGGGCATCAAAGTTATTATTAATTTCTTGAAATATATTGGGATCCCATTCAAGAGTAAAAATAAAGCAACTCTATTGCTGAATAACAAAAGATGCTTTGGTCTTAAAATAAATGAACATAGTATTAGATAACTGTAGCCAAATTTATTCTTCCGGCTGTAATTGTTCAATGTAACTTACATTCCAATAGTGACTCATAATGTTCTTTCTTTTTGGCTATTGTTTATCTATTGATACGTATAATGATAAGGGGGAACTGGTGGTTTCAGATATGAGACTCGTGCATTTTTTTTTTGTTGGAAAATGAATGCATGATTTTATTCCACGTGTGCAATTGTTGATTGACCTGTGCATCTTTCTACCTAGTAAAAAGCCTCTTGTGTATTGCAGGCTATTATACAAGGTTTGAGGGAGTCTGGTGTCTTTAGCTCTATTATTGCATCTGCTCCTGCAACACTGTCAAAGTCAAAAGACAAGTTTTTATCAGATATCAGTAAAGCTAACAATGCTTCATCTAGAGCCGTTGCCTCTGAATCTCTTCCATCTCGAAAGATTGGAAGAAGTACATGGCATCAGGCAGCTGCAAGAAGAATACTAGACAGTGAAGATAGTGCTTCTCATGTCTCTGCCGTCCCTCCATTATCACCTCCTGGAATGCATAGCCACATGCTTTATGAATCACATTAGTAATTCACACACTATTACTGCTGCTTCTTCTCCTTCCTGCGTAGGTGTTTGGTTTAAAGGGGAGAATCAGGAAAGAAAAGAAAAGAGCAGGCAGGCTTTGTGTTGGGGTTCATTTGGTCCGATCCTCTGGTTCTTCCCGATCATTATCCAAGCGCCTTTGTACATTATACCTTGTTCTCTTGCAAAAAGAGACTTTAAGTACTCCATGCAGAATCTCCAATGTTATGGCTTATACGTAATTGTACGAGAGGATGCTGTACCACTGTTGTCTGAGATGACGCAGTTAATGTTTTGATTTACCCAGATTTCCTCTTTTGTCGGGGGATATATGGGGTGGGGACTGAGGAAGAATTCACAATTGCATTTTTACCTTGTAAAGGTTCAGCATTTTTTACCTCAATGAATTATCTGAATCCTTGCTCAACTAAGCTCTGATTTTATGTTGTTTGCACTGATGCAACTTGAATTACTGCTCAGTTGGTAACGTTATACACCGTGCATATCAACGCATCACAATCTAGTGTTTCTTTTCCTCAATTTGGATAGCGTTCAGCAGGATCATGTCCCACTCTCACGGCTTCTAAATCATTCTTTCACTTTTCCTTCACTAATTAGATGTGGAATCTAGAGCATGCAGGGCTTCACGATCATCTTCCACAAATTCTCCTGGCAAGCTATGGTGAACTCTTTCATTCAAGCTGTTTGAGCCGGCCAAGTTAAGCAAATCGATCAGGATTCCCCCCCTTTTAGGAGGTAGGGCGTAGGGGTTGCAATCCGGATTATAGATAAATAAATTAATCAGGCTTTGGTGAGGCAAACTCAGTTTATGCTTCGGTCACTGGGATTTTATTGAGAGGCTCCATATTTCAAATGAAATATGCAAGGAAATAGCTAATTTACAGTTAGGCTGAGGTTTTAATATGAATTACTTTTTAGGGTCATATTTGTTTTTAAGAAAATGTTCTCCCAACTTTTTTTCCTTCCGTATTTGCTTTAATCATACCTTTACATTTGTTATACATCATCGTAGAAAGATTGGTGTTCAGTATTACATGGTGGTAGACGCTGTTGTGGCGTTGATAATGTATAAAAATCATATGTTATTTTCCAATTGAAGTTGCATTTATTCAAATGTGTGGAAAAATATTAGTCAAGGTCTATGGTAAATGATTAAACTATGAAACATTCAATATCGGATATAAACAAGATAGATTTATGTGCTTTAGACACGTCTAAGTTTGGGGCATTCAAATTGCAAGACAGGTTGCGCCATTCAAATACCCGTTGAAGCATTGGATATTAGAAGGAACCAAGTTTCCATTTAGGCGGCCCTCCACTCATTTCGACGTGCCTTAAGCCATCATCTGAATGCTGGCTGTGGCTTGCCTCTAATCCAACGTCTAGTAAGATTAGTAAAGCTGAGCGCATCACTTGGACAGTTCAATCCAACTATTTAAATGGTAAAGTTATATCTTGCATTTTTTTTTTCCTTCACCCATTACGACAGAAAGGGAATTCGGATCTAGTACATTTTACTTGAGCGATCAAGAGAGATACCACTAGATCATTCGCTATAAAAATAAGATACTTTGTTTAATGATGCATATACTTACAACTTAGAATTTTAGATGACATGGCCTTAGTTTTTTATAGCACAAACTGCACTTTTTATTTGATATTTTATGTCAAGCCTAACAAATTTAGTAATTAATTTAGGTCTATTTAGCAGTTCCCAATCAACTCATGTATAATTTAGGATATATGGAGGTTTAGTTGTGTGGATTTCTCTGTTTCTTTTGGACTTTCAGATTCATTACCCTTGATTTCTTTATCTATGAATTCCATTTTATTTACTTCCGTGTTTAATATCATAAGGTAAATGTGTTTCTAGTAGGATTGTCAATTTGTCATTATTATACATTGTTTATATATTGGTATCGAATGTATGTTGTTTTTTTATTAATTCTTCCTTTTAAAATGATTTATGAATGACCCCTAACCCTACATAAATTAGGATTTTTGATACTTTGCAGAGATTTAAGATTTCAAATGAACAGGATAATGTTTCATTAATCATTATCAACACGAGCATAAATTTAAATTTTACATCTCACTCGTTTTATGCAGTTAGAAATTATGGTTTCAAATTTTTGCATCATCGATTACAATTTTATCCACTACCAAATTTATTCCAAGCATGTTAGGTTCATGAATGCTCGAGACCTGTGGTCGAGATTGCAGAAATTATACCATACTGGTGCATAATTTCTTTTCTATTCGAAAATTCAACAAGATCTTTATACGGTATCAACGCTTACCTTTTACTAAACGAGCAAGAGACTATAATAGATGAAAATAGAGAAAAAGAGAATAAAAAAAGAAAACACGCTCCCATTTTCCTCCCAAAACGTTACCGCTGATGGCGAGTTTCCGCATCTCCATCTCCAGCCCCAGCCATACTTCCCACTTTCTCTCTCCCTACCTTCTCCACCCGCGTCCGTACATCACAGTCAGGCCTCCTCTGCGAGCCCTGACTCTCTCTCCACCTCTTCGACTCTCCGACAACAGCCCGTTCCGGCTCCGCCTGAAAACCCGCGCTCCGACGACGGTGACTCGAGCCGGTGCCAGTACGAGCAGTTATGTCTTCGCCTTCGTGTTTCCTCTCTCTCTCTTGGCCATCACCATTTTTGCTTCCATTCAGATTGCTGATAAACTCGACAGAGACTTTCTCGAGGAGGTTTATCTCTCTCTCTCTCTCTATATATATATATATATAATATCCTTTTTTTAAATCTTTGTATGTTTTCTTGAAAAGAAAAATTAATGATAACAACAGAGGCTAATTATGCACTCGCGTGTAAGAGAGTTGAATCATGATGGTGCATCATCGAATTTGATTCAGAAAATTTAGAACAAGAGCTTATAATTTCGAGTTAGCTGGACTCAGATTAAATCACTAAGTCTCATTCTATTGAAAAGAATGATCTATGACATTCACTTTGAATTTGATTTGAGTTTGGTTGGCGCAAGCTTCGAATTCTGTCATAAAAGCTTGAATCTGAATTAATAACTGTTTTAGTAATACGAGCTGGAATTGCATCAGTTCATTCAAGCTCAAATAATTATCAATTTTAAAAATCGAGTTGCTACTAGAAATGATGCATGTAGAACGCTATTTGTGGATAGAATTCTTGAATAATAACCATACGAAAATTATGATATAGAATATTATTGAAACTCATCATATTCCTAGCGATAATGATAGCCAATGGAGGAAGCTTCCTATGTAAATTCCATTCATCTTTTGTACTGGGTAGCAACTAATATATGTGTTTTATTCGAATCGAATACGATGAACATTAAACAAAACTCGAGTGTCATCTGGTTGTCTTTCTTTCTTTCTTAACATTTGTGATCAAGCTCCATTAGGTTGCATAATCATTTCACATCGAATGATACTGTATTATGGTTTCGTGTTAGGAATGACACCATTCAATTCTCCAGAATATGTCATATACATGTAATGCATGTGATGTATTTATGAGAAAAAAACTGTGTTATCATTTTCCATCAGTACAGTGAAGTTCTACAAGCACGGTACCGAAGGTTCCATTAGGCATTATCTCACATGCAATTTTGCGCTTCTATTATCCAGCTTGCTGTTAATGAAGCGTTGAGGGAAGCTTACAGACTGATGAAGATGATGAGGTCGATGGTGCAGATGCTGTGATAGATGAAGATCCTGCTCCTGTACGTACAAGGAACCGGCCCAAAAGACAGGCACGGACCTCATCCATTGATCAGTAGCATTGTCCATAGATCAGTCAACACAATGTAGTAGAACTAATGCTGTAGTGGACGATGGACATCAATGTTATATGTATTTATCATTCACATGTACTTCCTCAGCATTTTGTTGTTCCTTCATTGCGAAACAAGTTCATCATCTCCAACTAATCATAATTCTTTTAACGTCCATGAGCCATCTAATTGGAAAAATTACCCCAGCTCATTATTTATGTATATTCTCAGGGAGAGGCTTCATATACAGTAAGCATCCATATCCCCAATGTAATGAAAGGATATGACTGCTCTAACTCGGAGCGCAGAGAAATGAGTTAATAGCAAATGAAAATGGCTTCTTGCAAGTCACAAGAAGCGCTTATTTCTTGTCTCTTTATGCTCTAGCTTTTGCAGTATGCTTTGTCATTTCCAGAGGTCGAAGCATAGAAGCCACATTTGTACAGACAATGAGGAATGCCTTCCAGAACAGAATTCGGCTGCCCAAAAAACCATCCCATTGCTTTGCATTCTATTTATACAAATTCTTTGATAAGGTATACATATACAAACTTGCTATTGTATTCATATTCAGATAGTGTAAATTCTATCCATCCAATACGATCATACAAGCTCCTGTAATATGAAATGTGCAAGTTGTTGAAGCTGTTTCCCAACATGAAAAAGGAAATACCACTAAGAAAAAGATGTGCAAGTCGTTATTGAAGTTACATCACAGTTGCAAAATATTCAGCATATTGTCCAAACATCTCCCAAGCAACACCAGATCTAGCTGAAGTTCGGTTGATAAATGGCTATCTTTGTACATCAGCTTTTGGATGCAGGCATTATACAAGTGAATTCTGCCCTTTGATTCTCCACAAGCACTAGACCAAGTCCAGTTGCTTCGTGCAGTTAAAGAATCGTGCCTGCCTGTTGCAGTTATCAGATCTACAAGCACCTGAAGATATAACATCGTATATGGAATGAAAAGACCATATAGAATGGTGGATGGACATACAAATACATAAAACATCTGCTTTATCAGAGAAAATAACAGTAACACAAGACGAAATGAAACCAAGAAAAGTGGGGTATGGTTACGTACTATACTCATCCATAAAAGCCTCCATTGGAATAAAACAGGGTTTTTTACTTACGCCCACTCTCTCTGTGATAGGCAGCATGATAACAAACAAGCGCTCCTGGTGCTTCAATGACATGGGCTTCATAAAAGCAAGGCAGCAGGAGACTATTATAAATAAAATCACTAGGCAGAAATGAAGTCATGAGCTTGTTAGATCACTAGCATTTCATATTAATACTAGTAAGCAATAATGTTGGTGAATTATAAATCTAAGTACCCGGTGCAGATAAAAACTAGATAATAAAAACCATATCTCCACTGAAATTGTTGTTTGACACACACTATAAGTAGGATTTACAATGGTCAAACCATTCTATCCATTAGAAGGACACTAGCTGTGGAAGTGAGGGGAAGTATAGTCAAGGGCCAATCTGTTGGTTCTCTCCATTTTAAATTTTAGTTTCAATCAATAGCCTATACAAGGCAAGGACAAGATGATACTGATATATGATGTTTAAAAAAGGAAAAAAATTTCTAATGGGCAAAAACTGGCAAACATCAGTCAATAGAAAACAGATGATGCTCAGAATAGTGTAGACTATAAACACCCGTTCCCACATAATACAGCTGAAAAAGCATTGTTCTTTAAACCGATGCTGTATAGAGCAGGATGCATTGTTCAACTCATTGTTGCTGAAATCAAGGTTGTTTGGGAAAAAATAGACACACCTGTACAGGCAGTGCTAGACACTGCCATAGGTCCTTATGTCCATATGGTATTAGTAGACTTTGGCTAAAAGTTGCTATACTTGTCAAAAAACCCATTCACCTCGTTAACCTTGATTCAGATCCACCGGAAAGAGTAAATATTACAACGGTTGCAACATCCTAGTTCTCTCACACATTGATATCTCAGGCTGCTGGCAGATGCAAGAGCACATGACTGTTGACGATATTCACCTTCTTCCACATCATCATGCAGGAAACAAATTACAGCCCTTGGCCTTCAACTTAGATTCCAGACCAAAGAACTTCACTCCAGACATAACAAGGTCAGCCGTTTTCTTTTTTGTGAATTCAATCAGCGTTTCATCATACACTATCACCTCAGCTTCGGTTAAAAGTCCGCGTTCTCTAATTTTGGAAAAAAATTTTCTAGTGCCTTCAATCGTGCCATATTTACACATGCCATATATGATAGCAGAATATGCTACCTCACTTGGAGAACAACCTTGCTCAGCATCTCATACAGAATTTCTATTATTTTGTCAGCGTCATCCAATTTACAGAAATGGATAATAGTCAGACAGTACTTAAACTCCATTGGGCTGCTTGGGACATTTGCTAGGCAGTCACGTACCAGCATCATAGCGGCATCAATCTCTCCTATTTGCAGAGACCTTTAGCAAGAGAATGATAGGCATCGAGAGAAGGAAGACAAGACATTTCCATTATCTTATTATAGCACACTTGCCTCATGGACTTCCCCATGTCAACAAGACAGAGAATAGCAAGACTATAAGTTGAAGAATCAAGATCCAATTTCGAGTCCTTGACTTCATGAAACAATGCTAGAGCCCTTTTCACCTCGCCTCCATCCCATAAGGCCTGCATCAAGATATTGTAGATGGAAATGCTGCAATAACCTTTTGCTTTCAAGTTTCAAAAACTTCTGTCGCTACCATTGTTCTCTCCTTGCTATTCACAAGGGATGAGAAGAACTTTGTGACATCATCCATTACAGAAAATCCAAGTTTACGCATCTGGCTGAGCAGCTCAAAAAATTTGTCCATTCTTCTCATCTCAACATAGGAAATCATAATAGGATTCACAGTACTAAAATCTGGCTGGAGTTCTTCTTGAACTGTGGCATGGAAAAGTTTTCGAGCCTTGTCGACCTGCTTTACCTGACATAAGCCTTGAATGAGCGAATTATAAATCCCTAGGTCTGCCCGATAACCTGAGTCCACTAGATCCTTCCACAAATCACAAGCTTGACCTATCTTCCCATCAGCGACAAACGCCTTAACTAGTGCACCATAGATTGCCCTATCAATGAGAACTCTCTTCTCCTTCATCTCCTTGAACACTTCATATGCCTTCTCCACCCTCTTCCCCTTACACAATCCCATAACTAGCGTACCATACGCCATGACATCTGCCTCAACACCATCTCTTTTCATTTCTTCCCAAACTCTCAAGCACCCATCTAAATTCCCCTCTGAAACCAGCACCTTAACCATTGCCGTGTATGCATAAACATCTGGCTTACACAAATTCTCCCGCATTCTCCCCAAAACCTCCAGCATTTCCTCAACTCTCCCTGCTTTACACAGCCCTTTAATTAAGGTCATATATGTTACGCTCTCTTCAACCAACCCATTGTCCCTAAAATCATCATAAACCGACAATGCCAAATCCAAATGGCCCGTTTTCACTAACCCATCCATGATCCTATTATACAAAAACACTCTCGGTTTAACACCAAACTTCTTCATTTTCTCATAGACATAATAAAGCCTAAGACCCCTATTGGCATCTATATGCATTCTAATCAAAATCTCGAATTGCTTCTCGCTCGGTGGCTTCCCTTGAGAATCCATCAACTCTGGCAATTGGTCAGCTGCCCGAAACCGGTTATTCCTATTCAAGCAATAAGCAAATGCATTATAAGAAGCAAAATTATGTCTATAACCCTTCTGTTTACCAGCCCAAGCAAAGAACTTTGAGGCAATCACCGGGTTGTTCTCAACCCTAAGAACCTCCGACACCAAATTCGGAGTTACGCGGCGTAGTTTCCTGAGCTCAGAGACAATGTCGGGGCCCCAACGGTACTGGTTTTTACGGAACGCATCAGTTATGAATCGGGCAATTGGGGAGAGACGGTGGAGGGAGGGTTCAGGAGGGAATTGGGCTTGAAGATCGGAATTTGGGTTGTCTGGGTCCCAATTCTGGACATTGAAATGGGGGGTAGGGGCTAGGGTTTTGGCAGGGGAATTACGGTTTAGGGTTTTACGAGACGTGAAGAGTCCTCCGTAGACTACAGGGCGGTTTTGGGATGGTTTACGATGGCCATAGAAGAAGTAGGGTTTGGGTTTAGGGGGCATTGCGCATTTTATTTTTTTTAAATTAGGGTTAGGGTTTAGGGTTTTATTGTGTCATTGTGTGATTTGAATCGAAAATTTTAAGCCTTGTACGTGAGACTGAGATTGTCCTGTTTGGATGATTCGAGGTGAGCCAGAACTGTTCTGTTTAAAACTTTTGTGGAGCTTGTCTTCAAGCTATAAACAATGTTTGACCGAGCATCTGGTGCCCGCCACAGATTTTGGTGTACTAACTACTGCTAAATAACATTCCTGATTCAAACCCGAAGAAGGAGGAGGAGGAGGAGGAGAAGAAGCGGTGCTGTGGTATAACAACAACAGTTGTAATTAAACTTGATGGTTTTAATGTTTATGTAGAAGCTTTTTTTTTTTAATTTTAATTATAAAAAATTTATGTTTTTAATTGGATTTATTGATAATGAAAAATTAAAATTTACTAGACGTATATATATGTGTGTGAGATTTTCTTTCCTTTTTTTTTTCCCAAAAAAATAAATATGAACCGTAAGGCCAAATGGCCCTTAACATTATTGTTTATTATTAAGGATAAATCTACAAGAATCCAAACAAAAGTCGGTCCCTGGTTTATTTAGGTGAATGGAAATGTCCGTAGAAGTGGGGATCTTAGGGATATTCGAATGACCTTAAAATATTCAAAGGATCTTTCTCGCCATTTTCTACCTAAACCATTCATCTGGTTTCGGTCAATAGTCAATAATAAAAAAAAAAAAAAAACAAATACAATTACAATATATAATTATATATCCATAACTTCCTCTTCTCTCCCTCTCTCTTTCTCTCCTTCTCTGAGTCCGAATAAAAAAGGCATGAATCTTGCCGGTTCTCACTCTCTGAAATGTACCCAGTTTCGGTTTCTCAATGGGGATTGGGTACTGTAGATGTAGTACCACTAGAAGTACAACCATTGATATTTGATGTCTAGGACCTTGAAAAGGGAGCGGAGAAAAGGTAAACCTGTTAGGATTGGGCAATTTAATTTTTTAAATTCTACCTTTATAATTTAGTGGCTGTGAGTTTAAGTGGGGATATATATATATATATAGAGAGAGGAGAGAGAGAGATAGGGGGACAATGATAAATCGGATGTAAATACTTTTAATATTTGGTAATTTAATGTTTTATTTTTAAATTTAAATAAATTAGTTTATATATTTTAAAATATGTGTAATTTAGTATTCTATTAAATAATATTTTATGAATGCTTATTTTAATGATAGGATTATAACATACCATGAGTCCATATTTTCAATTTTTTAACAGTTTTTAGCGATTGGTGTTGCTTCTTTAAATTTTGGTAATTTTTTGCCAAGCATTTGCTGTTACCCCTTCATCCAAATAAATGTCTCTCAAATGTTAGTTTATAGACATACCGAATTATACATGTTTTGAAAGTACATATAGTAATTTGCTAAAGTCTAAACATGAAATACTAAATTGCTAAAAATTTAAAGTGGAGACACCGACACATGCCCTACCATTATTCCTCCATTTAGTTTTTTTTTTTTTTTAAATGTTATAAGTTAACCTTGGTTGATCTTATTCCTTTATACATATATACAAGGAGAAAAAAAAAGTAAAAAAAGAAAGAAATTATTTCTTGTTCAGTACTCTTATTAAAAATAATTACTTTAATAAGGTGTCACTAATATTAATTACCAAAATACAATATTAAAGTCATATGCATTAAATATGATATAGGAATAGTCTTTATTGGAGCTTATATCGTGTGTTGATTGAGCCTCTGGTGCCTGTCAGAGATTTTGGTGTACTAACTACTAATTGCTAAATAACATTCCTGATTCAAACCCGAAGGAGGAGGAGGAGGAGGAGGAGAGAAGAAGAGGTGCTGTGCCACTAACAGCAACAATTGTAATTAAACTTGATGGTTTTAATGTTTATGTATAAGCTTTTTTTTTAAATTTTAATTATAAAAATTTTTATATTTTTAATTGGATTCATTGATAATGAAAAATTAAAATTTACTAGACATATATATTTGTGTTTGTGTGTGAGTTTTTCTTTCTTTCTTTTTTCCAAAAAAATAAATATGTTAAGAAACAAAAAAAAAAAAAAAAACAACCAATAACAAAACAAAACAATATTAGTAGACTGCAGATTCATGCCGCCTCCCAAACTGATTTGCTTACAAAAATGCTATGTTGAACATGATTAGTTGGATCAACAAATGGATACACTAAGGACATGACCCTCAGTTAATGCTGACTTACACTAGAGAGATCGAGTCCTGGACTTCATGATGCAGCTTCAATCATGCCTCAAAGTTGAGCCCTAGATTCTACCCCGATTGAAGCTGAGCTAATATTGAGAGCCTCTAAAGAAAAGATATAGTTAGATCGTAGCTAAACTTCAAGCCTTAGATTTGACCCATGAAAAAGTGACCTTGTCTAGTTGTCACAAATGAGCAAGCATAGCGATGCGTGTATAAAAATAAGGACGAATTCTATTATAGAGAATCTACCACGTCAGCGAATAAAATCTTCATGATTTATGTGCGTATAGCCTATAAATAAATGTGCTCAAACGCCCATTAGGAGAGAGAGTACCATATATAAATTACTACTAATGTAGAATAGAGAGAGAAATCTTTAGCAAAAGAACTGTTTATTCTTGCTAAAGAATTCAAGGTTTTATGGGTAAAATCATTTTAACTGTTTTTTTGTATTTGCAAGATTTTGAACTTAATTTTCAAAATTCATCTTTAATTTCATCTAATTTCTTCTGAATCTGTGTTTAATGTTCAAATCTATGGAGAAATAATTTCCTTAACTTAGGGTTTGTGAATCCAAGCTCTAATTCATGTGATTTTAATGTGCTTTTCAATTAAATAGTGATTAAGGTATTTGTAATTAGTAGCTCGAATTTCACTTAATAGATTTAAATGTATGGTACACCTTTTAGATCGACATTTCATTTCAACTGAATAGATTGAGATATCATTTTTTTGAATAGATCTTGGCTACTAATGAAGTTATTCATAATCACCTTGAGACATGGATGTTTAAACTTTCTATCACTTGTTTTCAAATTTCTGAAATTGGCTTTTAAAAAAAAGATTTTTAAACTTTATGCGGGTCTAGATTGCTACTAGCTTGAGAAGAGATTCTGGTGGTCTGATCTAGATCAAGAGTTTCTGAGCTTGGGAGATGCTTTAAGTGACATTCATAAATCTGATGGTACAAATACACCAGTAAACAACTCTCTGAGTTTGTTAAGAAATTACATGATAAGGATTTGGTGAAGCAAATCCTAAGTCTTATCTTACATTTTGCAAACTTATCTTTAATTTTATCTTAAAAACATCTATATATGCATTAACCATAGCTTAGCTTCTATTTTCGTTATGATTTGCGAAAATTTTTCTTTGGCTAGATAATAGATGAAAAGTGAGTACAATGCCAAATCCAAATGGCCCGTTTTCACTAACCCATCCATGATCCTATTATACAAAAACACTCTCGGGTTTAACACCAAACTTCTTCATTTTCTCATAGACATAATAAAGCTAAGACCCCTATTGGCATCAATATGCATTCTAATCAAAATCTCGAATTGCTTCTCGCTCGGTGGCTTCCCTTGAGAATCCATCAACTCTGGCAATTGGTCAGCTGCCCGAAACCGGTTATTCCTATTCAAGCAATAAGCAAATGCATTATAAGAAGCAAAATTATGTCTATAACCCTTCGTTTACCAGCCCAAGCAAAGAACTTTGAGGCAATCACCAGGTTGTTCTCACCCTAAGAACCTCTGACACCAAAGTCGGAGTTACGCGGCGGAGTTTCCTGAGCTCAGAGACAATGTCGGGGCCCCAACGGTACTGGTTTTTACGGAACGCATCAGTTATGAATCGGGCAATTGGGGAGAGACGGTGCAGGGAGGGTTCAGGAGGGAATTGGGCTTGAAGATCGGAATTTGGGTTATCTGGGTCCCAATTTTCGACATTGAAATGGGGGGTAGGGGCTAGGGTTTTGGCAGGGGAATTTGGGTTTAGGGTTTTTCGAGACGTGAAGAGTCCTCCGTAGACTACAGGGCGGTTTTGGGATGGTTTACGATGGCCATAGAAGAAGTAGGGTTTGGGTTTAGGGGGCATTGCGCATTTTATTTTTTTTCAATTAGGGTTAGAGTTTAGGGTTTTATTGTGTCATAGTGTGATTTGAATAGAAAATTTTAAGCCTTCTACGTGAGACTGAGATTGTCCTGTTTGGATGATTCGAGGTGAGCCAGAAAGTGTTCTCTTTAAAACTTTTAGTGGAGTTTGTCTTCAAGCTATAAACAATGTTTGACCGAGCATCTGGTGCCCGCCAGAGATTTTGGTGTACTAACTGCTAACTGCTAAATAACATTCCTGATTCAAACCCGAAGAAGGAGGAGGAGGAGGAGGAGAAGAAGCGGTGCTGTGGTAATAACAACAACAGTTGTAATTAAACTTGATGGTTTTAGTGTTTATGTATAAGCTTTTTTTTTTAATTTTAATTATAAAAAATTTTATGTTTTTAATTGGATTCATTGATAATGAAAAATTAAAATTTACTAGACGTATATATATATATGTGTGTGTGAGATTTTCTTTCTTTTTTTTTTCCAAAAAAGATAAATATGTTAAGAAACAAAAACAAAAACAACCAATAACAAAACAAAACAACATCAGTAGACTGCAGATTCATCCCGCCTCCCAAATTGATTTGCTTACAAAAATGCTATGTCGAGCATGATTAGTTGGATCAACAAATGGGTACACTAAGGACATGACCCTTAGTTAATGCTGACTTACATTAAGGAGATCGAGCCATGGATTTCATGATGTAGTTTTAATTATGCCTCAAAGTTGAGCCCTAAATTCTACCCGCGATTGAAGCTGAGCCAAAATTCGAACCTCTAAAGAAAAGATATAGCTTAGATCGTGGCTAAACTTAAAGCCTTAGATCTGACCCATGAAAAGTGATCTTGTCTAATTGTCACAAATGAGCAAGCTTAGCGATACGTGTGTAAAAATAATGACGAATTCTATTATAGAGAATCTACCACGTCAGCAAATAAAATCTTCATAATTTCTGTGTCTATAGCCTATAAATAAATGTGCTCAGACGCCTATTAGGAGAGAGAGTACCATATGTAAAATACTACTAATGTAGAATAGAGAGAGAAATCTTTAGTGAAAGAATTGTTTATACTTGCTAAAGAATTCAAGGTTTTCTGGGTAAAATCATTTTAACCGTTTTTTTTTTGTATTTGCAAGATTTTGAACTTAATTTTTAAAATTCATCTTTAATTTCATATTATTTCTTCTAAATCTATGTTTAATGTTCAAATCTATGGAGAAATAATTTCCTTAACTTAGGGTTTGTGAATCCAAGCCCTAATTCATGTGTTTTCAATGTGCTTTTCAATTAAATATTGATTGGGTATTTATAATTAGTAGCTCGAATTTCACTTTATAGATTTAAATAATGGTACATCTTTTAGATCTACATTTGATTTTAACTGAATAGATCGAGAGATCATTTTTTTGAATAGATCTTGGCTACTAATGAAGTTATTCATAATCACCTTGAGAGAGGGATGTTTAAACTTTCTATCACTTGTTTTCAAATTTCTGAAATTGGTTTTTAAATAAAAGATTCTTAAACTTTATGCGGGTCTAGATTGCTACTAGCATGAGAAGAGATTCTGGTATCTGATCTAGATCAAGAGTTTCTGAGCTTGAGAGATGCTTTAATTGACTTTCATAAATTTGATGGTACAAATACACCAGTAAACAACTCTCTGAGTTTGTTAAGAAATTACATGATAAGGATTTGGTGAAGCAAATCCTAAGTCTCATCTTACATTTTGCAAACTTATCTTTAATTTTATCCTAAAAACATGTATATATGCATTAACCATAGCTTAGCTTCTATTTTCGTTATGATTTGCGAAAATTTTTCTTTGGCTAGATAATAGATGAAAAGTGAGTACAATAGATGTTAACGATCACTTGGAATATGACTAATATTTTCTATGCTATTTTGGTGGTACGCTAGTCTAATATTGGTGATTGCGATCAAAGTTGAGCAGAATTTATTAGCTTTTATAAATTTTTTGAAAACCTCAACTTTGTATTTTGTAAAACTATCCACCAAATGCAACCAAGCATCAATCTTGACTACATTGATTACACCATGATATAATGCAACACCCTATGGCTTAGTAGCTCAAAAGTGGAGCCCTTTGTCTTAGAACCCTTGAATGGGTTTCAATTGAAATTTCAATCACAAATCCCTTTTTAGTTACCACTTAATTGAACAGATTGAGGGTCATCTAACTCAACATTTGAATAATCCAAAGTGGCCTATAATTTATCACATGCCTAGCGTATAGTGCTTGCCAAATGTAAAGAATCTTACAGAATTGCTCATTCTTACTGATACAACATTGTGGCATACTGAAATGATGCCTGGAAAGCTAAGGTGGTAGTAAAGTAGGCATGCTCTTAGAGAGAGAATATTTGCTTCTAAGCGTTATCAACCAATAGTTTGGTCATAGCATGAACCACACCCTAATTCCTTGATACTTCCCAATTAAGCACAACATTAGGCTTTGAAACTTTCCAAATAACCAACTCCTTGAACCTAGCTTGATTTTCATCTTTCAAGCCCCATGGAGGAAGATGAGTGAGATTACTACTACTTGCACCAACGGCAGGAAAGGTAGGTGAGGATGATTGAGTCCCTGGCCTCTTAATTCGTTTGCTTGCAACTTGTTTTTTAGGTGCCATCTAAAATAAGCAAGAATAAAGTGATTATAAGCACCATGATAACAAAGAATTTAAGCGTAATAAGCAGACTCAAATCTCATGGTTCAGTAGCATGTGATTAATATGTCCATTAGAGTCCTAAAATAATCAACACCACAAGAACTATGTACAAGTGAAAGATCATAGTGATGAACAAACATAAGACCATGTCTAATTGCCCATTTAGACAAATCAAACACGATTGATGTTTTAAAAATCATAATTTTAGCTTTAAAAGAAATCCAATTAACTATTCTAACCTAATTACATAAAAGCCCTAATCTAATTTCATTTAATCTCCACATTGTAGAATTAAGGTTCATCAATCTACTTGAAATCAGTCCACGATGTAATAGCACTCAAAACATTGCTTAATCATGACTACAACTACAATCAGTACAACATAACTAATCAGTCAACATCATCACAATAAAAAAGCCCTAAATTTTGATTAAACCTAGATAAGCTACTAGTAGTCGCAATCCCAAAATTTAGATAAGAAATTAGAAATAAGAGTTGCTATATGTACCTTTGATGTTAATGAAATGAATGGAGATGATGAGCAACAAATTTGAGAGTGTTTGTGCTCAAGTGTGATTACGAAGTTTGAGAACATGATGGTGAAAGAGGACGAAGGTTTTGAAAGTGAAAAATGAATAGAACATGAGCATTTTATACTTTTAGTTTTAGGTCACACCATCTCTCACATGGCCATGGGACAGACAACGCCCTACTATAAGTAAAAAAAGAGTCGAGCAAACTTACCTGGATGCAGCTACAATATAGGCCGCATGCTCCTTTACAATCTATATCCTATCTTAGACGCGACTGCATGGATGGAACATATCAAGATCTATGAAGATGAAAATTGAAACTCCAACACAAACGGTCGTGCCTCAACCTTTCAAAGTTTGGAAGTCAAATTTTCAATAGGATCATTGCCATGACGCGCCTTGGAATGTGTGAAGACTTATAAACATACTTGAAAATTCAGTTGATAACCATGGTATGCCATAAGATGTGTGAAGACTTATAGAACAAAGAAAAAAAATTTTAAGAAAATAACTTACACAACTGCATGCTAAGCACAACCTCTCCCACACCTGTGGTAGATGGGGTGTAGATGCATTCTATTCTCAACTTCAACCGCATTCCTTGAATGGCCATGTCATCCTCCCCTTATCTAATCTGTTGAGATTTCAACACTTAGTGAAATTTTCAACTTAATTTATCAATCTATCACATCTAAATTTATTCATGAGCGAGATTACCAGATTCTCCAAGCCTTAATGTCTATAACAACACACAAAACAACATAGAAAACAACTTTACAAAATTGTGAAAAAGAAAAACAAAACAAACAAGTTAAACATGGGTAGCCTCCTAAGAAGCAATTGTTTAATGTCATTAGTTCGATTGTATCCCCCAGGATCCCATGAGGTTGTGAGCCGCATCCATGTTTTTGAGACAACTAGGGGAATTCTTTTTTATTCTTGTTCCATTTTTTTACGCTCAATTGCCATTGTCCTAGATATTTGGGTTATATATAGGGAGGAAATTTATAAATTGGTGCCTGCCCAAACTTTATGATATATTTTTATGGGCTCTAGGCACAACTCATGAAATTCATCATCTCCTAAACACTCAATCAATTCACTAAAAGGAGAGAAATCGATATGCACAATTTTCATCTCTTATTCAATCTCTCAATCATCTCTTCTTCTGGGGTAAAATGAGAAATATCCTCTTGATCAATGTTCTCAAGAATTAGAGCACTAGTGGAAGAACTAAAATATAGCACATTAATCTCCTCAATTTCATCCTTTCCTAATGCTTGAACTCATATTCATGATTGTTTAGATCTACCTTATCATCTACCAATTCATTTTTTTATTTCCACCAACTCATCCTTCAATTTTAATTACTCTTCAAGTTGTATATCTAGATCATTTTCACCCAATGCTTCAAGAGACTTATAAGTATCTCCTCATTTACTCCCTCATGTCTCCTAAGAGTTTTAAAGATTGAATTAACTTGGTTACCTACTCTTGAGATGGTCCTAAAGAGTAGCCAATTCTTCTAAGCTTATGATTTTGTAAGTATCAGGAGCACAAATTTTCCATGAGTTCACTTCAAAAAGTACTTGCATTATCTTAACAAACAAGTTTAACTTATCATATCTCATCTCATGATCCATTCTAGCATAGATTTCTCATAAGAGTCTTCTTCCTTAAAGCTTAGGGTGGGAAGTGGTGGGGTGAACGGTACTTGCACTAGTTCATAGGACCTATAGGAACTCAAAGTTTCAATGTTTAGAGGGTATATTGTCCCAAAAGGTTCCTCATTCGATTTCAATTATTGAGTTTGGTCATTACACGGGTTTTGATGATAGTTGGTAGTATAATATGAATTCAAGACACGACATTTGCTACATACCATATCATCTTAAGTCATAGGTCTGCATTTGAAAACTCTTGATAAGAAGTGCAATGAGGAAATGCATTAGTATTAAATGGTTAGAGGTATAATAATATGGATTAAGGCATTCAAAAGACTCATAATTATCCCTACAATATCAACACAATAAACCCCTACAATTCATAGCTCACATAGTCAAAATTAGTGAGGAACACATCCAATGAAACAAACAACCCCAAAAGCAATATTTCACAATTTTTTTAATTTTTTTATAATGGCATTAGACTTTCACAATATTGTCGTTCCTTGACAATGGCATAAAAAACTTAGTTACTGTGCGTATACGTGATAACACCTATCATCATAGCTTTTAATTGTGTATTGACGTCGTTTTATCTTAGGGAACTTAGCAATTACTGCTACTCACTATTTTACTATTATTTAGCCTCAAGATTTAGACTTTTAACGATAAAACTACTAGTTAACTATTACTAAGCTACAACTTATTCACAATAAAATTTATCCAAATCACAAAGTATTTAGACCTTATTCACTGTTAGGCTTTATCTGTAACTCAATAAATTCTCATTAATTTCATATTGATTCCTTAAACTGCTGAATTCTCAATTGTATATTAATTCCTTCCTCAAGATCATCAATCTTTAATCTTGAGTTATCAATCGAATCTCTTCCTAGATCAATAGCAACTTAAAATTGCATTAAGTAGCAGAATTCATTGAATCAATTGATCAATAGCAGAAAGATTTCACTACTCTACTCTAAAGTTATGAGAAATCATTATCAATAGCCTATATTTATTCATTAAAGCAATTTCTCAATCAATTCTAATGAAATGAGACAAGATCCATATCATGCACTATACAAATTCAAGATCCATTAAGCATAAGCTATTGAATTCAAGAAATCAATACTACTTTATTAAATCACAGTAGGAGTCACATGAATTAGGCCTGGGGATCCACAAGATTTAAGTTAAATAATTACTCCTCCATAGGTGTATCAGTGCAATTTAACAATTCAAAGAAGTAAAAGAGAAACATGATAAGAATAAAGCCTATTAAATCAAAGATCCTTTGTAATTTGAAATTCATTGAGGTCCAGTGAATGATCTCCTTATTTCTCTAGAAAACCCTTGAAAATTAGCTATGAATCTAAGAACAATGTAATTCCTACAAAAGGAAGTAATTACTATATATTCTAATTAAAGTGTACTTTATATACGACATATATCCTCTCTCTTCTTACGTTTTGTGCAAAAAGGTCTATTTATAGTACAAAGAAAGTTGACATGGCAAAAAGATCTAAAAATAATAGAATCTAAGTTAGACGATCATGATATGCCCAGCTGTACGACTGTGCCTTGGGTTGTGTGTACCAAATTTCAAATACAACTCAACCATCACATGGTTGTACAAAGGACGGTGTGCTAAATTGTGATGAATTTCACCTTAGCCACGCTTGCATATAAGATCATGTACCGAATTATGGATTTTCTTAAATATCATGTTGGCATCCGTACGACTGCGTGGGAGATGATGCTCTTAACTTTAGGCATATGCATTGAGCTTATGTGCCCACTTAGATGTTGTTAAAAGTTGGAACAATTCACTTTAAATCTGGGCGCATCTTTCGCATGCCTGGGCACTGGCCGCGTGATCAACTGTTGCTTAACTTTCCTCTCATGCACGTGCATATAGACCATATTGTCCATTATAATGAAAATATATTCATTCCGTCTTAGGCACGGCTATATGATTGCCTTTGTCTCCTTGCTTCATGGATTTTTGTTGATCCTTTGTGTTATTTCTTCATCAATTTATGATGAAGAGTCCAAATGAGCTTCATTTACCACAGATCAACAAATCACAATATCAAGTACCAATTTTTAGATTATTGATGAAAATAGATGCAAATTGAGCCCAAATAATCCTTGAATGAATAGAGTAATATAATCTTATCATAAACTACATAAGGATGACACTTAGATTGAATTTAAAGATTAATTTGTTAATGTAGATCTTGACAAGTTCGATCTTCAACCCTTGGGCACTATCTTGAAGGCCCTGTGAGTGTTCTTTGAACAGACATGAGTGCTTTAACTTCAAATTATAGGCGCTCCAAACCGAATCATGAGTGCTCCAAAGTATAGCCCAACTATGATTTCATGGTGCTCTTTGACCAAACTTGGACAATTGGAAGATAGCTTTTTTAGCACTTTCATAAATGCTTGGAATATCAGTTTAGCCATTTGTTCTCCATCATGCACTCTCCTAACAAGAAAAAAATGTTTGATTGTGCTTTGCATCCAATTTCTTCAAGTTTGCTTCTTTCTTTCACACATAAAGTGTGGAATTGGTTTAAGGGTACCTTTCTCCAAATTTGAAAGGGAATGCATGGACCATTTCTATGTGTCTCCTAGTTATTTTATCTTAATTCGCAATTATATTATTGATCTGCTTTGAAGCATTTTGTGAGAGTTTGCTAAGTAAACCAACCTCAGAATTCATTCGCTACTTCTTTATCATTGAAGAAGGCAAATGACGGATTAGTATGTCCCAGACTCATGGGCACAAAATGTTTGGTGATCTTAATTCACTAGTAAAGGACTAGAAAAAAAATTTCATTGTTTTTGAATTTGAGGACTGAGGTAGGTTGTTAGTAGACATCGAACCTAACTCGACTTGGCCATACTGAGTCTCCATCTAAACCCACTGGACCATAGGTTCTAGTCGGGTCTACCAGCCAAACCCATGGAACTAGTGGGTCCAACTAGGTCCTTCTTCATAAAAAAAAGAAAGGAAAACGGCTTGCCGTTGAGGCCTCCTTCCCATCAAATGATAGCACTACATTTGTTTAAAAACTGAGCACTATACAATGCAAACTTGGCCAAAGGACAATGATTACTTAAAGAAGACACATTCCATCCTAATAAAACAAGGCACACACATAGATATCTTGAAGGTTTAGTCTGTCAAAACATGGACTCGGAATCGTCTCGTATAGGTGGTAGGGTTGGTTACACCCATGGACTTGTCGGTCTAATGGTTCAAACCTATGAAATTAATTACCTTTTAAAAATTTCACTAATTCAAAAAAAAAAAAAAAAACAAAAGAAAATTACTACCTATTGGTCAAAATAAATCATGTTATATGTTATTCACTTCTCCTTTGAAAACATAAAAGTAAGTCTATGTGATTTTAAGGTCAACACTATTTAGTTTGTATAAGAGGAAAAGAAGACACCTACTTACTGTGGAAATTTTTGACAAACTCACACAAATTTGTGAAAATCTAAAATATATATGAAGGGGATGTGAAACCTTACGTTAGTTACATGTGGTGGAAAAAAAAGATATAAATATATATCTAATAATTTGACTGTAAGGACATGGAAAATAGTTTTCACATTTTATTATAGTCCCCCGAAGTTGCCTACGTGTAAAAAAATTGGAATCTTTTCACTATAGTTCATTTTTTTGTTTTAAAATTTTTAGTGTGATTGTTAATTTTAATTGTGAAATGTAACATTGGCTTTAAGTGATTAACTAATTATTAATAGCTTTGGAAACACAGTAAACCTCCAGATTTTTCACAAGAGTGTACGATAATAAAATAGAAAATATGAATTAGATGGTGAATTTAGAAACCGATAAAAATCTTAGAATAGATCTATGAGTTGTAATAAACTCATTCCTAGTTTGAAAAACCCAAATAAATTTTTTTTTTACCTTAACATATACCAAAAACAAAATTTCATATCTTGAACTGATAATTCAAGATATAATTAGAAGTAGCTATAAAATTCAAAATCGATAAGATATAATCTATTAAGAGAATTTATTGGTACAAAACAATAATTCAAAGATGAATTACTAGGATTATTAATACATAATAGATACTAATACCGATCAATAATTATTAATCTAGATCTAAAATGAAAATTTCAAAACCCACTGTTATACTTATTAGGGAATTCTGAATTCATTAAGACTTAGTTTCTAATTTAATTTATTGAACTTGAAAAATTTAATCGTGTAAGTTAAAATACTAAAAATAGTTAATGGTGTAAACTCTAAACTAAAAATTTGTATTTATAAACAACTTAGAGTTTTTATCGTAACTTAGGAAATTCTATTTCGATAAAACTCTTATCTAACTATTATAAACATACGTTTATAAATTAATATTTGCTAAAATATTTTAGTTAATTATTAAGCAGAAAATAAACAAGTGAAAAAAAAAATTAAAAACTGAAGCTGCAGAATTCTTCACGCTAGAACAGGGGTCATGGTACAACAAGGAAAATTATGGCTGCAGCACTTGTACATCACGTCCCCATTTGCTCCAATTTAAACACAGATATACAAACCACACATATAATCATCATCAAATACAAGGAATTGCAACACAAGTTTAAGAGTGAAACAACTACAAATTGGCCTTAAACTTCCATGGAACAACAGCAGCACACAAACCAAATCCAGCTCTGTTTTGACAAAAATCGTAGGCGTTGTTTGAGTTGTTTTTTTTTTTTACTAAATGAGCACCAATAAGAGGCCTTTAAATGGACACTTCAAGTAATAAAAATTAGTTAACAATTAAACCCAAGAAATCAGTCCAAAAATTCTAGAAAAGGGAAACACATATCAGAATTTTCTACACCTCTGTTTTAGCATGAATTTCAATTGATTTTTGATCCAATTTTTAAGCAAGTTGAGCCCCAAATTTACACATATAAATGACCTTAATTAACTAGCAAACAAATACAATTAATGCACCTAAAAAATCAGCCACAAATCTATCAAAACAAAACCAAAATTTGTCATCTAAAACAGCCACATTCGTATCCAAATTTTCCAGCTGCAATTTGTGATTTTCCTAAGCCCAAAACACCCTATTTAGCCTCCTAACTTTAGCCTAAGCTTAGTATATATATAGCCTTAAGTTAGACACAAAATCAGCGCATAACCCCCACAAAAACAAGTTGAAATTCTAGCTACAAAAGGAGTTGCGACCAGCCATCTTCTCCTTGGATATCTCTTCACTTAGACGACCTTTAAGGAGCTCTAAAACAAAATATAACCCTTTTCTTACTTCATATATCCTATACAAGTATCAAACACATCCAAAAACATCCATTCTCTCTTTCAAACAACATAAAAAACCAAGTTAAATAGCCTTGGTTTGTCATAAATCCAAGTTGGAATCTAAGCTCAACAAGGTAAGAAGTCTTGGTTAGAATTAGTAACATCTAATATAGTTAAAAACTTATCATCTAACCTTTGATATAGGTATGATTCTTGCTAAGGAAGGGAGTTAGGAATCCTTTTCCACTTTAAGCCAAGGTAACTCCTAAATTATCAACACATGCTTGTTGCATTTATGTGTAGACATTAGGTTAACACATGTAGCATTGGAGAAAGGTTATGTGATTATGAGAAATGGTTATTCCATTAATGAATTCAAGTAGATGGATTGTTGTTGTATTAGAAATGCTTAAAATGTTGTTGGCTAAGAAAAACATCAACTTAGAAATGTTATAAACTTAGGAATAGTAAATTCGGATGTAAGAAGGAATGAGCCAAAACCATGCTTAAATTTCATCTAAACTAGTTTAAGTTCATGTCTAATGCTCCTAGGACCTTATATGAACATAAAACTTGATAAAAGAAGCTTTAAAAGCATGATTAGGAGTTCTACATTACAAGAAAAATATTATGAACAATTCATAGAAATTACACATATTGATAATTTTACAAGTTATGAGTGAGCTAAGGAAATGAATAAAGATTTAGATGATGAAATGAGATCCTCTAAAATAATACAAATTCTAACTAAAGAGAGCAGATAAGGGTGACAGGCAAAGTAAAATAAATAAATAAAAGCCTACTACTAACAAGGACATTAAACAACGTAAAACTTGAATAGAAAACTAATAGAAAATTTAGTTAAGCTTATCTTAGATATAGAATGATTAATATTTAAATCAAAAGAAAATTCGATGAAACTAAATAGTAAATATCCTTTTTCTATAAGAATCAACACTTAGGGAAATCGATATAAACAGTAGGAATTATATCAAATATCAACATAGGATACTTAGACACTCATAGGAATTTAATATTCTACTTATAAGTATTATTGATGAATATTTTCATCTCAATAGGTAATTTTGATAATGTTGAGGACTTTTCGGTCGATTACTACGATTGATTAATATGAGCAGGTGAGTAACTTAGACTTATTACATTGTTTGTGTTTGTAGTTTAGCTACATTATAATATAAAAATAATAGTGATGAATTTGTGTGTATATGAGTTATGGGTTTTGCTTGCTGTTTGGAATTACTTGATTACTAAATAATACTGAATAAAAGTGATAAGGGAAGGCTTGTGAAATTGCTGAGTGCATGGCATGTTAACTGTTTTTGTGTAGTCTGAGCACCTTTAACTTGACTAACAAATATTGGCATTATAAATAAAATAGACATATATTGCATAAATTGCATATACTGCATTATAATTACGTGATAGCCTACTACCTATTAGAATTTCGGTTCTTTGGTAATTCTTGGTTTTTCTAGGTAAGAGACTATTAGTTTTACTCAAGATTACCTCTATTCTGTCGGTTACATGGGAGTTAACTGGTAATGAAGGACGTCGCCCATGGTATCACTATGAAATGTCTAATACTTAGTGGAGTTTCTAAGGCTTAAAACAGGAAATGAGTGCTTTAAACGACATTAACATACAGAGATAATTATTGAGAGGATTGTGGCTATCCTGTGTACTTAGTTTCTCCTGGGTAGGTGATTCATAGATCGGTTTTCCTTCAACCCCGATGAGTGGGCGTAAATCTCCATCTTGTTTGGATTCCTGATTGTCCAAGCTCGTAATTATTCCTGTGTTTGAATGATGCATTACATATGATTGATAATAACTTGCTTGTTGTGTAATAAGTTCTGGTTATTTACTGAGCTCATGGTTTATGCTCACACTCCTACAATCCTTATAGGATGACGCTAAAGCCTTGGCTGGTTGCCTCTAGGAGTTTAGAACCGGTATGTTTCAAAAGCTGGAAGAGTGTTGGAAATAGGGAGAATAGTTTTATTACTTATATGTGTTAATTAATGTTAGAACATCAATTTTATTATTTGAGAACTTAGATATGTTTCATGGTTTGTAATAGTTATTATTCAAACGGTAAGTTTTATTTATGGTATTGTAATTTTATTTGCTTTCATCATTTCGTATCACATAACCAAAAAGATCCTGTTTTATTAAACCTATGTCATTTTCTAGAGTAGATTTAGTAATAATATGTGTATGTGATATTCTCTGGGTCATCAGGCTATATCATAATATATGTATTACTACTAGGGTACTTTTGGGGCGTGACAAACACAATTTTGAGTCTATGTATTTTTGAAAAAACATCTAAACAGTCCTATATATTTTTAAAAATGTGAAGCCCCGAATTTTTCATAATTCTTAGAGAATGGTTTTGAAATATTGAATCAAAACCCTAAAAACTAACCCAAGTTGAAACCGAACCCTAAACAATATCAATCACAGGATTTCGCAAGAGATTCTTCAAAAATGAAAATAAAAGATTCAATAATCATTCGACATAAAACCCAAACATGAGACAATCCATCTATCCGATCCCTAATATAAATCCCTCAATTTCTAGAGTAAAGTTGGATTAAACCCTAACCTTAGTCAAACCGGAGTTTCAAAAGTCAACAAAGATCAAGACAATCCAGCAGTTTCAACTTCGGAAATCCCACGCTCTCAAACCCTAGACAATAGAATTGAGTAAATGGCTTATAATAGTTCGTAATAATATAGGAAAATATAAAAATATCAGATTCGCCTATTTCTAATGTCTTTCAAACACGAATAGGATAAGTTTTTGAAAACCGTACCTAGGAATACCGGATGGTAAAATATTCTGTTTATGTCGTTAGACTCGTAATAATATAAGAAATCTAAAAATATTAGTTCCATAATTTTTTGGTAACTAAAAATATCAGATGTAGCTCTTTTATACGTACTTTTATTACGACCGATATTTTATTTGTCCAGTCTATTATTCATAGTACTATTTCTACTACTCATTACTATTTCACTATCTTTACTTTTTTTTACAACCTATTTCTTACTACCTATACACCTATTTCTTACACTTTTTCATTTCCAACACAACTTTATTCACATAATACCTTACACATTAGTTCTTTTCATTACAAAAATACCAAATTTAATCAAAACACTCTCTCTCCTCCCCTACAATGCTGCCGACCCTCCCTCTCTCTTTTCTTAATTTATTTCTTCTTCAATTTATTTTATTACATCTAATTTTCACTCCAAAATTCTATAAATACCCCATTTCCCTCCACTTCTTTCACATATTCATTTTACATAACAAAACTCTTCCAAAATTTCTCCACAAGTTCTCTTTACAAAAACTCTCTTCTATTCAATATCTCCCATAATTCTTCAGTACACATAAACCACTTACCATTCCTTACTATTCACATAATACCACTTTCATCTACCATCTTCCTTCCATTCACAAACACTCTTAGGTAAACTCCTATCATTATTCATTTACCCATGTCATGTAACTTATCATGACTATAGTGTTTCTTAAAGACTCATGAGAGTTGTAGAAGCAACACCATGTCCATGTTTTGTTCTTGCACATACCAAGAATACCGATTATATTATTTTGTTATATTATTGTTATTATGTTGTTATTTTGCTCTTAATCTAACTTTATATATATATATATTAATATCTATATGTATATTTATATATTTCTTAGAGCCTAAATACTCACTAACTCTCTAACTTGCTTTTATTATTGCTTTCTCTTTTCTTTTTTTTTTTTTCTTTGGGACTAGTCTATTCTTAGTCCCAGGATGCTTGGATGAAGCTAAGGCACCTAATACTTGATCAGGATGCCTTGATGAAGCTAACGCTCCCAATACTTGATCGGGATGCCTTAATGAAGCTAAGGCTCCCAATGCTTGATCGAGATGCCTTAATGAAGCTAAGGCTCCCAATGCTTGATCGGGATGCCTTAATGAAGCTAAGAGTCCCAATGCTTGATCGGGATATCTTGATGAAGTTAATGTTCCCAATACTTAACCATATTATTATGATTATTTTCTTATGTATATTTCTTACTATTATGTGTTATTCTTACTTTTCATTGCTACATAATCATATTCATGCATGATTAAAATGTTGTTGTCTTAAAAAAAATAAAAATGGGTTCTTTTATTAATAAAGAAAAGTAAACTAAATTCCTTATTACTTAAACTAAGGATTTTTCAACAAAAGATCTAAGTTTTGTTTTTAATGAATTCTTTTCAAAATTTTACCCAAACTAATCATAAATTTCAAAGTATTAGTAATAAAGATTTCTTCAAATAATAAAGGAAACTCATCTCTCTTATAAGTAGGAACTAAATACTCCATAAAAATACCATTTTTAGCATTAAACTTGAGATTTTAACCCAATCATATCTTTTATAAAACTTAAATAGGTTCATCATAGATTTTGAAAATCACTTACTAAGAATGCTTCTACAAGACTTAGCTTTTAATATTGTTACTCTCTTTTCAAAGTTAAAATGAAATTTTTGCTAAGTTCTAATATAGATAATTCTTTATTAAGAAAGCTTTTCTTGTAAACTTATCTAAAAAGATTATTCCACTGCTTGATAAATATTAGGAATAAAACAATTTTTTAAAATCAAGGTGAAATCAACTCACTGTTTTAGAAACCAACTTAGAAAAAATAAAATTTGCCAAGAAAGTAAAGTTTTAAGAAGTAAAATTATTTCCTAAAAAAGAAAAGATATAAAAATGATAGGAAAACATACATTTAACACAACTCCAAATATTAGACCACACCAACAACTTAAGGAAAATTTTGAAAAGCTTATTTTTCAATCATTAGAAATAAAGTTGGTAGATTACTTAAAGAACCAAATTTTTGAAAATTAAATTATTTTTGAAAAGTTAGGAAATGAAACTATAATAGGAAAACACTCACTTATAACAACCCAAGTATATTTTAGTTTTCATTCAAGCAATAGAAATTCTCAAAGTTTTCATCTTTTAAAACTCTTAAAGACATATTGTTTTGTGAAAAACAAAATTGATGTTGAGACAACACTACAAAAATCATGCATATAATATGAGTATAAATATATGTTCAAAATATTTTTTCAACTATACAAATATCCATATATTTTGTTTAAGGATTTTTGGATAAAGAAAAGTTTGAAAAATCATATTTTGAGGATTTTGAAATTCATAATTATTATGTACCATGGTAATTTGCAACCCAAATGGCTTTTTATGACAAAGATAACCTTAGAAATGGATAGATCTTTTCGAGTAGGTAGAAAATGGTATATAATATGCGAAATTCTGAGTTAAATGAGCTAGTTATGGCCGTTTTAAGTTGGAATTTCCTCCTATCCGAATTTTGCCGCAAATACTAGAATAGAATTAGAGAGTTCAAGTAGATATTCCACGAAATATTCATTCCAGGTATTTCTTTCATTTAGGTAACAAAGTTTGGGAGGATCCATATTCGAGGACCATTACCAGTAA
The DNA here is from genome assembly GCA_024138025.1 of Combretum micranthum. Classification (NCBI taxonomy): domain Eukaryota; kingdom Viridiplantae; phylum Streptophyta; class Magnoliopsida; order Myrtales; family Combretaceae; genus Combretum; species Combretum micranthum. Next base: position 525,344 of record JAMXBD010000410.1, read on the forward strand.
AGAATTATAGCAAGGATGGCCGAGTGAGTTTATCTCCTAGCTTTTGCGTATTTGTTTGTGCTTGTAGCTAGAGGCACTAGTAGTAGGAAAAAATGAAAATGAATTATTCATGATAACATTGGTTGAAGCATAGCGGGACATGAATTGTTGTTGATCAAATTGTGTTTTATTATTATAATGCTGGAGTGTTTGCAAATTTTGTGATGGCCTTAAAGTACCTTAATTACATATTTCGAGTTATATATATTAATTGATTTGTGCATACCATGTAGTTAGCTCCATTTCATTAGCTACTATAGTCGATGGGACAAGAGTATAGTAGTGGGGTTTGCAGGAGGCGTAAGTTTCCAAGATGGGCGAATAGGAGCCAGAAAGAACTATTTCAAGATGGGCGACTAGGAGCCAGAAATAAACTACATAAGTTAGCTTTCTAAAATGGGTTTTAAAGAGCCAGAAACACCTAATCACCAAATGGAGGGGTAAATCTATTCAAAATATATGATTTCCGATAGATCATATGTATTGCTTGTCCATTTGCTTGATGCATTCATATGCTTGTTTAATAACTTGTTTGAATTTATCATTATGAGTACGTTAATTCAAGAATATTCTCACTAAGTTAGTTATGCTTATACTCTGATAGACTTTTGTTGAAACATGACTAATATCTCTTATGCCCGAGGACTTCACATACCCGAGTGGGATTATGTTTTGGGAAGCTTTTGGAAATCCTTTTGAAAATCTTAGAAAAGATTTCCTTTAATATCTTTTAGTTTTAATAGTGTTTCTTTATGCGAGAGACTAAGCTGATATTATGTTGTTTGGAGATTTAGGGAATGCCCTTAAGATGATGTAAGGACTATATTCTTATAACGTTGAAGTTAGATATTTTTCTAGATTTCTTGTATGCTGTATTTACTATCTCAAACTACACATCCCACCAGTGTCTCCTATTGTTGTGATAGACGCCTTACATATGGTGTTGAAGCTTTCACATGACTTTGGGAAGTCATTCTTAAGTTTTAATATCGTATGTAGTGGACTGCCACGTCTATGGTACCCTTTGGAGAGTGACAGAAAACACCATTTTTTTTTTTCAAAAAGGTATGTTCTACTTTCCATCTTATACTTCACAAACAGGTTAAGAAGTACTCATATGGGCTAGGTCGAGGGGTTCGACTGTGGTGCTTCCTTAAGAGAAATTGTAGTTGTTAAAGTATTCATCCTCCTCACTAGTTACTATTTTGATCTCTTGCAACCATCTTTTTGCATTGTTCCACTTGTTTATGCAAGCTACTACTTAACAGTAACGGGAGTCATACTTGCCTTGTCATCATCTAACATATTTCCTACACAATTGAAAGCCTATTTAACTGCAACCATTGATGTTAGTGAAGTAAGCATCTACCTTGTAGTGCAACATAGGATGGGGTATGTCTTTTTGTGCTGCTTTACCACTCTAGTGTGTTGAAGTCCCTTACATTGGTGTTGTCATTAACTTAAACTTAGTATTCTTATATTTGTCAATTTTGGTATAGCTCCCACTTCCTCTTCCATTCTTGTACTTCTTTCGTGATTACAATTGTGAAAGTATGACTAGATCTCTAGGAGCATGGTCATCCAAGCTTGGTGATCGGTGACTAACCATAACGTAACCTCCATACATACTAGTATATTGATTGTACAACTGACCTAAAATAGATTTTATCTTACGTACAACTGATGTAAAGTTTACATAATATATATCTTAAGTGTTTGATAAAGTATTAATATGTTTATAATACTCTTCAAGGATTCCCCTAAGACCTTGAACCTTGTAATGTGGGATTAACATCCACACAATATTATATATCATTGGAATGTACCTATAGCAAGAGAGCCATTTGCCTATCATATCATTGACCCTCATTTGCAAGATTGCATCATACTGGAACCTGGCTAAGTTACCTATTGCATTAAGAGCTTCCAGCTCCTCCTCCTCTGCTTCTAGTAGTAGGTTCTCCATATCATCCAACTCTTGTGTCTCATCTTCTCTAATGGGATGACAAACGAGGATTCTCTACTCACAACCTAGTGGGTAAAGTGGATATTCAATTGGTTGGATGTCACTTGCGGCTTGATCATCGAAATCAAAGACCTCAAGATCTTTATTCATCACATTGTGTCTCTAGTCCAGGTTCGATGATGTTGTTGGGCCTCATCTTTGTCGCTATTTTTTTTTATAGAAAAACTATGATGGAAAAATGATGCCATACTGAACCTTTCAATGAATTTACTTTGTGAAATATAAGTGAAATATGTGACATCACCTACTAAGAAAAATAGATTTTTTGAAAGCAAGGATGCTATTTTAAAAATAACAATGCTGAAAAAGGGGAAAAAAATCAATTTGATGTTTAGGTTCTGTCATGCCTCGAATGGTACCATAAACGTGGCAGCCCACCACATATAATATCAAGACTCAAGAATGACAGCCTTAGTCACACGAAAGCCTTAGTATTACATGTAAGGCATCTAGCACGGTAATAGGAGACCCTTTTGGGAAGCATAGTCTAAGCAAGTAAAAATGAATATACAAGAATTCAGAAATAAAATATATTATAGCATTAATAACCAAAGGTCTATTACATGATTTTTTAGGGGCATACCCCTGCTAAATCCTAAATATCGAAATAGTCTTTACAATATTTAAATACTACATTAAAGATTTCAAAGGAATTTTAATCTAAATCTTCAAGTATATTTCCTCCAAAAGCTTCAAAAGAATACTTACGCGGATATAAGGAGACCTCGGGTACAAAAATAGGTGTTCCTAAGAATGCAAATACTTATAGGGGCGTAAGCTTACGGGCTTAGTGAGTAAATCCCAAAAATTCATACTCAAAGTAAAATATCAACCAAGTTTATTAGTCAAGCAAATGGAATACAACAACCACATGAGCATACAAGACATATGACTTTCCGGGAATCATATGTTGAATGAATTACGCTCTTCATTCGGGGTTAGGTGTTCAGGCCAATTACAACCACCACTTTTAAAACACTTTTATAGATCTTAATGGCTCATATACGCCATAAAAAACTTGTTGTTATTATAGGCTCCTACTAGCCACTAATTTATGTAGTTCTTACCGGCTCCTACTCGCTACTTACATGATATACCGGTTATGCTTACCACCACTATTATACACTTGTCCCACCGATTGTATAGTAGTGAATGAAATGTGACTTAACATATGAAGTGCATGCATAATTTCTTAATTAAAGTCTAGTAGTTATATTTAACTTCTTTCAAGTGAGCAACCAATTTCAAAACAAGATATTAACATACATGCAACTTTATTACAAACAAATCATGTTCCGATATACTTAATATTCTTTCAACATATATCATAGAACTTCCATTGGTTTTTGCCTAAATTCTAATGCAACTAAATTTATAAGCACAATCATAAGTATGAAAAATAACGGGGAGTAAACTCACTCAGTTATGATGACACCTTTCTTGAAATGGATGAGTCGTTCGGGATTTCCACTAATCGTAGTAATCTTTGGGATATGAACAATCCTCCTCGAGATTACCTAATCATGAAGAGTACCCAAAATGAGTATTTCTTTTTGATTCTATGGTACTAATAAGGAACTATGTTATAAGATAGTTAAAATTCGTATAGAGAGAAATTCTATCTTAAAATGACCATAACTTCATCATTTTGACTCGGAATTGCGCATATAATAATCCATTTTCTACCTATTCGAAAAGATCTATCCAATTCTAAAATTATTTTCATCAAACTAAGTCATTTGAGCTCCGAAACAGTGGTGATCAGATTTATCACGAATTTTATAAAACTTACTTTCTTTATTTTATAAAACTTGAATCAAAGAGATAGATATTATAATAGTTGTAAGACCTTTGAAAGTATATATACATATTTGTTTACTAATGTTAAATGCATGAACTCAATGAAGTTGTCTCAACTATAAATTTTTTGGTAAAAGTAAAGTCTTCTAAAACTTTTGAAATTTCCCTCTTAGTTTGCTAGAACTTTCTTAAGTCATTTTGAAAGGGGTATTTTCTTAAATTTCGAAAGAATGACTTCCACTTTCTAAGCTTTATAAATTAGTTTCTAATTCTTTTGAAAGTAATAATTCTATATTTTGAAGAGGTGGTTTACTATGTTGTTCATTAATTCTATTTTTTTTTTTTTATGGAAGGAAATTTCTTGGTGTTTGTCAAACTAGTCTTTTTGAATGATGAAAAGTGAAGTTTTAGTAAAACTTTTTATTTAAACAAGAATTTGAAACCTCTTAATCTTAAAGAATACTTTTCCAATAAATGTGTATTTTCTAAGAAATCCTTTTTTCTTTAGTGTCTAACTTCTATTATGAGAATAAGAGTGAGAGATTTTTTTTGTGTTTAAAAAATGAACCAACTCATCGTAGGTATTTATATTTGCTGGCAATTGCGTAATTTTCCTCTTATGAAGAATGTTTAAATTTCAAATGAGAATCAACTTTTATTGTTGCCAGAATGTTCACTACCAATTCTGCATTTCTCGCTGGTGGCTCATGCATTTAATTGGAATGTTCCAATTTCAAGTAAGTTTACTGAATTGAACATGTCCATTATCCTTTTATGTTACATATGATTCTATTTTGTTTTTTTAACTTTAATCATCATTCCAATAACATTTTCAAGCTAAAGTTGCCAAAGGCAACATATTCAAATGTGTATGTTTTGTTTTATTTTGTTGGAAAGTGTTGTGTTCAAGTAATTAATGTCCTTTCGCTAGCTTTACACTATTTAGTGCTTATTCTTCAAATAGATGCATTCTCCAATGCTATCTTTTGATGAGAAGGAGTGAAGAGACTCGATGTTTAAGGAAATACAATAACAAATTCCTCAAAACTCAGTGCAATTAACAAATTAAAATTCTTTTTGGAAGCTTATGAAAGTTTGTTTGATAGTTCTATTTACTTTGTAACGAAGGAGAAATATTTCATATCAGTTTTTGTGTGTTTCAACACTTTTGCTCATTATTCTTTTCAACATGTTATCTTAATTTTTCTTCATTATATTGAGCTTTAAAGTTAAGCCTTCAATTTATAATTATCGACCAACGATCTTCTTTGTCAAATTTGGATAGAAGAGTACTAGTTATCTAAAGGATCTTTCCTTTGAAAATTTTCCAGCAAGAGCAATTTGATATTCTTCCTTTAAAAATTTTTGACCCATGGTTACCAATCCCACAATATACCTCCTTACCACCAAAATCTCTACTTTTTCCCATGAAACCTACCTTCCCATTACTCCTTCATTTCCTCCTCAACATCAAATCTCCACATTTTGCCTTAAAATCATTTCTTACCTAATCGTAAAACCTAGCCAATATCTTCTCACTACAACAACCCTAACCCATACACTCCACTTTAATCCCACTCCTCCACCCTCAATGGTAACATCCCCACTCCGTGGGTGCATGCCAAATGCCCATGGAATGATCGATTTTCCATCTTTGACAAGCTTCTGGTGGATCTCGGTTGCCACTTGGATAATGAGGTAATCACCTACATTAGTTTTAGAGATAAGCATGGGCCGATGATCAATAGAATTTTTGCCTGAATGGATTTTCTTAAGGTATTTGATGAGCAAGTAGTTAAGTACTTTCATTGCAATCTCACTAATATGCATGATCAATATGGAAATATGTGTATTCAATTAATAGAGTTTAGACTTATGCGTATGAGCATGTGATTTAGATCACATATGGAGATATATGTATTCTAATTAATGCTCTAGCCGAGGGTGCTAATTTGATGATGGGTTTTCATTGGGAAATGTTATATGAAAGAGTTTTTTATGTTGCTTATGCTCAAAATGAAGCTTATATATGTCATGATGCTTTGAAAGCAAAATGCATGCCTTATACTCATAGAGTTCTTCATCTTCATTTTGTGTCATAATTATGTTCCTAAAGCTAGTAAGCAAAGTGGAACTCCTCGCATTGATTTTATGGATGATGTATTGGTTGTTGAATGATGAGTTGATTAATTTATAGGATGTCATGGTCCACAAGTTCAAGGAGGTTGCCAATGGACCAAACCAGGGTCTTCTATGCTACAGTTGGCTTATCACTTCTACTCCGGAAAGGAGTCTAGTTTGAATCCTCATCATGATTTATCTCCTTTGATAACTTTAGTATGATTCATCTAATGAAAGGAGATTGGAATAAATAAGCTCTGGTTGATTACGATTGTAAGCACCCTTTTCTCCATTTCCTATCATCATTGAACATCACGAATCGGAGAATGAGCATGATATTAAAGACCTAGGTAGAGATGATATACATGAGGACTGGTGTAGATGGATCCGAGAATGGTTATGATGGGGAAATGATGGAAATTAACAATAATGGTGCGCTTTAAAGCCTTTCTAACCCCCCTCACGCCCCTTCCCCCCAATTCCTTTTCAATCTTAATTAGTTGACTCCTTTCCCAATTTCAACTTGAACATGAGGGCTTTAGGCAAGATGTAACCTAGTGTCTTGATACTTTTTCTCAAAATCAAGATCGGATGTACTCAAGTTGGACACAATGATTGCGAATCAAAGGGCCCTGTACATAGATCTTCATGCCTTCTATTGGCACTTCTATCGCATCCACTATCTGATCCTCCATCAAATGATAGTTAAATTCCATGGATGACTTTTTAAGCCTTCTTTTGTACTTTCTTATGTCCTTAGCCCTTGATCATTTCTTTTGTTATGCTTGCAATAACCTTTATGGCCTTTTGTCTTTGAATCTCTATGGACTATGCAATGTTTTTTCGATTTTCTTCATATATTTTACTTATGATCTACTAGTTGTGTTAGATCTATTACTTACTAAAACTAGATATGTTGAGTTTTGTTTATTGGCTAGTGTTTGGGTTAAAGTGACTCGACATAATGACGTGGTGGTTGCCTAGCTATTCATTATTGTAGTTTAGTGGTTGGATATGTTGTTTGCACTGTAGTGTATTATGGAAAATGTCTCGGCCTAAGTTGGTATTCTGCCGGATTTTCTCCTCACTTTTCTCTTTCTTCATCGCCTAATATTGAACATGTCATTTTAATGCGGCTAAAGGGGGAAAAGAAATTGAGTTTTTAAAACACTTTGTTATCAATGCAATTTTTCTTAAGTATTACTTTACTTCTAGTTAAGTATCCATATAAACCCCTAAAGTTTTATGATCGGTTAAGCTCAAACCCTAAATAGAAGGTCAACCAGAAACCTTAAAGCTAACAAAACCCTAGTTAGACGTAACAGTTTAAGTCCGATAATCCCGCGTTTATAACCGTCAGAGAGTAAGTATGAGATTAATAGACAGAATAGTTCATAATGACAGAAGAGAGCTTAAAAATATCAGATTAATCAAACCGTAATTCGTTTTAAATCCGATTGGATACAGTTTTCGAAAACCATGTCCCGAGGCTTAGAATAGTAAAAATATTTTGAATATACCGTTAGACTTGTAAAAATATAAAGTTTTCAAAAATATTAGTTTTATAATTTTTCAGTAAATAAAAATATCAAATATCGTATTTATACGTGTATTTTCTTACTACCAATATTTTATTAGTCATATCTACTTTACATTACACTATTCATTACTATTCTATACTATTCATCTATCTTTACTTTTTCTACCACCTACTCTTACACTCCACATACCTATTTTCTTACTTTTTACCTTTCTCATATACTTTATATCATATCTATCTTACATATTATTACACTTAATTAATAAAAATACAAAAACCACATCTCTCTCTCTCTCTCTCTCTTTCCCTCCTTGGCCGGTGCATATACCCTCTTTCATTCTTTCACATTTCATCTACCACAAATTACTACAAAAACTCTCTCAAATTCTCCTCCCAAATACTTTCCCCATTACTCTCCCAAAACACTCCCAAGCTTTCTTCTTCTTCATACACAAGAACCATTTACATATACTGCTTTAACTTCTATTTAGGTAAAAATTTCTTTTCATATTTTTACTACCATGTCATGTAACTTCACATGACCATGGTGTGAGTTTTCTAAACTATTGTTATGAAAGCTACACTATGTTCATGTATTGTTCTTGTTTATGAACATCCGTTTCTATATTTTTATGATGTCATTATACTTTGTTCATATTATTGTTGTTATTATTAAATATTTTATGTATCTATATATATTCTTTAGAGCATATAAGCTCACTTGTTATTGCAATTTATTTACTTGTTATTGCAATTTATTTACTTTCATATATTGAGACTAGTCTTTCTAGTCTTAGACTTATCCTCTTAAAGTCAAAATGACCTTTCCTTTCTTTTCTTTTCTTTTATATGGATGAAATTATTTCTTTGTCTCAAGAGCCTTGATGAAGCTAAGACTCCCAATACTTGAACTTATATTATGTTGGTTATTATTTTAATTTCTATATTTCCTTTTTTCTTGTAAGTGTCATCATGCTCATGCTCATATTCATGATTGTTGTCTAAAACACAAAAATAGAAACTAAACTTTTCCAAAATTAATTCATGGTATAAGAGTTTCCAAATAAAGCTTAGGATTTTGTTTCAACAAACTTTACTTTTCTAAAAATAAAAAAGAACTTGCCATGATTTAGCAAAACTATTCTATTTTGAAAAAGTCTTTTCACAAACCATAAGAAGGCTTGTTTTTACTTAATGTATTTTAAAGGTTGTAATTCTTTATGATACGATTTTTTCCTAAAAACTAAATTTAAAAGAAACTCCCTAACAAAGAAATAAACAAGCTTTGCATCAAGTTAGAAGATCAAAACGAACATAAAAACAATACTTGAGAAATTATAGTATAAACCACACTAGTGAGAGATTTTCTGAAGAAAAATTTAGAAGTCTATTTTTACGAAAACTACCCAAGAAATTACTAAATAGAACATAAAGATACTCATTTTAAATAAACTAAAAAGTTATGGTTTTATCTCAAGGATTTACAAAAAGGAAAATTTTTAATTTTTCACACTTTCAAAAAGATATCGCTTTTCATAAAGTCATAATTTGGACAACAAAACTTGAAACATGCATGAGATATGAGTTTGTATATGTATAAAAAGTGTTTTTCAATCTATATGATAACTAAGTAACTATCAAAGGATTTTTGAATGAGTTATGGTTTGAAATGATTGTTTTTAGGCTGAGAATTTTCGTTGTAAATCTGGTCAATGTTTTTCGATTAAAAGACCTTGTTTGATAGAAATAATCTTAGAAATAGATAGATCTTTTCGCATATGCAGAAAATATATAAGATGTGCAATTCCGAGTTAAAAAGCAAGTTATGAATATTTTAAGTTGGGATTATCTTCCATACGAATTTTGAAGAACTTAATGACATAGTTTTGTCAAATTTCAATATAGCTATCAAGAAATACTCATTGTGGGTATTTTTCTTGTTTAGGTGATTGTGAGGAAGATCTCGTACCCCAAGGACTACTTTGATTGAAGATCGGTGAACCCATGGCAAGTGAGTTTCATTTTCATAACTTATTTTGCTTGATTGTGCTTGTAGTTTAGAAGCACTAGCTTTAAGGAAAAGATTGAATGGTATGCATGTAATATTGTTTGAATGAATGACAAGAATATCGAGACAAGAATTGATTATAATCAATGTTTGATTTAGTTTATAACTTGATTTGTCTAAAATTCTATGGTCACCCTAAATTGTTAATAATTATTACTATGAGCCTTTAATTAAACTAAAATCATGCATATCACTTATGAGTCACATTGCATGGGATCACTACCATTATGGGGGAATGAGGTAGTGGTACGATCGTTGGATCTTAATTAAAGCTTAGGACGTTTGGTTAGAAGCATATAAATTGCGCCTCTAACACCGAATGGAGGGTATAAATCCATTTAACATATGATTACCGAAAAATCATATGTCTTGTATGCTCATATGGTTGTTGCATTTCACTTGATTGATTAAAATAACTTGTTTAATTATTGCTATTCAAGTATACTTATCTGTAGAAATAATTCTTACTAAGCTAGTAGTTATAACCTTATAGCTATTTGCTGTAGTTTCCTACCTTTGATTGAGGCCACGTGGGCCTTGTTCCCAATTACCCTTTTTGATTAAGAAGTTCTTGGATGAAGTCCAACATCAATGTAGATGTAGACTTCTAGGAAAACTTCTTGTATACGAAATAGCTTTATTAGTGTACTTTTGGCAGAGGAATGCCCCCAAGATCCTTGTAAGACTTTATATTGATGAATTAATATTATGATTTTCATTTCTTAATTGTTATTATATCTCTTGAACTTCATATTTCAAAGTATAGTCCACTAAAATTGTAAGAGAACGCCTTACGTTTAATATATAAGCTTTTGGGAATGACTAAGGTTGTCATACTTAAGCTTTAATATTGAATGTGGTGGACTGTTACGTTTAGAGTACCCTTTGGGGCATGACAATCCAACTCTTGAATTTAATGGAAAATCCATTTTAAACATAGATGCCTAACTTAGGAGGAGTACCTAAGGTGAGGGGAGTAAATTTATAATATTTATCCTCATAAAAAGGGGGGAGATTGTTGAACTAAAAGGTTCACTTGACATTGCAAAATTGAATCTTATATTAAGGAAAAATTGTAGTTAAAACAATATTTTTGCAAATGTACCCAAAACACAAGTTAAATGATGTAAAACATGTGTATTTATCTTTTAAAGTTGTTAAGTATATGCTTGAAATGTGCTAAGTTTTTTTCTTAAAGTTGTGTTGACTATTTATAAGAAAAAGTGGCAGTAGTCTAGCATCAAGATGCTAGGATAAGGAGTTCGACTGCTAGATTGATCAAACAAACCCGATCAAGTGTTGATCAAGGTTTGTACAAGGTATCAGATCAGAGCACAAGGTCTAGACGCTTCCTTGATCATCCATGATCAGAATGCATTTGATCATGAGATAGTAGCCTATGGTCGGATGCTAGGGCAAGATGCCCAACTGTAGGCACTTTATTTTGTGCCGTGAGCTTCTATGGTTTTGAAATGTTAGGTAGCATCCAGATGATAGGGCATGGTGTAACTGCAGATACTTTTTCATTATATTACTTTCAAGTGTGGTGCGGACATTATAAGCTTTTTTGGAAAGGCTAGTGCAATCCTTATAAAGTGTTTGTATGGTAATACTTGGTTTTCGACCAATAAAATCATAAAAGTAGCCGTTGAAAGCATTAAATGTAGCTTGTGCAAAATTTGATGCTTGATCTTCTACAATAGCTTTAAATACTTGGTTTTAGTAGCTTGTAATAAGTTCTTGAGAGCTTTCATTTGCTAAAAAAAAAAAAAAATTACATAGTTTCTTATATTCATTATTTGCAATATTATGAGAAAAAATTTGAATGATACTCTAGTGTGTTATTTTGCTGTTTGTAAAATAGTATTAATCCTTGAAAAATGTTGAGTTTATATTGATGTTTTGTGTAAAGTTATGAGCGAGAAAAGTCTTTGTTGGTTAATAAAAGTGGTGCGAAGTCCTCAGTTGGAGGCATATTATGTCATGGAGAGTAAGGGGTGGTCCAAACTTACGTTATATCTAGGCTTAAGTTCTCTTTCCCTATCTTTTTTACATTTCTAACACTTTAATGTTGTTATTTATTATTATTGATATTGCTTGTGGAATAAATTTATGATTAAATTCTAAAATGGTTAAAATTTGGTGCTAAACTCAATTCCCCCTTCTCTCTTGGGTAATCTATAGCATTTCAACTTATGTCTCTATAATTTTAAAGACAAATCATAACTACACCATTATTTTTGCTTAATGTACACTTTGATCCCTTGTTTTTTAAATTGTCCCAAATCTAACAACCATTTTGCTATTTTAAAAGTAATAAAAAAGCAAATTTATTATTTTGAATTATCTATCCAAAGGTAAAATTGCAAAATTGGATCTATACCTACCTTATATGATTGTTTTTTTTAGGCCTAACAGCAGATAGGGATAAAAAAAGGTGCAAATATAGGTAAATTTGCAATTTACACTAATTTTGAGCATAGTTTGATCTATTTATTATATTAAGAAAATGGTGGCTTATTAATTCCATAATTTTAAATATATAATTTGAGTGTAATATTGTTATACCCACCTTTTCAAATTTCATGATAATTGTTCTATTTTAACCCATGTTCTCAGTGACATTTCCTCCTTTATTTCCCACTTGTAAGGTTGCAAAAGCCGAGCCTACTTAAGCTCTCTAAAGCTAGCTAAGTCAAGCTTTCGAAGGCTTGGGCTCAGATCATTTAAAAATTATTAAGCTTGAGCTCGAGTCAAGCTTTTTATTGAACGTAAAATCTAGGCTTGAGCTTGGCTATTTAGCTAAACAAGCTTTGTTTCGAGTTGGAGTTGGCTATTTATGAATTGAGCTCAAGCGGAACTAAGCTTTTTATCAACTTAATGAACTTTTATCGAGTCATAAATTAAAAATTGAGCTCAATTTGTTTAATAGCCCATTTTCCATTTTTTTTTAATCTAAAAATAATACATAAGAGTTACTAATATATATATATATTAAGTAGAAATTAATTTGTTGTTTAGTTATATATTAATATATCATAAATACAGAACTTATAAATTTGCTATTGAGCTTATTAACGAGACTACTTTTGAGCTTACCTACAAGTCTAAGATAAGTTTATTCACGAGCCGGCTCACGAGTTTGATTCAAAGCTCGAGTTCGGCTCGTCTGGATGAATGACCTTATATTAGGCTTAAGTTAGCTTGTTTACTAATCAAGCTCGAGCTGAGTTGAGCTAAGCTCAAGTAGCTCGGTTCATTTGTAGCCCTATCACCTGAAAAAATTGTAACATAGACTAACAACAAAATTAATAATTAGTAAAATTTTACATCCTCTTTGTTATCTTTGTGGTGTCTTCTCCAAATACACAAACAAGTAAGTATCCTAGAACATATTAAATTTACAACTCCATACTCTTATGCATAAAGTTTCTCAATAGTTTTAGTTGTTATTTTCTCTATTTTCATTTAAATTTCCAAATCTCAAATCTATGGACTTAGATTCAAGTAGTATATTATAGTATAGTACTTAGCCTAGTTTTATCAATACATATATGATTTGTTATACTGGTTGGTTAAGGATGTTTATATGATTTTTCTTATTAAACCATTTTAGCATATGGTGATGGCACTTTATTAATTATGCCATGTCTCAATTTACATTAACAAAATGAAGTATTTGTTGCATTTTGAATTTAAAGAACTCATCTAATCAATGTAATTTATTCACTAATATATAAGAGCATGCTTACTTGTACTTATAATAATAACTGGATCAATGCAATGCAAGAGGAATGAAGTCAATTTCAAAGGAATAATGTTTGGAATCTAGTACCTGGACCTCAAAATTAATCAGCTATAGGTACTAAATGGGTTTTAAAAGATAAATTAGATGAAAATGAAAAATTATTAGAAATAAAGCTAGACTTGTAGCAAAAGCATATTCACAAGAGAAGAATAGATTATGATGAACATATACACTGTTGCTAGACTTAAGGCTATACAGCTTTTTCTTGCTTATGCTTATTTTAAATATTTTAAGTTGTTCTAAATGGATGTAAAATGTACATTTTTGGATGGTTATATTAAAGAAGAAGTATGTTGAACAACCTCTGGATTTGAAGATCCTTTTAATCTGAATATGTTTTTAAGTTAAGAAAAGCTTTGTATAGACTTAAACAAGTGCCAAGAGCTTGGTATGAGAGACTCAGTGAGTATCTCATTTTAAGTGATATCAAAGAGGTACAATTGATATAATCTTATTTATAAAGCATCACAATGGTGATATATTAGTTGTACAAATATAAGTTAATGACATAATATTTGTATCAACTAATGAACAATATTGTCAAGAATTTGTAAAGCTTATGTAGGTAGAATTTGAAATTTCTATGATGGGTGAACATAAATTCTTCTTGGGATTACAAATCAAATAAACAAAAGAAGGACTGCTCGTTCACCAAAAGAAATACACTAAGCAAAGATTGAAAATGTTTGGATATAAAAAGACAAAGGAAGTTGCCTGATGTGGAATTTTTCAATCGCAATTAATAAAATTAAATTAAAAACCCTATTCTTACCCTGCAATTAATCCTAGGCAAGTGTACCTATAATTGTAGCACCAGTGTAAGCACAGGGATCGTTCCTCCAAGGACCTATAACTACTAATAATTACCCTATTATATTATTCAGCTGGTCCAAATTGAATGGTGATGATAATAATTAATATCTAACTAAAGAATTAACCTAGAATTAAAATAATCACACCTCTAATAATGATAATCAATCATAAGACAATATCTTAAATCTTAACTCACCACTAACCCTATCAAACATCTTGATAAACATTCATCAATGGAAAGTTATATTCTTGAATTACAAGAATCCTAGATTCAATAACCTCTCTTTCAAGATGATTAAACTCTAATTCTCTATGTGTCTAATGGAAATTTCTTTCATCATTAGATCTACACAAAATTGCATTATAGATCATAATTCCCTAAAAAGATTAAATCATGATGCAAAAGGTTCATGCAATCTATCTCTAAATCACATTCAAACTCTCTATTCATATAATCTATTCAATTAGATGAAATTTCTTTATTTAGAGAAATCAAACATGCAATCAATTATGCCACAAATCAATCACAAGACAATAAGAACATATGAATAGATTCAAGAAATATAAACTTCCATTAACAAAAACATTCAAATCAATGTTAAAGTTAGGGTTTCTTAAGACCTAGGGCGCAAAGATCTAAGTTTCCATATGAAGATGATTACAATGATAGATCATGGAAAAATAGAAATAAAACATGATTACACCCTAAAAGATAAAGTCTTGTGATCTCCAAATAAGGTATGGTGTTTCTCTCTTCAAAGCACCTCTTTTGCTCACTAGTTTGTAAGAAGAACAATGAATTTCATAAAGATGAGCTAAGGATGGCATCTATAAGAGGGGAAAATTTTCTTCTACATGACTATCTACACAGCTTATGTTTGAGGCCGTGTAGGATGAAAACTGGTGAAAACTTGCAACTGGAGTAAGTAGGCTGCTTTGAAATGTACGTCGCCAACCTTCAGCTCCTAACCCATCGGCCTTGAGTCGGAATTCCCTCAAGATTGTCAAAATCTTTGAATTCCAATGTTGAACAACCAGAAACACAACTTATGTAGAAGGGCCATATACTTTCAAAATCGGTTCTGGTCACTTTCAATCCTCTATGTGAGCACCCTACATGGCTTATATATGATCCTTGTGTACTTCTAAAATACTTGTTGGTCATTTTTTTTTATCTCCAACACCAATTCTACACAATTTATGTTGATTCTTGTGTATGTTGTAAATCTTCCAAATTCCTATTTCTTTAACAAAATCTTGCTTAACTCATCCAATTGTCTTCATTAAGCTCAAATTCTTCCTTTAACCTTGAAATTGACATTTTAACCACATGAACATCATTTTCCTTGATAATTCACATAAATCTATATAATATCATAAGAAAATAATGTAAATAATAAGGGTCTTTAGACACTTATCAAACCTCCCCACACTTAACCGTTTGCTTGTCCCCAAGTAAACAATTAAGGACAAGATAATCCATTATCAATTATACTCAAGAATTATTAGAAAATTCAATTCAACAAAGCATTCTTTCAATTCGAAATTAGTGATCTTTAGTGCCTATCATTCAAACCTACCATAATTGTACTTATACTTAGCATGCTATAGTCAAATCTTTAAGATTAATCCAAGTAAATCAAACTGTTATCCTCGCTATTTAATAACCACTTCTAAGTCATAAAAGAAACACAAAGTTAAACAAAGCAAAAGCGGCTTGGTTACATCTCACTACTTATCAGAGAGCATATAAATAGTTTAGCTACCTCTCTAAGCACATTAACCAAGAATGAAAGTATATGGCATCCATCATTCTCCTAGAAGTTTTTTCCTCTTTGGTTGAAATCTCACCAAACTTTTTTTAATAGCCTTTAGAGGGATGGATTTTAGCCTATATCAGAGAGCATATAAACAGTTTAACAGCCTGCTTCTTTTCAGCTCTTTCCTTCTCTCTTTTTTTTTTTTTTTTTTCTAAATCAATTGGGTATAAGAGCTTGTATAGTCAATAATGGGGCTAGACTTAGCTCTTCTGAGGGACCAAAGCTTGCCCATACTAACTAAGCTTTTATATTCCATTAGCATAACAATTGATTGATTTTTCAAGGAGTTAGTCAAGAAGAATCACAAAGATATTGATTTCATATACTCCTTTCACTAAAGGTTAGTGGGACTCTCAAAGTTTTTGAAAAGCAAATATATTAACCAACAAGCATAGAAACACAACCATTTAACTTTAAAACTAGGACTTGGACCTCTTCCACAATCCTAGATTCAGTCATTAAATAGCAAGTAAATTTACTCCACCTAGATTTCGTCCTAAAACTTTAACTAAGTAGACTAAGTACAAAATAGGCAAGTAAGGCACACAAAATCACTTTCACTTTAACATTTGAATACTAATCCAAATTTTTATGAGTACAATTTCAGGATTTTCAACAATTTTTTTTTTTTACAACACATGTCCTTTAAGCGAGGGACTTTTGAATAAAAGTGCATAAGAAAATTAAAGCACAAAATAAGACCACTTAAATTAATCTTCCTAAATTATCCCTTCCCCACACTTAGAATAAGACATTGCCTTCAATGTCTACTAAAGTAGATAAAGCCTATTTAGGAACAAAAATAAAGAAAATAAAAAGAAAAGGAACTGAGACTTTCCCTGGTTTTAGATTGTCAACGTAGCAAAGCATCCGGAAGTCATACTTGTGGAGCCAAAGCTTAGCAGCTTCTTAAGAAAATGAGAAGCCATTGAAGTTTATGCATAAAACCATTGCAGGGATCAACTCTTCCCCACAAATTTTGACAGTTTAGCACGTGCACCTGCAAAACATAAAGCAAGGACTAAGGATAGAGATGAAAAAACTAAGAAAAAGGAACTAAACATACCTAAATTGAACATGGGCTACCTGCCATGAAGTGCTGTTGTTTAACATCATTAGCTCGACATCCTTCACATTCAGCTCAAGTTGGCGGTTCTTCATTAGATGATCTTAACACGCCTTGGAACTTACAAATGTCTCCTTAAACCCATTTAATTAAAATGTCCAATAGCTCCTGTTTGAGATACAACATCTTGCATCTTAGGGTTCTTCAGGTCTTTATCTTCTCATGTGTCATATCCAATTCCAGAACATCCTTACATAGAGTATCCTACATATACTCTGAAACAGAATCATCAATAACATCAATAGAAAAACAACAATCATTAGATGGCACAGGTTGATCAAATGCTGTTGGGAGCTTCATTACAAACTCCTCTTCCCGACTTTGAGTGGTAGCTTGCCATCTGCCACATCAATAATAGCTCTTGTAGTTGCTAGGAATGGTCTTTCCAGTATCAAAGGAACTTCCTCAACCTCATCCATTTCAAGTATTACAAAATCCATTGGGAATGTAAAAACTCCTACCTTCACAAGCACATTCTCTAAAATCCCTTTAGGGAGCTTCACTGTATGATCTGCTAATGGTAAACTCATTTAGCCAGAACGAGGCTCACCTAACCTAATCACTGAAGAATGAATATGGCATCAAATTGATACCCGCCCCCAGATCATCAAAGTTCTTTCTTCATGCAATTCCCCAGTCCAGCATGGGACTATGAAACTTCTTGGATCCTTGAGCTTTGTTGGCAGTACACTTGGAAGGATTACAGAACATTCATCTCTAACCATCTTCGCAGATAGCTCTTCTGATACGCTTTTATCGGAAATGTCTCCTCTAAAACTTTTGCATGTTCAGGCATCTACGACAAGTTTTCAACAAGTGGTAAGTTAACATGTAATGTTTTGGAAGGTTCCAAAAACTTACCTGACTGTTTAGTGTCATGATCGTTCTTTAAACAAGCTACATATGGTATCTGTGCTTATATGCTTGCACATCAGGAGGTTGCTCCTTTCTTGTCTGTACTCTTCTTCCTTAGGTCTTTTCTCCAGAAAAATCTCTCTTTGGTGGTTAGATTGTAGATCTTTTCCACTCATGAGGGTTATCACATTTACTGCTCTTTGGGATTTGGCTCTATATTACTTAAAAGTGAACAAAGTTACCTCTCTGATAACATCATGGCAAGTTCCTAACTTAGGTCTCCAGATTATGAATGAGGCTTCTTGGTTGCGATGACGATATTCAGAAGTCTGAATAAACTGAACCATCAATTCTCTAAACCAGGTTTCTTTTCCTGTGGAGGCAAGGAAGTTGTGGAAGGTGTTGAGGCTGTGGAAGCTGGGAAGCGGCTGAGGAGGTGGCAGTTGTGGCTTCTGGAATCAAGGTGCTGGGAAATTCGCCCTCTACACATTCTGATGTTAGCATAAGAGAAATTGGGGTGATTTCTCCTACCTAGATTGTATGTATCCCCATATGGGTTGTTCTGATATTTGCCTTGATTGCCTACATAATCAACTTGATCAGGAGCCTTAAGATAAAAGTTCTCAACACAAGAATTTCCATACTAGAATGAGGTGCTAGATGATTCTTTGATTCCATCACTTGCTTACTTAAGGCATCCATCTTTACAAGTAAAGTAGTCATCATATCCACTTCATGCATTCCAGCCACTTTCTACTTTCCTCGATCATTACCCCATTAGTTGTTCTTTACCATTTCTTCAAACAGCTTTGGGGAATCCTTAGGTGTCTTTGTATTTAAAGTCCCGCCAGCTATAGTATCTACTAAATAGCAAGTAGCAGTGTTAAGACCATTGTAGAAGGTCTGCACTTGCATCTAATGTGGTACCTGATGGTCAGGACATTTCCTCAATAAATCCTTCCATCTCTACCATGCATCATAAAATGTGTTAGAATCTTGTTAGCTAAATGATGAGATGTCGTTCCTCAACTTAGCAGTCTTGGAAGGTGGAAAATAATTGTCAAGAAACCACTCAATCATGTCCTTCCATGTATTTATGGCTCCTAGACCCAATGATGATAGCCATTACTTAGCTCATCCTCTTAAAGAGAAAGGAAAAAGACGAAGTTTTACTGCATCGTTAGTGGTCCCATTGTCCTTGAATGTCTCATAGATTTCTAAGAACATTTGAATGTGAGCATGTGGGTCTTCATCAGTAAACCATCAAACTGACAGTATTGTTGCGGAATTTGAATCACCACACTCTTAATCTTAAAATTATTCGCCACAATGGGCAGTTTCACAACAGTGGGCCTAGTTCCCTCAAGTATAGGCCTAGCATAATCCAGGTTGGTTCTTAGAACTTCTTCATTGTTATTAGCCATATCTATATCCTTCATATCCAGTAATTCCTCTTCAAAAACTAATGCTCTGGCATCGTCACTTGCACTAACTCTTACCTTTTATGGAGTCTTTCAATCTCAGGATCCAAGTCAAGAAGTATCGCAGATGAGCTCCTTGTCATTCATTGCTAAAAGATCAAAATTGGAGTTTGAATTTCTTTAAGCTTTATAAGAGAAGAGAAAAGAGAGTTAATCATACAAAAGCTAAAGTAGTAGAAATCAGGCGTTCCTAATATTGCTAGGTCCCCGGTAACGGCACCAAAAACTTGATGTGGAATTTTTCAATCGCAATCAATCAAATTAAATTAAAACTCTATTCTTACTCTATGATTAATGTAAGCCGTCATTTTCTTAGCAACCTGAACTTGGTTTTGGAGATTGGAACCGGAAATCGAAACCCTAAAAGAATACCCTAGGACTAGTTAGACCTAGAAACCTAAGTCCGGCAATCCCGAGAACGAAACCTCGAAACAATAAAAATAAGTTAGCTCTAGAATATAGCCCTAAATAATTATCAAAACATAAAATTAAGATTTCAGAGAAATTCATTTGTTTCAAACTCGATCGGGATCTGTTCTCAAAATCGGTCCCTGGGACTCGGGAATAGAAAAACATTATATAGGACTCTTTAGAACTGAAATTTAATAAGGAATTCAAAAATATAATTTTAAGAATTTTTCGGTTTATAAAAAAATTACAGTTATAGCCTTTTATTGTATTTTCACTACTACTGGTAATTTAATTGTCTAACCTACTTTTTGATTTCTAATCACACTAATCACCAAGTACAATCACCCATACCCTATTCTTACATCCTTACAACCTATTCTTACAATCTTACATCATTTCCATACAAATTTGCTTTTCCAATACATTTTATTACTTAAATTACTTATTAAAATTAAACTTTATTACACAAAATAATCAAACATCTCCCTCTCCCCCCCCTCCGGTGCACCCTCAATTTGTTTTATTTTCTTCCTTTTATTTAATCATACAAAACCCTAATTCTTTTCCTATACAATCTCTTTTTTACCTTTCACTTTTTTACTTTCTCTCTTTTCTCACAAAATCAAACTTTTGGAAAAGTCTTTTTCTCTCCTCTCTTCTCTCTATTGCCGTGAGCCTCTCGCCCTCCCTTACACACACAACTTTTCTTCAAGTTTTTCTTATTCCAAACCTTAAATAGGTAATAGATCTAAGTCCTACCATAATAAAACATATAATGGCAAGATCATACATATGTGGTTCCACTAAAATCCCCATGAGCTTTATGCTAGGGAGGTGGAAATAATTAAGCATGATATTCTTGCCATCACAATATTGTAGATCTTATTATTTAAGTTGTTTTACAAATATTTTGCTATAATATTATTTTATGTTGTTCTTATGGATATTTTGTACATATACTCTTTCATTACACCCATTTACATGGTGTTTATGTTGTATTTGCATCCATGACATGAATAATATAGTAGTTCTATTTGTTTTGACTACATAAATGCCATAGATTTTTGTCTTATATACATAAAAGACTTGTAGTAGCATGATAATAATGAGAATATGTTAAAAAGTTCAAGATTTATTTTAGTTTCAACAAAAATGATTCTTGGAAATTCGGATGGAAGAAGTCACCTATTTAGAAAAGCTATTTTCCAACTCCAAAATGAAGATCTTATATTTAAAATGAAGGGCTTAGGGGATAGGTATCATAAAGGAATAATTTTTATAAGTTGAGCTTAGTTTTACTAAGAAAAATTTTCAAAGCAAGAAAAAAGTTATAAAAGATAAGTTAGAACTTGTTTCAGTCACAATAAGAACTTGAAATTCGTAACTAGCATGAAATGCCAAGTAAACACCTATTTTCTAATCCTAAAACAAGATTTCTATTACAGAAATAGAAGCATCAGGGAGTAAGTTTGGTTAGGACTTAATTTTAGCAAGATTAAATGATTTTTTTCCCCAAAGAATGACCTTAAGACAATTTAGCAAAATTCTGATCTAAGATGACCCCCACTTAAACAACTATTTCCAAATGCCAAAATGAGAATTTTAATAGAAAAAATAGAAGTCTTAGAGTATATAGGTAGTAAAGACTTAATTTTGACAATAATAAATGGATTTTATCAAAGTATAAACCTAAAACAAAGGAAATGTTTCCAAACATAGATCAAACAATATTTTCATTTCCTAAAATTGTGTAAAATTCGTTAGTGGACAAAGCCCCTATTTAAATATCTATTTTCCAACTCCTAAGTGAAGAATTTTATTAAAATAATGAAAGTATTAGGCATATGGGTCATCAAGGCTTTATCTTAGTAAAAATATGGGTGATTTTCAAAGAGATAAAGCTAGTTTTTCTCAACCAAAGGTTCTTGAAGTTGTTACAAAGTAAAAGTTTTCCAAAAATTCTTTTTAACCAAAAACCATTAAGGGTATACATATAGATAGCTCATATCATGCCATTCATGGCATTAATTTGTAGATAATGCATGCATATATAATATATTTGGTAGAAACAATGCAAATTTCACAAAATAATTTCAGGAATGCAATTTTTAGCTACTGATCAGATCTGATGCGAGCTTTTCAAATCCTAAAAGTTTTCAAAACTTAAGAATAACATCATAAATAGATAGATCTTTCGAACTAGATGGAAATTGATAGCTTATTTGTGAAATTTCGAGTACCAAGTTATGGCCGTTTTAAGTTGGGATTTCCATCTACCACGAAAATTACGAACTTTATTAGTTTTTATTTAATAGGTCGGAATTAGTTATGGTTCAAAATACTCATTTGGGTATTTCTTTTGTTTAGGTGACCTTAAATCGGAAGAATTCTTGTCTCTGGATCACTACTAGAGACTGATGTCTATATCCAAGTGAGTTCACTTTCCTCAAATTACATGTTTATGATTGTGCTTGTAATGATTGTGGCATTAGAATTAAGACAAGATAAAATTGGAATATGCATGTGAATTCTACTTGGTTGAATTGATGATAAGAATATCGAAACGCGAAGTACTATGAACATTGGTATGATCTAGTATAGAAATAAATTGTCTGAAATCTCTATGAATGCCTATAATTCACTTAAATACTATGCCATGACTATATAACTAAATTTTTCATGCATAAAATTTATTGAGTCACATCACGTTCGTTGTTATACCTTTGTGGGAAGAAGGCACAACAGCTAGGCGACGGATGGGCTTGAAAACTCAGATATTGGCATGGGGTCGCTTGAATTAAAATGGAAGTAGAGTAGACACTTGAATCAACTACATAATTAATGGGTGGGTAGGCACTTGAAACAACCACTAAATTATTGAGAGTAAAATTGAAATATATGGTCGTATGGGCCTGAAACACCTACCCCTGAATGGATGGCGTAAATCCATTCAACATAGGACTCCTGAAAAGTCTTATGTATTGTATGCTCACGTGCTTGTGCATTTCATATGATTGTTTAATATAACTTGCTTGCCTCATTGTTGGATTGAGTATTTAATTTTGGAAGTGAAGCTCACTAAGCTAGCGTAGCTTATACCCCCATAGCTTCTTTTTGATGCAGTTCCTATACATATGGTTGCGTCCCCAGACCTTACCAAATCAGATGATACGAAATTAAGAGTTTCCCTTAGAAGTTTATGATTAGCTTTGTATAGACTTTCATATGAAACCTTAAACGCCCGGGTTGTTATTAAAAACTAATATCTGAACTTATTATTTTGCGGGGGAAATGCCCCTTAGAATTTTGTAAATAATCTCGAGATATCAGTGGTTTAAGTTTTTATGCTTATTCTAATAAGTTGAACTATCTATCTCCAACTACACATGTATTCTATTGTCGTAAGAGAACGCCTTGTATCTAATACAAGACTTTTGAATGATTGTGGTAGTGATTCTTAAGTCTCGTTTAGCATGCGGTGGACTGTTACGTTTAGGGTACCCTTTAGGGCATGACAATTAATCTTAAGCAAGTATACCTATCAGTTGTAGCACCAGTGTAAGCACAGGGATCGTTCCTCCAATGACCTATAACTTCTAGTAATTACCCTAATTTTGCTATTCAGTTGGTCTAAATCAAATGATGATGATAATAATTAATATCTAACTAAAGAATTAACCCTAGAATTAAAATAATCATGCCTCTGATAATAATAACCAATCATAAGACAATACCCTAAATCTTGACTCACTACTAACCCTATCAAACTTCTTAATAAACATTCATTAATGGAAAGTTATGTTCTTGAATTGCAGGAACCCTAGATGCAATAACCTCTCTTTCAAGATGATTAAACTCTAATTCTCTATGTGTCTAATGGAAATTTCTTTCATCATTAGATCCACACAAAATTGCATTATAGATCATGATTCCCTAAAAAGATTAAATCATGATGCAAAAGGTTCATGCAATCTATCTCTAGAATCACATTCAAACTCCTCTATTCATATAGATCTATTCAATTAGATGAAATTTCTTTTTAGTTAAGAGAAATCAAACATGCAATCAATTATGGCCACAAATCAATCACAAGACAATAAGAACGTATGAATAGGTTTAAGAAACATAAAGTTCCATTAAGAAAAACATTAAAATCTACGTTAGAGTTAGGGTTCCTTAAGACCTAGGGCATAAAGATCTAAGTTTCTATATGAAGATGATTACAATTATAGATCATGGAAAAATAGATATAAAACATGATTACACCCTTGAAAGATCAAGTTTTATGATCTTCGAATAAGATATGACATTTCTCTCTTAAAAGCACCTCTTTTGCTCTCTAGGGTTTGTAAAAAGAACAATGATTTTTCATAAAGACGAGCTGAAGATGCTATTTATAGGAGGGGAAAATTTTCTTCTACACGACCATTCTACACAACCTGTGTTCGAGGCCATGTAGGATGAAAACTGGTGAAAATTTGCAACTGGAGCAAGTAGGCCGCCTAGCGCACCGGTGGCTTTGAAATATATGCCGTCGGCCTTGAGTTGGTGTTCCTTCAAAATTGTCAAAATCTTTGAAACCCAATGTTGTAGACTGGCCGTATACTTTCAAAAGTGGTTCTAGTCACTTTCGATCCTCTATGCGAGCACCTTACATGGCTTGTGTATGATCCTTGTGAACTTTTAAAATGCTTGCTGACTGTTTTTTTATCTCCAACACTAGTATTCTGCACAATTTGTGTTGATTCTTGTGTATGTTGTAAATCATCCAAATTCTTATTTCTTCAACAAAATCTTGCTTAACTCACCCATTGTCTTCATTAAGCTCAAATTCTTCCTTTAACTCTAAAATTGACATTTTAACCACATGAGTATGTAATTCACATAAAATCTATATAATATCATAAGAAAACAATATGAATAATAAGGGTCTTTGCACACTTATCAGCTACTCCAATGAGTTCTTCTGTTAGGTTAGATCTTGATTCTCAAGGTAAGAAAGTAAATGAAAAATTGTATAGAAGTTTTATTGGTTCTCTTCTATATTTAATTGCATCAAGATCAAATATGTCGTTTTCTATTTGTATTTATGCAAGATTTCAAAGTAGTCCAACTTAAACACATTTAAAAGTTATTAAAATAATTTTTAAGTACATTGCATGCACTGCAAAATTAGGAATCTAGTCTCCTAAAAATAAAAGTTTCGAATTAATTGGATACTTAAATGCTGATTATGCAGGATGCAAAGTGGATAAAAAAAAAGTACTTATAATACTTGTCAATTCTTAGGAGACAAACTGATTTCTTAATCTTCAAAGATGCAGAATTTAGCTGGTCTAACAACAACAGAAGCTGAATATTTTTCAATTTGAAATTGTTGTGCACAAATTTTTTAGATAAAACAACAATTACAAGATTATGGATTAAATTATAAAAATATCTCTATAAAATGTGATAATACAAGTGCAATAAATTTAACAAAGAATCTTGTGCATCATTCTAGATCTAAACATATAGAGCTTAGACATCATTTTATTAGGGATCGTGTAGCTAATGGAAATATTGGGTCTGTTTGTTTTGGCTTTTTTCCGGCAGATACAGACACTTTTTCAAACATTTTTCTAATAAATTATTTATCAAAAAATAGATATAGATAAAAAAAAGTTGACAGTTCTCATCAAAAGATCAAATAGAACAAATATAGATAAAATTTAGATATAAATCGGATATATTTACACATATCATTTTAAAAAAGATACAGATACAGATGAAAAACAGACAATCCTTAATATTGAATTCCTTTCTTCTTAAGATCAATATGTTGATATTTTTACAAGACCTTTAGATAAAGATAGATTTGAATTTTTGAGAAATGAAATTGGAATATATAATCCTTTTTAAATGGTATTTTATATTTTGCAAATGAGTGTTTTTAATAAAAATTACACCTTTTTTTAATCAAAAATCTACTTTGGGATTAATTTTTTTTTGAAAGTTTTGCCATTTCTTTCTCTCTATTCTAAACTTATATCCACCTATCCTAATCATATTTGAACATATCTTTTCTCTTGCAATAGAACCATTCTATCCATCTTCTCCTTGATTAAAACCCTAAAATGGCTCCTTGCAAATCTTTTGACCTAATCTCCAAAGATTTCAAATCAAAGAATGTAACAGAACCAATTACAATCAGAGACGAAACTTCCAATTCTGAGGAAGTTCTTCCACCTATTACACAAATACAAGAAGCTAGATAAAAAAGAGTAAATGATGTCAATGTGTAACAAAAGAATGAAGAACATATATCAGAATAGAAAGAAAGTGGAACGAAGAAAGAAAATAGCGAGAAAAAGGGTTCTAAAAGAAGGGAATCGAACCCTAACCTTAAGTCAGAGGATAGCTCAGAGGGTTCCATGGTAAAAACTCCAAGACAGGAGAAGAAGAATACCAAAAAGAGGAAACTTTCTAAAGGAATTACGACCACTTCAAATCCATCCACATTCAAGAAAAGAAAGGGTCTCACTAACAAGGTATTAGAATGTGCCATTGTTGATTTCAAATTCTTTAAGTCAAATGGTTTTTATTAGGATCACTGGTTAAATCGCATTGGTTGTAGAAATCTATGTCATATAACTGATGTCATAGATGGTGACCTAGTTAAAGAATTTTATGATCATTTAAAACTTTTGGAAGGTTTGTTTTGAAATCAAGGGTTTTAAGTAAGACCATAAAGATTAACAAAAGGATCTCATAGACTGTTTTGATATGAAGGATGAAAGAGATGATGACAAGCTAATTAACATTCATAGAAGTGATCTTTTTAAAGAAATAAATGGAGTGGGAGTCTTTGATGAGAAATACATATTTTCTATTGATTTTGAATTGTTGGTTAGGTTGTGGCACAAAGTTGTCATGGATTGTTTGTTACTTAAAAATGACAGTTCTACAACAATTTCAAAGGAGGAAGCTCTTGTGATTTTAGCTATAAAAAAGAATATGAAAAATAGACATGCCCAACATGATTTTGAAGTATATTTGAAGAACTCAAGCAAATAGACCTTATGGTAATTTGCTCATGAGACTTTTCTGATTCAAGAATGTTCATATACAAAAAAAAAAAAAAAACATTAAAATACCAATTGGTTTGAAAAAGATTGGAGAAACAAATTGAAAACATATGAACATTCTTGTATCAGACAAGTTGTGGTTCTCCAAGGATGGGGCTTGGTATCGACCTACGAAGTTCAGCAAAATTAAGTTTGATTGGAAGAAAGTGAAAGAACTAGCTGAGGGGGAGATTCCACTTGAATTAGAAAGTGGATCAAAGGATGAGAAAGAATCTCATGAACCCAAGGGAAAGTTTTTCAAGAGACCTGGAAAAGAACAGATTGTCATGCCCTAAAGGATACCTTAAACGTGACAGTTCACTACACTCAATATTAAGGTTTAAGTATGGCATACTTAGTCATCATAAAAGTTTTGATATCGGATGTAAGGTGTACCTTCATGATTATAGAGGACCAACTTTGAAACAACTTGTTTAAGAAGACATTCACATAGCAATTAAGAATGGAAATCACAACATAAGCACCTTAAATATAGAATATAAAAGTCTTACAAAATATCAAAGGGGCATTCCCCTATCAAAAGATAAAGTCCATCATAGTCTACCTATAACAATTACATTGGAGATTTACTTAGAAGTCTAATTCTATAACTAGTCTTTGACTTCATCCAAAAACTCTTGAGTCCAGAAGGTGGTACCTGAGAGAAATATCTTCTGGGCGTCAACCAAAGATAGGGGTACTACAATAAATATCTATAAAGGAATAAGCTTTCTTTCTTAATGGGAATTATTTTCATAAATAAAGTACTCGAACAAATAATGTTCAAACAAGTTATTTAAGCAAGCATATGAAATACAACATATAAGTGAACAAAAAATATATATGATTATATGAGAATCATATGTTGAATGGATTTACCCCTCCATTCAGGGTTAGGTGTTCCGGGCCATAAGGTCATAGTTCGCAAATGAAGTTTTTGTAGTTTTTATACGAGCCATTACTAGTCGCTAAAATGTAGTTAATTCGAGTATCGACTCACCATGGTAAATATTTTCCATAAAGTAGATTTTCGGGTTCTACGGATCTCACTACTATGCCCTCGTCCCACCAAGGGTATAGTAATGAATGCAATGTGACTTACTACATGTTATGCATGAATCATTTTATTTAAGTAATCATGGCATGATATTAGATTTTTAAAAGTGATCATAGAGTTTGCAGACATATCATTCCTATACTAATCATATAATGATTATTTGACAATTCCTGCCTCGATATGCTTAACACAATTTCAACCATATATGTAAGGCACATGCACTTTCATGTTTTTATCTTTCCCTAATTTTAGTGTCGTTAATCTACAAGCAAAAACATAAGTATAAGAATGTAGGAAATTAAACTTACTCAGCCATGGTAGCTGAAAGCTCCTAGTCAAAGTAGTCTTCCGGATAAGGAAACTCAAGCTTTTCATTGTCTAAACAAGAGAAATACCCAAAATGAGTATTTCTTAGAAGTTCTACTTAAATTTGCAAATTCTATTTTACTAAGTTCGTCAAAATACATATGTGGTGAAATTCTAACTTAAAATAGCCATAATTCGCTTATTTTAATTTAGAATTTCATATATAATATACCATTTTCTACCTACTCGAAAAGATTTATCTATTTATATGGTTAGTTTTATCATAAAAGCTTGTTTGGGTTCCAAAAAGATACGGTACAAAATTGACACAAAAATCCTAACCCTTAAAATATGATTTTTCCAAACTTTTTATCAACCAAAAAACCCATACCAAACATATATATATATATAATATATATATATGGTTGAAAAATTCATTTAATACATATGTAACTCATCTTCTACACATGATTCTAATGATGTTGTCTTAATCAATGATTCTTCATAAAACAACTTGTCTTACTAATTGAAAAAGTGAAGTTAATAAATTTTTTTAAGTTGTTAGGGAATAAAAATAAAGATTTTTGAGTCATTAATTAAGTGATATGATTTATTTTTCCTTAACTCCTAAAAGATAATTTGGTTTCAAAAATTTGAGTCTTTCCAAGTTATTTACAAATTTTATTCTCTATGTAGACTTTACTTTGTGAGTTAATTTTAACTTATTATGAAAAGCTTGTTTTGGTCTTTGTATTTATTAAAATATTAGTGAAGATTTTATAATCAAGTTTTTAAGAAAATTTCTCATAACAAGGCATTATTAGCATTAAGGTGTTAATGATAGTTAAAAAAAAAAAGTAAAGAATTTCTTGTTAACTATTGAGAAGCCCTTGTATGTTAATAATACTAAAATCTATGGTGACCTTTGTCTAAATTCTTTGAAAAACATTTTGTTGATATAAAGTTTCTAAACTTTAATGAAACTTTTCCTAAGTGATAAAATTACATTTTTAAAGTAAGTTGAGCTTATTTTCTTTTACTTAAGAAAGAACTTTTTGTTTTTATTAAGACAACATTCAACATGGTCATGCATGGCATAAGTTTATAGCTAAGTAACATGACAAAAATATTTAATAAGAAGGATGGAAAATATAGAGATAAGCAAATAATAAATATCAAGTATTTGAAGTCTTAGTTTGAATCAAGGCTTTCGAACTTAGATATGGACAAATCCAAAAGAAAAACGAAAGAAATAAGAAATTTTGTTTTGATTTGATTAGGACAAGTCTAAGACTAGAAAGATTAGTCTTAATATAGTATAATAAATAAATAAATTGCAAAGCATAATCAATAAATAACGATTATGTTAGTGAGCTTATATGTTGTAAGAAATATATATATATATACACACACACATAATTATAGTTACTAATATATAGAAGTTATATTAGAACAATAATTATAATAAATGTAACAATATAATAATAATAAAACAACATAATAATAAAGTGATATTTATTCATGAACAAAAACAAAACATAAACATAGTGTTACTTTCATAACACTTAGATGTTTAAGAAACATACACCATGGTCATGTTAAGTTACATGACATGGTAAGAAAGTGTAGGCAAGAGTTTTACCTATATTAGAAATATGAAAGGTAGAAAAAGAGAGGTTTTGGTAGTATGTGGATTGTAGAAATATGAGAAGATGAGAAGAGATTTTTTTGGAGAGAGGATTTAAGTAGTGATTTTGGAAGAGTTTTGTTATGGTAAATGAATGTGTGAAAGAAATGGAGAGAGAATGGGTTTTATAGAGTTTTATGGAGGGAAAATTATATGAATTAAATAAACTGAAAAAGAAAAAAAAAATTTTGTGTGTGTGTATGTGTGGTGGCCGACGGTTTTTGAAAAGAGGAGAGAGAGAGAGTTTTGTTTTGTTTTGTATTTTTGTTAAATAAAAGTAATAATTTGTAAGGTATGATGTGATTAAAGTTTTATGGGAAAAGTAAGAAGTAAGAAAATATGTATGGTAGAGTGTAAGAATAGGTGTAGAAAAGTAGAAATAGGTGAATAGTAATGAATAGTGTAAAATAGTACTATGAATAGTAGATAAGACAAATTAATACTAATAATAAAGAAAATACACATAATTAAGCTATATCTGATATTTTTAGATACTAAAAAATTATAAAACTAATATTTTTTAAAATCCTTGTATTTTTACGAATCTAACGATGTTATCGGAATATTTTTACCATCCGATGTTTTAGGGCACGATTTTCGAAATCTGATCCCGTTTGGATCCGAAACAAATTATATTTTAGGGAATTTAATATTTTTAAGCTTTCCTATATGATTACGGATTATAATCCACAATTATCTCAATTCTATTATTTAGAGGTTAAGAGTGCGAGATTACCGGATCTAAATCTACTCAAGTTTTTTTTTTATAGATTTTTTTATTTAAGGGTTTCCGGTTGACCTCCAGTTTAGGGTTTAAGCATAAAACATAGCATAAAATCTAGGGGCTTACATAGATGAAAGGGAAAGAGAAGATGAAATTTCATATTAGGACACGAGGGAGGTTTGAAATAAATGAAGGACAACAAGTTCCTACAGCTATAGACTTAAATAGTGATTCAGAAAGTCTACCAACAAGACGACCTAATGAATCCTATATCTTAAGTTTTGAACCACTATGGTAGACATTATAGAGAAGAAATTCTAGAAAATGCAGAAGGATTTAACAGACTCCATGCTCAACGCTTTTAAGATCTTCAGAGGAGTTAATCAAGCGGATTTTTCTTCTCAAAATGAACCCATTTTCTATTCTGAGTTTGTTCAAACTCCTCATCTTGAGCGTATTCAACCATTTGAAGCTCGTGCTGCTTCTGATGCTCAAAAGGAAGAAGTTCTACCTCTTGATGACTTTACCCAATCTATGCAGATCATTCCTTATGAACCACCTATTTTCCCCTAACTTTCACCAAGTTCTTCACTGCAATCTGTCATTGCTTTTATACTTTCTCATCTCCAGTAACACAACTTTGCTCCCTTCTCCAATCCAACCAAGTTTACAACTCGAAAGAAGAAGTGCGCACGTCAAAAAAATTGAACATAAGAACAATTAAGAATTTGTGTTGAAATTTCTGTTATTTTTTATGTTCTAATCGTTTTCATGTATATTTGATGAACCCTTTCCTGGATGAATGAATTTCTAGTAGAACTTAATTCTGTTTGTTGTTTCTTTTATATCATATCTTATTTATTTTTTATGATGATAGCAAAAAAGGGGATAAAATAAACAAAAATAAAAAGAGAATGTTTGACAATGCATAAAACTATGATAAACATGACATATTTTATTTTTGAAGGGTTTTGTTGTCATAAAAAAGGGGGGGAATGTTAAGTTCTCTCAAATATTAGTTTTGATGATAACAAAAAGATAAATGTTTTCTAACAAATTTATTAATTATCCAGTCATCAAGTTATAAAATTTTAATTAAGTATGATTAGAAGTTCTATGGAAATGTTTTTAAAGAGAGATCTAATTTAGAGACTACCTAGAAAGTTTTTCAAGAAGACAATAACATTCAGAAGGTAACTCAAAAGGTAGATTTGTTATTTGTTAAGAAGACAATAATGCTCAAAGAGTAGACCTGTTACACGAATAAAATCTACAAATTTATGAATAACAAGCTTTAGATCAAGTTATCTCTAATTCTTTCATCAATTTGAAGGCCCAGCTCCAAAGTTGAATGTATTTGGTTAATACATTCAAATATGTTCCACAAAGTTGGTTTAAATATCTAGGGATTCAAGTTTTCATCTCATCAAAGCTTAATTCTTGAAGTTTTAAGTTTTTCACAGTAAGTTCAAAAGTCAAGGATAAAATCCATTTCAGATTTGTCAAGCAATGTTTTGTAAAGTATCTAAAGTCTTGTTTCAAACTTGTAGAAGAATATGGATGGCAAGACACAATCTTAATTTATATAGATATATGTTAAGTATATTTTGGTCAATTATCTTTTAACGGTCCTTAAAGATATTATCCACAGATTTCGTTATCAACATGGATTTAATAAAGGAATGATTTTGGATTCAAGATAAGCTTAGAAGTTTTTTTATAAGCGCAAGAAGTTAGGAAACAAGCATCATCATAACAGCTAGCCTTATCTATTTTCCGTTGGAAAAACTACTGATATAGATCAGTAGATCACGTCAATAACAAGGAGCACATAATCAACAACAAATCTTATATCAAACTTTCAAATTATCATCCTCCTAGCCATTGAAGACGTAAAGATAAATACATAAAGCAGAAGTTCAAAAGAAACAGAGAAACACATGAAAAAAAAGCTCTCTTACTACAAATTCTTCAACTCACATTTGTATTAAATATTGTTC
This sequence comes from Combretum micranthum, assembly GCA_024138025.1. Classification (NCBI taxonomy): domain Eukaryota; kingdom Viridiplantae; phylum Streptophyta; class Magnoliopsida; order Myrtales; family Combretaceae; genus Combretum; species Combretum micranthum. The sequence goes on from JAMXBD010000410.1 coordinate 558,132, forward strand.
TTTAGAATTTCCTTCATTGCATCGAAATTAGAGTGTATACTTAATTCCTTTTTTCCTCATTTGCTTTTGATAATTTTGTGTGAGATAGATTACAAGTAGATTCTAAGTTCAGAGATAGCTAAGGTTTAGCATGAAGTCTAATAGAGTGAATCGAGACACTATTTGTAATCATTTTTATTATATATTGTAAACCCCGAGATTTTTCATACAAATAGAAATGAATAGAAATACAAATATAGAAACTATAAGGTTCATATAGGACTCAACAAAGACCTTAGAATAAAATCACAAGCAGTTAGGAACATATATATATATATCTTTAAACCCTAAAACAAAGTCCTATAGATAGTAACATATATTAAGTTAAGATTTCGAAATCATTATCGAAAATTTAAGGTAAAGAAATAATTTAAATAAGATTTTGAGAGTATTAGAAAGTCAATAATCAATAAAGTTCATAGTTAGAAAACGGAAATTTAAGGATAAACCGTTAGGGTTATAAATACATAATAAGAACAAAAACAAATCCATAACTAACAATCTAGACCCCAAATAAATATTTGGATCACACCATTATTTTACTTAGAAAATTCGAAAGCTATTAGAGACTGAAACCAAAATTGGCCTATTGAGTTTAGAAAACCCTAATTGGGTGAGCTAAAATCCTAAAAATAATTAATTGTTGAAACTTTAAACCTAAAGTTGAACCCGATAATAATTTAGAAAATTTGTGGAAACTTTAAATAAATTTTTAGAGACAAAACTCCCAATCAAATGTCATATTTTTACCTATTTAACTTAATAAACTACCATAAAACTAAGATAATTAAACAAATAAATAATATTATAATAATTTCTCCCTTAATTTCTATGCAATTTGGTGTGGATGAGTGACCGAAATCTTCTCAATTTTCCTCAGCTGAAATCTACAAGAAAGTGGTCAAAAGAAGGCAACCAAAGTCAAAGAAAATGTTGTATAAACCAATAAAAAATTACCCTAGTGAATAACTCAATTAATGCAACCCATAACAAATGAAACAAGGGCTTTCAGTGGTGAGTTTTGCTTTCCTTTGGCAAAAAATTGTAGAAACATAGCCTCCTCCGTGCATATAGATATATTAATGAGGAAAGAAACAACACATTAAACACACCTAAAGGTAGCTCAAATTCGTCTAGCAATAACCCATAAAACACACCATAAACATAACTCCGTTAACCAACTCCAACAAGACAACTACAAATTTAGGAAAATCATCAAATAAAGATAAGTGCAAAATTCATTTTGGGTTAATTTATATCTTGAACATTAGTTAAACAATGTTTCTTGCTGACCTGCGTTCGAATCTAGCATTAGGGGAGAGTTTAACATCCTCATATCAGCTTATGAAAGGTAAAATCCAATCTTAACACTTTATATATGAATTACAATATGTAGGAGCTATGAAGTCAAATGATATGAGGATTCTATGATGTTATAGGAACTGATATATTACGTATAACACTTGAGAAGTATGTATAAACACTTAGAAGAAGTTTAAACATAAGTATAATATGTATATGTTATAAGAAAGTTAAGTTTCGAATTGAAGAAAATTGAGGAGGACAATGAACAGTGTCAACACCGGCACTACGCCGGTAATGTACATGCTTAATGCTGACGGCATAAAGGGATAGGCCGGTAATGTTGAGACAGCATGTACTGGAATAGAAACTACGTAAAATGAACAAACATCGGCAATTCAAAACTCTACACCGGCGGCATTCATGTCGGCGTATGTTGTAAAGCTGGTAGCCTTGAGCCAACGTACATTGATACAAAATTGCATGTAAAATATAAGAACCCCAGCATCTAGGTTTCAATGCCGGTAGCATTTGATGCCAGCGTACGTATAAATTATCTCTGGAACCAATTATGTTTCTCCAGAAAAACATATATATATATATATATAAGGAGAATATGAAACAAAAAAATTTAATATAATAATAATAAGAAAAAAACTTTAGAAACTATTGCAAATAACATACTTATTTATAATAAAAGATTAAAACTACGATAGTTGTATTATATAGATATAAATATATACAAGAATGGAAAAGTAGATAAGCTAAAATTAAAAAAAATGTAATACCCATAAATAACAGATAATGACATGAACAAAAATCAAGAGAAACATGACGCAACTAAATGATAGAAAATAAAGGTCAACTACCATAATAGATCAACTAAGAAACGATATAAAAATAACAATAATAGTAACGATTAAATTTTGATCTACTGAATACACATTCTACAACAACCTAAATAAAAATAAATATCAAATAAGATCAAGAAAAGTAAAATAAAAATAAAATATTAAATAATAATTGTTACCATAGGTCATTAAAAGACCAATATAGTAATAAAAATATTAGTATGGGAAACTTGACACTCATAGGAGTTAGATATATAATTTATGTCTTATTGATGAATAGTTTATTCATCTCAATAGATGACCTTGATACTATTGAGGATTTTCCAATTGACTATTACGATTTGTCAGGATGAGCAGGTGAGTAACTCAGATCTATTATACTATTTGTGTTTGTAATTAGTGGCATATGTAATGCAAAGATAATAATATAGTTGTTGTATAGAGCATGATGAGAATGATTTATGATTGGAATTGGTTGTTTGTAATGCCAAGACAAGTTAATGGAAGTGATAATGTTATGCCCTAACGAGTATTCTAAATGTGACAGCTTGCTATACACAATATTAAACTTTGAGAATGGCTACCTTAAATCACTCGAAAGCTTTCATATTGACACAAGGTGTACTTTCGCAACAAAGGGAGACCGGTGGAGTTATGCATTTTAAGATAATGACAGCGGAACATGCAAAATAATACTAATATGATTCATCAAAATATAAAGTTCTATAACTTCTACAGGGCATTCCCTTAATAATCTCCATAATAACATAGTCTTAAGATGATAAATAACTAAAACTAGAAGATTTTAAAGGAAATATGATCTAAGGGTTTGTTTGGATGGTCTGTTTTTCATCTGTATCTTTATATTTTTCAAAATGATATATGTAAATATATTCGATTTGCGTTTATATTTTATCTATATTTGATATATTTGATTTTTTTTATGAGAACTGCCAACTTTTTTTTTCATCTATATCTATTTTTTGATAAATGATTTGTTAAAAAAAAGTTTTAAAAGGTGGTCTCTATCTGCTGAAAAAAGCCAAACAAACAGACCCTAAGTTTTCAAATAGAATTCCTCCAAAAGCTTCCCAAAACATAAGTTCTACCCGAATAGTCAAGGTAGTCTTAGGAACAAAATAATGATCCTGCAACATCAAAAATTTATTGGGTAGTAAGCATAACTGGCTTAGTGAGATGATCCTTATGCAAAAGTACTCATTAACAAGACAATCATACAAGTCTATTAAGCAATCATATGAAGTGCAAACAACCATATGAGCACACAATACATACGACTATCCAGTTTTGTATGTAGAATGGATTTTCCTCTCCATTATGGGTTAGGGAATGCTTTGAATGGGTCAACCTCCTTGAAATTTGCACACGTCTTGTGGTTCCAATGAACCACACTTCTAGTTCCTGGGCTTTTCTTACCCAAAGCGATCGATCCGGTTCGACCACACCATGAGGTCATATTCTTCGAACGTCCTAATCCCTCAAGATATAGCTAGGCAGCTTACTTTTACGGTCCTACGCTAAGGAGTAATAGCAAATTGCAAAGATGGTATTCTAAGTGATATGCATAAACAATTTAGTTTTAAGGAATTTCCGATCCGTCATTAATTCATTTAAGGCGATCAAGCAATATTTGCACACATAGCAATATATATAGAGACAATTATAACAATTAACAAATCGGGCTTCGATATACTTATCATTCATTGATCACACATAGCAATTCACATATATAGCTCCCATGATAACCCGTATACATATCAATTTTTATCTTTTCCTAACATTTAGTGCTCTATTCTACAAGCACATGTATAACGTAATGGAAAACTCACTCGGCCATGGCGATCTTCTATCAGTCGAAGTAATCATCGGGAAAGAGAAGATCTTGGTTCTCGTCACCTAAATAAAAGAAATACCCAAAATGAGTATTCCATCGAATCACTAATCAAATTTTCTAACTCTATCTTCTAATTACGGTAAAATTCGTATTTGTGGAAATTTCAGCTTAAAATGGCTATAACTTGTTCATTTTAACTCAGAATTTTGCATATTATATATCGTTTTCTACTTACTCGAAAATATCTATCTATTTATAAGGTTATTTTTATCATAAAAGGTCATTTTGGTTTCAAAATGGTACGGTACATAATTATTACAAAAATTTCAACCCTTGAAAATATATTTTTCCAACTTTTCATTAACCAAAAATCCTATAGTGAATACATAGATATTTATGTAGTTGAAAAATCCTTCTTGTACACATATAACTCACATTACATGCACGATTCAAGTGTTGTTGTCCAGGCTATGATTTTTCATAAAACAAGCTTCTTTTTAAAAGTTGGAATCTACAAGTTCCCTTTGAAATGAAAACTAAGGTTTTTAGTTTATTTTATATGAGTACTTTTATGTTAAACTACCATTTTTCTACTTCATGGACTTTATAAAAATGAGCTTTTATATTTTTGAAACTTGTTACGTTAGGTTGTTTAACAATATCCCTTTTTAAAGTATTTTCTTAACTAGTGAGTAAATTTTTAATTTAACTTAGAAATTTGTTTAGTTCTTAGTATTTGTTGGAGTGTGGGTATGACTTCTGTGATATAAAGATAAATAAATTATAAAGAAGGGCAAGTATGTCATTTGAAATAAAATAAGATGGTTTTATGGTCAATGCTAAAGTATATAAAAGAATTTATTAAGAAGGGTCAAAGTGTCAAAGGATATTAAATAAGAAGGTTTTATGGTCAAAGTTTAAATATGATTGTACTGTGTTGACATGGCAAAGACTTGATCAAGAATGGATTTTAGTAGAGTGTACACTGGCTTCAATGCCTCCGGTGTAAGCTACTTAAATTGGATATGAACCTAGCATTTTTCCTAAGCAATATACCTTTATAAATGGACCTTTAACCTACGAATTTATTACACCATTCCTCAGTCAAAACCCTAGATGAATTTAGATACGAGGAAGTCACGTGCAAATGATCAGACGATTTTGGAGTAGGCTTACATTTAATTTGCCAGCCTTTAATTCTAAGCTGCCAGCCTAAACTTTAGCTTGGAGCTTCAGAGGAAAAATTATGCGAATTGAGAAATTGGCTGTATGCCAGCCTAAGTGGTGGCCTTGGATGTTATTTTTGGACTCGAGAGTTTTAAGTCGCCAGCTTTGTTTTCCCTTCGTCCAGCCTATATTCCTTCGAGTTACAACCATATAAATATGTCCTATAACCAGTCCTAACCCTCATAACCTCTCTTAAGCATATAGAAACCCTAGCAGACACTCTCCAAGGCGGATTTCAGGAAGGAATTGGGTAAGTAACCTCTCCTATTCCTTTAGCTTGTTCTAGAATGTTTTCTTTCTAAGATTTCATTGTTGTTGATGAAGGAAGTTGATCATTGGTGGAAGTTGAAGGAAACCCTAAGTGTGGAAATTTGGGGATTTGCAGTTCTACAATCAATTGAAGGAAGGTAAGAGTCAATCTGGAACTATAATTCATAGATATTTAGTTTTTAGAAAATTAAATCATATATGTTGTTGTGGATGATTTGTAAATGCATAAACAATGGTGAATAGGTATTCTTGTGAATTAAAGATTCTTTATATCATTGGTGTTGATTTGGAGATCTTGGTTCTATAGCCAGGAAGGTGTGAGATCCAAGGTTCTAGGTAAATATTGAATCCTTTCAATCTTTATTATGTTAAAGAGATGGAATCTTATCTGATAGGTGTGCTATTTCCGATTGAGGATTTTAGGGTTTTCAGGAATTTGGAGAAATTGACGTTCTAGGGTTTCGTTATTTTGGTGATCTTAGAAGACAGGTGTATAGATCTAATATGGAAAATCTTATGTTTTTAGATTGTGGATTTTAGGGTTAGGGTTTAAATATGAATGTGAAATTGGATTTTGAATTGATGTATGTTGTTATTCAGGTTTTGGTGAATTAGGGTTTATATATGTGGTAAAGGATTGGTGATACTGAAGTTGTGGAAAGTGAATCCAGATATGACCTTACCATGTATGATTGTTTGTGCTTGTAGGATTAGTTTAAAAACCCGACTTAGTTATATCGGATTCTAATTGAATCGAGTGTTGCTTGTGCTTGGCTGCAGTTAGTAAAGACTACGATAGTAGTGTGATACAACGATGGCAACGTGATGATCCTTTCTGTCGTTCTTCCTAGTGAGTTACACTTGGAAATGATTCCGGTAGATTAGGAGTCGTTCTGATCCATATAGCGGAACACAACGATGTGTGAGGAGTACCCAACATCAATATATATATATATATATATAACTATTTTATATAAAGGTTGTTGCATTAATTTTAAGTTGTATGTGATAATGTTTATTATCTGTTCATGTGCATATGTCTGTGGTATGGCGTACTGAGTGTTTTCACTCAATGCTTATTTTTTCCCACAGGTATAGGTGAGGATCCTATTATCTATGATTTGATGGGATACAACGTAATCGTGGACTATGGGGAAAGCGATAGTGGATTTAATCCTTCTACCGATAGCTAAGATTAGTGATCTTTGCAGGAAAGAAAAACAATATTTTTATGATTAGTTTATTTTGGAGATTATGTTATTTATTTAAAGTTAAATTGTTTAGTTTTATGATTTAGATGAATTGAGGACATTTTGTTTCAAGTATCCTTTATTTGAGAGTTATTGGTGATATTTGAGTTACATATATTGGTGGATTAGAAAATATAGCCTTTGCGTGTCAATCTTTGGTAATGACACGTGGTGGGCTGATAACGCCTTTAGGTTAGGGCGTTACAAGTTCTTTTAAATAAGTTTTTATGAAAAACTTGTATAGCAAAGTATTATCAACATTAAGATTTAACAATAAGTTTATTTGAAAAAGAGAGTAATGGATCTTTATAACTATGTTTTGGAAAAAGCTTTACATACATTAGCTCCTAAAATCTATGATGAACTTATTTAAATTTTTGAAAAGTGTATTGTTGAATTACAATCTTAACTTTTAAATGGAAACTTTTCTCAAGTGCCAATAATTATTTTTGTAAGGATTTTAGTTTTAAATTTTTAATGAAAGAAAAGAAATCCTTTTATTTAGACAACAACTTAGTGATTGTGCATGATCATGAGCATATGATTATATTACATAAAAGAATAATAACTTATATGAAAAATAAGAGGTATAGAAAATTAAATAAGCAAAAGAACATGTAAATAAAGTCAAGTATTGGAAGTCTTAGCTTTTATCAAGGCTTTCGACTAGAAATAGACTCGTCACAAAAAGAAAAGCAAGAAAATAAAACAAGAAAATCATGGGAGTCTTAGATTGGCATCAAGGCTCTCCGGACTTAGATTATGGACAAGTCCATTAAAAGAAAAAGAAAGAAAAAGAATTTGTTTTGACTTGATAAGGACAAGAGTAAGACTAGAATGACTTGTCTTAATTATTTGCAAGAAATAAATAAATTGTAAGAGATAAAATAATTACATGAACATAATTGTTAGATTAGTGAGCTTATATGCTCAAATAAATATGCTTAAATAAATATAGGTATGTATATAATCATATTTATACATATAGATAGTTAGATTAGATGACAAAAATATATCAACAAGAATATAACTTCAATATGATCATAAACATAACATGTTATTGGTTTCATTTTTGCATTATCAACCCTTAGCTTAATGCCTTATGGGGAGATTTTTCTCCATGGATAATGCACGAAACCATACCTATACTAATTGTAGATGTATGAGAAGTGAGTTTATCTTGAAAAGATGAATCAAAGAAGTGTGTTTGTTTTAAAAGAAAAATGGACAGCAAGATTGCAGCAAGAAAAGAGAGAATTTTATGGAAATTGTAAAGTGTAAGAAGTATGAATGTGTATGGATATTTATAGAGGAGTTTTGGTGAATAAAAGTTAGCAAAATAATTGAAAAATAAAAAAAAGTACAGCTGCAGCACAATGGACCATGCTTCATGTAGAGTGAGAAAGAAGGAAAAAAGAGAGAAGAAAAATCAAGTGAAAAGTTATAAGTTTGACATGTGAGGAGGTAACTTGTCAAAGTAATAAATAGGGTATGATGTGTAAGAATTTGTCATAAATTATAAGAAAAATAAGGAACACAAGTAATGGCAGAAAAATAATGAAAATAATGATGAATAGTAACAATAAAATATCACATAATTTACTGGTAATGATAAAATACGCGTATATGAGCTATATTTGACGTTTTTGTGATTCGAAAAATTTATATATGATATTTTATGGACTTCTTAATATTTTTCTAGTAAAATGAGATTGTCGAAAAATTTTTCATTATTTTGCGTATCGATACTTGGATACAGCAACTGATCCCGTAAAGGTCCGAAACGATTGAATTTTTGACCTATTTGATCTTTTTAGGAATTATACTAATTTTACTAAATATAATTCGAATTTATCTCATTTTTATTGTTTTTGAGTTTTGCGTGTGGGATTGTCAGATTTATATTCAATAGACTTAACATAGAACTAGATTGACTTTAGGGTTTTGGTTTGACTTCTGATTTTTAGGGCTCACTCATAATTACCATAAAAAACAGGGGTCTATAGATAACATAGTTGCTTGATGATTTGGAATAGCATGCTGATTAATATGTATAATGTATGATCACCATATACTTAAGTAAAAATTATTGGCTTATTAAATAACCTGGTTATGCATTGTACTTACTGTATTATTGCATATTCAAAAAAGGTAGCAGCCCGTTACGTATTAATATTTCGATTCTCTGTCAATGCTTGGTTTTTTTAAAGTATTAGTTCTTTCAAGGTTTTCTTTGTTCCATCGGTTTTACATGAACTAAGTGGTAACGAAGAATGCCACCCTAGTATCGCTTTGAAATGATTAATACTTAGAGAGTTTCTAAGGATTATTGTAGGAAATGGTCAGTTAAAATACCTTTAAAACTAAAGTGGTAATTCTAAGACGAGAAATCGTTGATTTTCCTGTATACTTAGTCTCTCCTAGGTAGGTAGGTCATAAAAGTAATCGTTTTTTCAACTCTAAAAAGAGGGCATAAATCTTTTTCTTATTTGGATTCTAGATCATCCAAGCTTGTATCTGTGTATATGCTTGATTATTGCATTACATGTGATTTGTTAATAAACTTGTTTGATGTGTAATATGTCTGGTTATTCACTGAGGCCGTGGTTTCGCTCACACTCCTAAAGATATTTCAAGTTAACTCTACGACCTTGGCTAGTTATTTTTAGAAGCATGGCTCCGGTAAGAATTTAGAAGCTGAAAGATATGAGATCTTCAGGTGTTATCTATTTTATATCTATTCATAAGCTAGTTAGAATTTGAATTGTCGGCTTATATATTTGGAGACTTTTAGAATAGAATTATGGTATGTAATATTACTATGATATTCACTACTTGTGATGGCAGATAGTTACTAATTTATGTCTTTTATGTATTTATTATTTCTTATTGATGCAACTAAAAGATTCTGTTGTTTGAAAATATGTCATTCTCTGATGGTTAACTAATAATATTATAAAAGCGTGGCTTGTATATTACTATTAGGGTACCTTCGGGGGGTGACAGATATAGTGGAACATACTAGTATGGGATACCAGATCCCCAACTTGGGGCTAGAAGAGAAGGCTGACGCTTAAGGCGAAACCTTTATAAATCATTGCATAAACTTCTGTTACCCTACTCTTCTTTATTTTTTTGCATTTAATTATTTGTTGTGGTTACAAAGCAAACTCAAAGCCATATTTTATTTATAACTAATTGTGGTAGTGTTTTAAAATTTGGTAAAATCAAGTTAAATTTTTTGTTTTAAGAAACCAATTCACCCTCTCCCTTCTCTTGGTTACTTTTGAGGACAAAAAAATTATGATTTATTCCATTTTCTTCACAAAAAGTTATAAAAAAAAAAAAGCATTATCAAATTCCTTGCCATGATCATTTCTTAAAGCAATGATAGAATATCCTTTTTTCATTTTGAATTTGTTTAGCGAATTTTTGAAACATATCAAAGGTATCAGATTTATGTTTTAGAAAAAGCACCCATGTGAATCTTGAAAAATCATCAACAATTACAAGTCCATATTTATTTCCTTCTAAGCTTAAGGTTATTGTAGGTCCAAACAAATCAAGATGTAAAAGTTCGAGTGGTCTTTTAGTTGAAATCATATTTTTGCTTTATGAGAAATTGAAACTATTTTGTTCTTTAAATAGGTTGCACATTGAACATCGTAATTTATGATAATTTTAGGTGAACCAATAATAAGATTCCTTTTACAAAGCTTTTCTACTTGATTAAAGTTCACGTGACCAAGCCTTTTATGCCATACATGTATATTGTCATTCATGGTCAAAAAGCAACACTATATTCATATCAGAGGGTGTAATAAGATGTACATTCCTTTTCCTAAAGCCTACAAATAATTTTACTCCTTCAGGATTATAGGCATAACATTTATTTTTCCCAAAGATCATTTTGTAACCTCTATTATATAATTGACTTATGCTCCATAGATTATGGTTTAGTCCTTTTACCAAAAAAACATTTTCAATCAAATATGGAAGATGACCAATCGTACCTGATCCTATGATTTTACCTTTGCTATCATCCCCAAATCTTATATATCTTTTTTATTTCCACATTATGCTAGTGAGCAAGGATGCGCCTCCCGTCTTATGACCTGAACACTCACTGTCTAAGTACCAATTTCTTTTTATCTTTGCTCCTTGTTCCTGCAATTATACACAAAAAGGTGATTAAACCTTTTTAGGAACCCAAATAAGCTAGGGTCCTTGATAATTCAAGCTTGTCTTTTCTTATTTCTTAACTTGATGTGTACTAAGCTTGTTTCTTTTGTAAAAACAATAATTTTCTATGTGACCAACTTTATTACAAAAAGAAACACGCATAAGAAGGTGCATTATACCTTTGATTTACCTGTTGATGATGATTCCGTCTTGGAAAACACTTATCATATTCATACTTGTAGTCTCTGCTGTACCTTTTGAATGGATACTTTTGTTAAGGGTACCTTCTAAAGTATCCTTTGCTGTTACTATTCATGTTCTTTCTAACAAGTTTAGTACTTATAGGTTTACTTTCTTTTACAAATACGGTCTTTTTCACATTATTAGATGAATTTCCATGTTCATATTCAAACCTATGTTAATACTCGTAGGTCTTTGACTAGATATGAGCATATTCAACTTTTTGTCACTTTCATTGATCTTATTAAAAGTGTTTTTGATTTATTGTGACAAATCTTCTACTATTACTTTTAGATATTTAATTTCATCCTTCAAAATGCCATTCTCTTTTCGTAAAGCATCAGAATTAACATGCAATTTTTTATTATCATTCTTTAGAATATTATTATCATCAACAAGCAATTTGTTTGTTTGACTCAAAACATCTTTTTCATTTTTTAAAGCTTTATTTTCAACATCTAATTTTGATATCTTTAAATCAGCCTTTTTTAGAGCCTTTAAGAGCTTTTTCATTTATATGTACATCTCATTATCAGATTCATCAGCCTCAGATTTAGAATTTACCTCGAATGTGGCCATCAAACATAGATTAGCTTCCTCTTCATCTTCAATTGCAGCTTCTGGCTTATCCAAGTCGCTCCAAGTTGCCATCATTGCTCGACTTTTCTTTTTGAATTTCTTCATCTTTTTCTTCAAAACTGGACACTCATACTTGATATGTCCTGATTTCGTACATTCATAGCATATGATCACCTTCTTTTCTTTCTTTTCTTCCTTTTCTTTAAAGCTTTTTCTTGCATCATATTTGTTATATTTGCTAAAACTTTTGAATTTCTTACCTTTCTTCATCAACTTATTGAATCTCCTTGCAAGCATGTTGATATCCTCATCATCATCAATGTCCTCATCAGAGTTGGATTCAGCTTTTTGCTTTAAATGTTATAGCCTTTGAGTTGTTTTCGGGTTCTTCAGTTGTCATGAGATGTGACTTGTATGCCACCAGCTTCTCCCTCAATTGGCTAAACGTGAGCTTGTTTAGGTCTTGCTCTTCTTCTATGGCTGTCTTCTTGGCGTCCCATGACTTAGGCAAGATCTGCAACGTTTTCCTAACAATATCGGGGTCATTCATTTTCTTTCCAAGAATGTTAGTTCATTTGTTATAGTAGTAAAACGATTAAATACATCCTTAATTTTCTCATCAGACTTAATTTTAAATAACTCATATCATTGTAACAAAGCGTTGATTTTTGTTTCCTTAATAGTATTGGTTCCTTTGTATGTTTTAGATAAAGTATCCTAAATTTCTTTAGCTTTATCACAAGAAGAAATTAAGTAAAATTCAGATAGTGCTATAGTAGTGAGCAATAGATTCTTAGCCTTGTTATTTTTGCTCAACAAGTTTCAATTAGGCCTTAGTAAATTCAACACCATTTGTTCTTGTCACTTGATTATCTCCAACAGTGATCACCTACCACGAAGCATAGTCATTAGCCTTAATATAAGTTGATATGCACATTTTCCAATACAAATAATTCATGTCATCAAAATATGAAGCTCGATTGATTGCAAAGTTACTTTCAACTATCATGAAATGAATCACTCAATTAAGCAAAAGAGGCCAGCTGTGATACCAATTGTTGGTCCTAAAAAGTAACCAAAGGGGGAGGGGGGGTGGAGGGAGTAAATTGGTTTTTTAAAACAAAAACTTTAACTTGATTTTACCAAATTTTAAAACACTACCACAATTAGTTATAAATAAATATGGCTTTAAGTTTGCTTTGAAATCCAACAAGTAATTAAATGCAAAAAAAAAAAATAAAGAAGAGTAGGGTAAGAGAAGTTTGTGCAATGATTTATAGAGGTTTAGCCTCGAGCATCAGTTTTCTCTTCTAACTCTAAGCCAGAATCCGGTATCCTTTTCTAGTATATTCCACTATATCCAATAAAAAACGATTACAAATAGTGTCTCAATTCACTCTGTCAGACTTCATGCTAAACCTTAGCTATCTTTGAACTAGAGTTACTTGTAATCTATCTCACACAAAATTATCAAAAGAAAATGAGGAATAAAGGAATTAAGTATCCTCTCTAATTTCGGTGCAAGGAAGGAAATTCTAAAGATAGTATTTAACACAAATGTGAGCCAAAGAATTTGTAGTAAGAGAGCTTTGTTTTCATGTGTGTTTTTTGTTTCTTTTGAACTTCTACTTATGTATTTATCTTTATGTCTTCAACAGCTAAGAGGATGATAATTTGAAAGTTTAAGATAAGATTTGTTGCTGATTATGTGCTCCTTGTTGTTGACGTGATATGCTAATCTATATCAGTAGTTCTTCCAACGTAAAATAGATAAGGCTGGTTGTTATGATGATGCTTGTTTCCTAACTTCATGTGCTTGTGAAAAAAAAAAAAAACTTCTGAGCTTAACTTGAATTCAAAATCATTCCTTGATCAAATCTATGTTGATAATGAAATCCGTGGATAATATCTTCAAGGACCGTTAAAAGATAATTGACCTAAATATACTTCACACACACACACACACACACACACACATATATATATATATATATATATTAAGATCGTGTCTTGCCATCCGTATTCTTCTATAAGTTTGAAACATGACATCGACTTTAGATACTTTACAAAACATTGCTTGACAAATCTGAAATGGACTTTATCCTTGACTTTTGAACTTTCTATGAAAAACTTGAAACTTCAAGAATTAAGCTTTGGTGAGATGAAAACTTGAGTCCCCTAGATATTTGAACCAACTTTGTGGAACATATTTGAATATATTATCTAAATACATTCAACTTTGGACCTGGGTCTTCAGATTGATAAAAAATTAGAGATAACTTGACTTGAAGCTTGTTGTTCGTAAATTTGCAGATTTTATCCGTGTAACAGGTTTACTCTTTGAGTTACTCTCTGAGTATTACTATCTTCTTAACAAAATCAGATCTACCTTCTGAGTTATCTTCTGAATGTTATTGTCTTCTTGAAAAACTTTCTAGGTAGTCTTTAAATTACTCTCTAAATTAGATCTCTCTTTAAAAAACATTTCCATAAAACTTCTAATCATACTTGATTAAAATTTTATAACTTGATGACTGTACACTTAAAAAATTTGTTAAAAACATTTATCTTTTTGTTATCATCAAAACTAATATTTGAAAGAACCTAACAGATTTCCTATACAATACAAGATGAGGAGAGTAATATAGTGCGATGCATTTTTTTTTTTTTTTTTATCATATTTGATATGCTAACCGCATAGGATTTTTTTTATCCTATTTGGCTACCATAGGGATAGTGGGAAGTTTAGAGTAGTAATAATAACATCTTTTGTGTTGGTTTAGTATTTTAATTAAAAGATTTTATGTTATTTTGTTTCAATAATATAATTATCCTATTAAATATATGGAACACAAATTTTAGATTTTATTTAGTATCAGGGCCGGTTCTATTACTATCCAACTCACGTCATACCAAATCGTTATTAAATCACTAAAATTGTTAATATCTCAATTACAATATTTATTTTAATAATTAAATAATTGATTAGATGGTTCTGTCGATAGGTAGTAGACTGCCATATTTCTTTTAGTGGAATGATATTTTATAATTACAGATCAATTTAAATCTATTCAAATAATGATGAAGCGAATCAAACCTTTAATATATAAGTTTTACATATAACTTTTCATAATTTATTGGTTAAATTATAGACAAAAGATTAAACTATTTTATATGTCCAGTGGCTAAAAAAACTATTTGATATGTCGGTTATATCATATCGATCCAAAATACCAAGACGAACTCTTTCTATTTTATTTTCCCTCTTTTGATCCAATAAATTACCAATGAATAAAATCACTTCCTAAACATCACGCGTGAAGATCTATCTGCTCTTTACGAGGTTTCGTTACACTGCCACGATGACGTCAAACTCTCCCGTCTGCGTCTCTCTCTCTTAACTTGTGTTCAAGGTGTCTCTTGTTAGTCCAACCCCAAACTGAAACGAAACAGAAACAAGAAAATGGGCGGTTGGCGAAACCGACCTCGTCGTAGAAAACACAGTCCTCATCGTTATTATTTCGACTATAACGATCATTGGTCTCACCATCGCCATTTCAACCACTCTGATTTTTCTTCAGGTACATCGATTTCTTCCCCTTTTACATTTTTCTTACATTAATCTCCAGTTGGGGCTCTTTGCGTCTTCTTCGATTCCTCTTTTCTATCATAATATATGATTTCAAAACGTTTTTGTTTAAAATTATTACGGCTTAAGGAAGCATTAGTTATTTGGATATGTCAAAAATGGTATCCCTTCAGAAATATTACCACTTTCAGAATCTTTTCCCAATTTAAATTTCTCCCTTTTGCTTTGAATTTGAATTTTAAAGTAACATATTTGATTGATTGTTTAGGGAATTTTTGTGTCAAAGTAGACTTTTCATGAGAATGCATGGAGTTTTTTTATTAGTAAAATGATATTTTTAGGGGTAGAGTGAATCAGAAACAAATATTATTGATAATTTGTTGGTTTTAATGTGTATTTGCCTATGGGAAGAATTTGTACAAAGCATCATTGATATGCATTAGCTTGTTAGCTTCAGTTCAAGGTTTGATCTTGATTATAGGATGTTGGCTTTGTTGATTATAGATGATGTTTTTAAATAGGCGTATATATAATTTTTTTTTTTTGGGTTAAATCGAGGTGTTTTTTGTGGAATAGAACTATGATTATTGAGTCTCTAATTACAGATCAGATGATTTAAGTCTCTCAACCATATTCTAGATAAATTCATGGGTTTGTACTGTTTTGAGATCTATGATCTATTCACTTCATAGTGAAGAACCCTTTACTTCATTGGAGATCCTAGTTGAAATATTATTGCTGACAAGACAATCAGTCAGGCCTACCAAGCTGCTGAAAATCTCATGATTGGCATAATGAGAGAATACAAGTTCCAGATTTCACAGGTTGGAGCGTGAAGCCCAATAGTTCTGTCTTTAGATTGTGTCCTCATTAGGTTGAAGGGAAGGTTCTTGTCAGCATCCAATGCTAACTCTTGATGTTCACAGTGTTGCACAGCAGCAACGATAGGTAATCGTGCCATATGGAATGAGACCTTTAAGAGGTTTCTTATATGGCAAAACCTATTGTTGCATCAGTGTATCTTAGAATGGAAAGCATGGTATTGGGGAATGTTGTCCATGGGGATTGTTTGTATTATTCAGCCTTAATGGGTAAATAATTTTTTTGGAAGGGCCTGCGATGCTGTTGGCTTTTATTGTAAGTTATAGACTAAGGCAGCGGCTTAAGTTATTCTCTCTAGTCATTGCCCTCTTGCTGTTCCCCTCTGCCCCCCTCCCTCTCCCTGTCCACCAACCCGCCCCCAACCCAAAACATATAATAATCATTGGATGCTTAGAGTTTTTGGTTCAAAAGCATTACGGAAAAGTGAAATGGTGGAACATGGTCTATATGTATTCTTCTTTCTATCTGACAGGTAATGTGCCTGATTGGGAGAAGAAATTCTGCACCCTGGTTGGATCTGTGCCATGGCGTAAGGTTGTTGTTTGCAAGGACTTCATTTGTTTCCACGATAACATACTGAATTGGGATGACTCTGCCAGTAAAGAGGCATTTCATGGGCCAAGAAAAAGTTTTGGGAAGAGATCAATGGCCTCCGTGCAGTATCTCTTCTCCAGATCCAGATATGTACATTGAAGACATAGACTGGAACCCGGATATTGATCCTCAAGTCATTAAGGAGCTTGAAACAGCATTTTTTAATCCTGATGAGATTGCAAAGGATGATGAAGCAGAAGGTAGAAAGATAGATATGAGCAGCGATTCTTCTGAAGCTCGTTGTGATAATCTAGATAAGAGCAATAATCCCTGGGAAAGTAATAAAGTAGAGCAGAACTGTGAGCCTAAAAACTTGTGGAATGCAAGTCCTGGGCTAATAAGAATGACACAGCCAATGAGCATGCCTTTGACAATCCTTGGGAACAATGCAAGCAAGCAACAAAAGGAAGCACATGGGGTGCTCCCGAGAATAAGGTGTCTGGCTGGAACCAGTGGGGAAATGACATCAACAAGAATAAGAATCCTTGGACCTCAGCTGATAATAATATCCGGGTTGACCTTCAGCAGAGCTCTCAGAGGAGCTGGGTAAACTTTAGGAATGGGGATGGAAATATTAAACATGCTAATTATAGGCATCAGAGTTGGTCATCAAATGGAAGATGGAGAGGAAATTCAAGCACATCGCAGGATCATTTTGAACAGGGTAACCATAGGAGTGCCCACAGACGTGGAGGAATATCTGGTGCTTGGAATGGCACTAACAGGAAGAGGGAAGGCCCTTATCACAATTCTTCCAGTTACAGAATTCAAGGTACCGGTTATCAAACAGATCAGTGGAGTAAAGAGCGAGCCAACAAAAGGGTCAGTTTTGGGTACTAGCTTTCAGTGATGGGCACATATATTTTGTTTCATCTCTTTCTGTTCTGTTCCTAGCTTTTGCAGTCATTGAGAACGCAGTGTGAGGGTTCTGCATGTAGGATGGCCAGCAGCCGGTGTCTGCTGTTAGTTATACTACACAAATGTTACTATGTTACCAGGGACGAAGAATTCCTCTGAAATCTGCATGGAAAGATTGCCTGCTCTGCAAGATAGGGGCATCAAACCAATCTGGTGCTCGATCAATAACAAAAGTTTTTGGGCTTATATTTTGGATGACCTGGTTTTTTATTTTCATTATACATTCTTTTAGTATCAGGTGATGAAAGTGATGCTTCTTTCTTCAGAAGAATGTACTAACAAAAAACAGGACTGTCGTAAATTTGAAAGCAAATGAAAATTACAAATGATGATGTTTTTTGACCTACTAGGTTGTGATTGACGTAGGAACTTTCTACTTTTCTGAATTTTTTCTTCTTCATTTCCTTGGCAGATAACTTATTGATTCCTGAATGTTTGCATCACTTCATCAACACAATAATTTACTTGTCAAGTATGGTCAGAGAGGAGGACCTATTTTATACTCATCCTGTTCATATGGGTTTTTTAACATTCGGAACAACACTTTGAAGTCAATCTAGAACCTGTATTTTATAAATCTGGACCTTGTGAAATTTTATATGCTACCATGTTCAAGCAAGGCGTGCTTTAATATTATAGCTCCTTTTAATGCTCAATATAGTAAATGGACTGGACACTTTAGAACAGTTATTTGAAGGAAGCTCATTTCCACGCTTATGGGCTTCACATGGGCCTATGGCCCATCACAATGTAAGTTTGCAATTAAGAAAGATATTATTTTCTGTACATATATATCTATATTGAAAAAATCCAATATATATAAATGATATATTGTAACACCATATGAAATTTAATCCATGTATCTTACCATTTGAGGATGTGAATGTTTCGTATAAACGAGTAATGGAATATCTTTTCACTTAGGCAAACACACACACACACACATATTGTCTATGTATGCCTTTTTAATTGTGAAATAATTTTCTTTCTCAGAAAACTGTAGATGGCAATATTTCTTCGGAATGTTGCAAGTTGTGAGTTGCGACTATGGGCCTCTTATTTCAGAGAATATTGCTGTTTTCCATTTTCTAGTTATTAAAGTTTAATATTGCATGCAAGCGTAATGTGACTGCAACTGCAAATTATTATTGGTAATCCTTGTGATTTATTTCCAACTATTTATTTATTTTTCTTTTAGCTCATTGAGTTTCGGGATTCTTTTGAGTATCAAATCGATGAATTTGATATATCTAGTTATTCATCAGAAGGTTCAATAACAATGTCTTTTAAATCAAAATGTTAGGGCCGAGCACTTGTCTACTAGGTTTCAATATTTCACACACAATTATTACAATATTTTGTACAACCAATAACATAACAAACCTTAAATTGACTAGCCAGTTATTCTGTGGTTTAGTGGCATCTCCTTAATCTCTTATATGAGAAGTTTCCGGTTTGATTTCTCTTCTCCATTATAATGGAGAAAAAAAAAAATATCGTTAAATTGACTAAGTGAAAAAGTGCACATAGACTTGGGCATGATCTAAACAAGTTTGGAAATCCACCAATTAGGTCATGATTCTATGATCAAATCTAGATGGCTTGACAAGTTTAATCTATTGGTGGCAGTTTAGACCAGGTCATAGATTAGACTTGACCCATACATATATATATATAAATATATATAAAATACAAATTATCCTATGGTACATTCAACCGATGTGGTCTATTATATTGTAAAAATCCCCTATCACATCATCTTTTATTGTTCAAATAAAATACTGGGTAATAATTTTCATCTATTGGTGTCCTATGTTTCAATCTTCATCAAATACTGCAACGAATTATCTCGCGCACACATACATACAAACACACACACACATATATAAAACACTAATATACCGTGTGTGTCACTTCTTTTGATGGTGTAGGGTTTCTGGTTAAATAAAATATCGATTTTATAGCATTGGGTACTTCTTATTCTAATAAAAGGTAGTAATAATACGTTTGCTTCAGAATATTAAGTCCCTTCAATTGATTTTTTTTCTCGAGAGGAATACATGTTGACTTGATATTTAGCTTTGGTAACGAATATTATTTTTTATTCTCAGAATAAAATTTACTTGCGAATGCTTGAAAAAGTTTTGTTCATAGCTTGGTCTCTCTCTCTCTCTCCCCCCTTTTTTTATATTATTATTTTTATTATGTAAGTTTAAAAGTGGTTCACGTCTTTGTATATTCTGATGTACCTGGAACATTTACGTAATGTATAGTCTAATTTGATCATTGAAAATTGAAAAGAAAACAAAGATGACAATAATATAATGAGATAGTCTATGTTTCCAAAATTGCAAGATGATAATAAGAGGGAATTTATTTTAGAAAAACACGACATGGACACGCTATGTCGCTATCTGCAACTTTTATTATAAGAGCTTGATGTGATTCCATGTGGGGAATGGGAATGTGACAAGGAGTAAAAGAAAAAAAGAAAATATTATGAGAGATAATTTTGTTAATAAATTATAGTATATACTATATTTTATATAGTATTTAGAGTAGATATGATTTAATTATTTTATATTTAATTTTATTAGATTTGGTTTTATGATTTTAGTATTTGATCGATTTGGTATCTTCTTCTGGATATCAAATTTTTAATACCCTTTACAATTAGATTCCTTGAATATAATGCTACATGTTCCATGAAAAAAAAAAAAAAAAGATTGAACATGAAGGATGATGATTGTGATATTGATTCAATAGAAGTTTTGTTTCTTAAAATTTGTGTGAGATCTTTTTTTTCTTCTTTAATGGTGTGATTCTTAACTATAGTAAATAGTTCCATAAATAACTTGTTAGCATGAGACCTTTATGAAATCATTATGGTTGCAATGTTGTTAAAACAAATTGAAAAGCTAGTGATGTGAGGCTACTACATATCTTTTCAGACCTTTGTTTTTTTTAAACAAAAAAAAAAAAGAAAAAAGAAAAACATATTTTGTTTTACTACATATACACTTCTAGGAAGGATGAATCACTTATACAGCAATATACATACTTCAAAAAAAAAAAAAAAAAAAACCGAGAATTGATGTGGTTTAGACCTCTTTCGGTTTACTCCACAGGATACATAGAATTTCGTTCATCAATATTTCATAGTAAATATTATTGATCTTCTAATGGGATGGTCCTTCCCCACAAAATTATTATATACGTATATGTATTGTTGAAAAAATATGTGTGTGTGTGTGTATGTATATATAATATATATATATGTACATCTTAAAAGTATTTCTAAATTGGATTCCATATAATACACTTTGAAGGATTTTTACAACATTTTGGTATACAAATCAAGCAACGATTGGAATAGCAATTCTATGTTACAATCCATTTTCCATGCTTAAAGCGTTTTTAGAACTTTAGATTGTGATTTTTCAAAGTGGGTGGTTCCACTTTAAGGAGAATCTGATACATCTTTAAGGAGACGGTATTGATTTCATTTCATCCTTGTCACTAGAAATTTAATTAAATAGGTTAGAATATATACAGTTAAAATATATAAAGTATATATTATTTATCTATAAATTTTAAAAAGCATTTTAATAAATATCACTATAATATATGAAAAAAAAATCAATGACTTTAGAAACATTTCTAATCCCAGGAATGCTGAATACACGTGTTTTTTTCTATTTTCAATTCTATTTCACTAATTCTAATCTATTTTATTTGATTACATTTCTATAACCACTTGTTTGGGTACCAGGTTTGGTATCATTTTGATTTCATTTTTAAATCAAATTGATACAAATATGATACTGATGAAAAACCGAATTTTACTCATAAACTGACAAAACCGATCCGATATAGATAAAAATCCAACAATCTAAACAGGCCAAAGTGACACTTTGTTTTTTTTTTTTTTCCTTCCTTCTCAAATGCAATATTATCGGAAAGATACTTAACATTATATTCCACATCTGTGTCCAACTTTCTAGCTGTTAGACCGTATTTTTGGAACAATTACTCGTCCAACAATTCACACACACGATATACTTTTGCTTCACGAGATGGACATGCACGATTTACGTGCAATCACAAGCAAAGTCACAGTAGGTAAAAATCAATATAAATGGTCCAACGTTCCATTTAACTTGTTTGAATGAAATTAGGAAGCTTTTGTGTCGTAACAAACAATGTGGTCCGGTTCCTAGTCTTAGTGATGATATATTGCTGCCAAAATATTATATTATGTGCAGATACGCCGTGCATTGAACGAAAATGCCATTTTGGAATTTCATGATGCCTTTTGAAAATGAAAAAATTGACATCATATGGAAAGTTGTGGTGTCCTTGTTTGAAAGATAAACTTTGGCAATTGTCAGAAGATCGAGATAGTACATATTTTTAAAGCTATTTTCTTATTGAAGTCCTATCCTTACCTTTTAATTTTATTTTTCCACCTATAACCATAAAGAAAAATGAGTTTTTACATTACTAACTATACATATAATGTGGGAAATTTAGGAATTCGTTATCAAAATCATTTATAGGAATTGAGGGTAAAATCATGTGTTAGCCATCGAAACGGGGCTCCAAATTTCCATTCTATTGTGGTTATGCCTGAAGCCCAACCGCACCTCAAGACCCCATTGAAGGATTTCTCGAGATGGCATGTTTCAACTTGTTATTATTAGGGAGAGTTAACACTACAAATCTAACTTTCATAGATAGTCCAGGTGCTTTGCATAACAACAAAGAAAGTTAAACACTAAGTGGTTGGTGAAGTGTTATTATGATTGAGTTGATTCTAGACAAATAGTTTACCGACTGGGGTTTGAATTTTATGACATCAAGCATGAGTTAAGCTCAAGTGTGCAAGTTGAGTTTGGGTACAGTTTTGGTATATATACCGTTTTAACTAAGAAAATAGCTTTCTTTGTTTTTTTTTTTTTTTTTTAAATAAAATAAGTTTATACAAGTCTAACTAAGTTAAGTTTGAGCTCATAAACTTATACTTCATGTTGAACTCAAGATTAGGAACCTTAAGTCAAGTGAATTTGTATTTTTTAATTTGTGAGTTTAATTTGAATTCGAACTAAATACTATATAATTTTGATGCAACTTACTTACACCTGTAAATGGGTGTCAATTGGTATTTATGACTTTAGATGACATGTCTAGTTCATGCCTTTAAAAAAAACAAAAGGATTTGACAAAGAGTTAAAAAAAAATGATTAAGGTTTTGTAAATGGGAAGCGCATTATTTATGTCATGGAATTCCAACGCCCCAAAGGCTTCTACATGGTCAGAACTTTAAGACCATAAGAATACTTCACATTTATGAAAGCGAAATGTATGTCTCCCACCATATAGATGTTTCTTCCTTTTGGTGGTCCTTTTTTTGGTTCATTGCTCCAGCATAAAATATATTGGACTTGGACCTAACCTATGTACTCAGGACAAACATAATTCTCAACTAAAGCATTTATAATCAAGCAGACACGTATAAGATGGTATTAATTGTTAACTTGAGTGTGATAATATGGTCAAAATTGTAATCAACCCATTAGAGAATGCTCAATGGTTAGGGTTTTGACTTCTGATGTTAAAGTACTCACATTGATATCTTATGAAAAGCAAGAAAAGGAAAAATTTATTCCATCTATAAATCCTTAGGCGAGAGTAGACTCTACTGTTTTTGACTTGCTAAGCATAACTTAATTACTTACTTTTTTTCTTGCCAAGTAATATTATATATAATATATATGTATATGGTGGAGTTAAAAATTATATATACTCCAAAGATTATTCAATAAACTTGGATATGGTAATATTTACCATAGAACATTCTTGCTCACGACAAGAAAATTCTCATTTTCAAAGCTGTGGCTCACTCCTGGAAAATGACCCTAGGCACTTGCAAGCATTATTAAAGGATGAAAATGAAGACTAAGACCAACACTTCAATTTAAGTCATCAAGGTGTTATTTCATTTGAAAGATGTTTTTTCATGGGAAAACAAGACAAATTTCGTAGACTTATAGTTTTGTTTGGAATTCCACACAAAAAGGTTGGGATGATAAACTATAGAATAAATTGCTAGGCTTTGGGTTCAATGTACATGAGCCCATAGCGAATGGAAATAGAAACATTGGTAGTTTACTGCCTATCTATCTTTAAGAAATAAATAAATAAAAAGTGAATAGTGCAATGTAAATTACGAACTTGTAGTGAAAGAAAGTACTATCAAGAAAAGGAAAGTAAAAGCTCATGGCTTGCTTTATACGGAAACTAAAAGTTACAAATATTTTAGTCCCCCCTGACGCAATAGAGTGTTGATGCCATAATGTGATGAGAAGGAAATTACTTTTCAAAATTGGAAGAAAATCAATTTTGGTTAAAATGTTTCTAGATCTATAATTGGATGGCTCATTCAATCTGGATTGTGATGAAACTTCTTCTATTGAATTTATACTATGGAATATCACAAGGTGGTGGTTTCCATGCTTTGTCACTCCTTCCTAGTTATTTAGACCGAATAGATGTTTCCCTATTTTTTTGAATTAATTAGTTTTGTGATTTTTATTGCTATCTACTGTATTGGTGAAAGTTTTGTTATTCACTAGTATAACTAAGAAAGAAAAACCTTGTAAGACCATTATTTATTGACAGTGGAAATTTTGCATTTGATTTTTGAGGTTTTTTTTTCCTTTTATTGAGGTTTTCCATGTTAAATCTTGATATCATTATGTATTCTTTATTTTAATTTATTATATTGTTTATCACGTATAGGAAGTGAAAAAAATATTTTACATTACATGACATTATTTTTCTTAACAAGTGGTATCAAATCTAGGATTTGAAGAAAAAACAAGACTATTGATTTCCTTGTCATAAGCATGCTGGAATCATCGAGTATAATGATAAAATTAAAATGTTTGTCAATTTGAAACTCATTAATAGAAGATTTTTTATATGGTAAAGATTTATATGCACCCATAGGTGGTGACAGGGCAAAGACAAAGGAATAATATGGTGAAGTTGAGTTATCATGTACAGAAAAAACTATTGGTTATATCCCACGATGAGTTGATTATAATGCATATCATCATGTTGTTCTAGAAATTATAACATATGCATTATGGAAGAAATTGAAGTCCATGTATGAGAGATAAACCACACTAAATAAAACCTTCATGATTATGAGAGTTGTGAATTTGAAGTATAGGGATTGATCCAATATAACAAAGCACTTAAATAATTTATAGGGTCTTGTGAATCAATTACCTGCTATGAAATTGGTGTTTAATGATGAGATACATATATTGTTGTTATTAGGTTCACCACTAGATAATTGGGAGACAATTGTAGTGTTAGTTAGTAATTTTGCTCCATAAGGAAAACTCATCATAGTAATGGTGAAAGATAACTTGATGAATGAAGAAGCTAGAAGAAAAGAACTTGGTACAAGTTTGGAGACCCATGAACTAATTACTAATAAATAGGAAAGACATGGTAAAAATAAGAATAGAGGCTCATCTTATAAATTTGATAGGGAAGATCCAAATCACGAAGAATAAATGTTAAATGCTATCACCATGACAAGTAAGAACATTTAAAAAAAAATTGTAGAATGGGAAAGAAAGCAAACTAAAGGTAAAGGTGATTGAAAAAAATGAACACAAGATTGCTATAGTAGTTAATGGTGAAGTTGCTGTTGCATGGGATGATGATTATTTTAGTCTTACATGTCATGATAATAACCGAGTTGTTCACTTTAGTGCCTCTTTTCATGTGATATCACATGCTTAATTCTTCTCAACCTATACTGTCGATGATTATAGTAATGTTAGGATAGGAAACGATGGGACATCTAAAATTTTTAGCATTAGAAATACTATTCTAAGGAATAATATTGGTTATAGGCTCATTCTCATAGATGTTAGATATGTTTCAAATATTTACGTAAAGCTTAAATCTATAAGAAAATTATATGGTGAAGGATATAATAGCTACTTTGATGAAGATAAATGGAAGCTCACCAGTGGTTCCCTTATGGTGGCTAAAGGGAAGAAAAAGAATGCCCTTTGCTTAATGTCCACAAAATTAATTAAAGGATATGTGAATATCATTGGTGATTCTTCAATAGAGCTTTGGCATAAATTGCTTGATTACAGGAATGCGAAAGGACTCCAAATACTTGCCAAGAAGCAACTTCTACTTGACATGACAGGTAAGCCTTTGAAAAATTGCACCAATTGTCTTGCTAGCAAACAACATAAAATTTCATTTCATAGAAATCCATTTGCTAGGAAATGTCATGTATTTGATCTACTCTAGACATATGTGTGTTATATGAAAGATAGATTAGTAGGTGATGCTTTTTATTTGGTAACTTTAATAGATGATTACTCTAGACAGTTGCGAACTTATTATTTGAAATACAAAGATCAAGTTCTGGATATGTTTGAGCAATTCCATATTAGAGTTTAGAAAAAAACAAGAAGATAGTTGAAATGTGTTCGAATAGATAATTATAGTGAATATAAAGGTCCTTTTAAGGAACATTTGTAGAGTCCATGGAATTAAATTTGAGAAGATGGTGCCAAGACCTCATAACAAAATGATATTGCAGAAAGGGTGAGCTACACTATTACAGAGAAAGTGAAGTGCATCTTTTCTCATGACAAATTACCTTAATCATTTAAGGGAGAAATAACGAGGACAACTGTTGACTTGATCAATTTATCTCCCTCTTGTACTTTGAATGGGATATCTTAGAGAGAGTATGGATAGATACAAATATTTCATATGATTACTTACGAGTATTTGGTTGTAGGACATTCATGCATATTCCTAAGGTTAAAAGAGTGAAGCTCGGTGCAAATTCAAAGCAATGTATTTTTTTTTTTTTTGTTTAAGGTTATGCATGTGATGATTGTGGGTACAAATTATGCGCCTAACTGAAAAGAAAAGCATCAAAAGTAGAGATGTTGTTTTTCCAAAGGATCAAATGATCGAAGACATAGAGAATCTTGGATAAGTTCGAATCTTTAGGTGAGATCCCAACCAATGTAGATCTAACATCCTTGAAGATTCTAATAATAATAAGGGAGATAGATGAGATTCAATTAAAGACGATGGGATACCCCCATAGCCTAATCAACAAATAGAGTTAAGGATATCTTTAATACAGTATTCATTGAATATAATTCAAATGAGTATGTGATATTGATAGATAAGGGATGTAATCAAGAAGTGATGTTACATGAACTTAAAAAAAAATTAGGTAAAAGCCATGTAAGAAGAGATGAAATCTTTATGGGAGAACTGTACTTATGATTTGATGGAATAGTCAAAGGGTAGGAGGCCATTAAAGAGTAACTGGGTTTATAGATTGAAGACTGAGATAATAGCTCGCAAGCAAGGGATAAGGCAAGAGTAGTTGTGAAGGGGTTCAATTAGAAGAAATATATTTATTTTGATGAAATCTTATCACTATCAGTGAAGATGTTCTCTATTCGAGTTCTTCTTAGTATAGCTGCTATATTAACTTTAGAGATTAAGAAGTTGGATGTGAAGACAACATTTCATCATGATGACTTAAAGAAGAAAAATTAGATGGAGCAACTTAAGGTTTTAGTGTTAAAGGGAAGGAGCATTTTCTTTGTAAATTGAAGAAAAATTTCTACAGCTTAAGATTGGCTCCAAGATGGTGGTATAAGAAGTTTGACTTCTTTACAATAGACCCATGATATACGAGGATTGTATTAGACCTTTGTTTTAATAAAGAAATTTAATAATGGTGAGTTCATAATTCTCTTACTATATGTGGATGACATGTTTAATTCTCTTACTATATGTGGATGACATGTTGACTATTGGCCATGAAACCTAGTAGATTTAGAATCTAAAGAATGCATTGACCAGGTATGAAAGACTTAAGATCTGCATGTTGAATTCTTTATATGAGAATTATTCGTGATATGGAGAGCAATAAATTGTGGTTATTACAAGAGAGATACCTAAAAAGGGTATTAAAGAAATTCAACTTGAGTAAGACAAAACTGGTCTATTTTCCACCATATAGGTCATTTTAAATGTAGTTCACAACAATGTTTTGAAAGTGAGGTGGACAAAGAAGACATAATGAAGATATTGTTTGCTTAGCTAATGGTAGTTTAATGTATGTTATGGTATACGAGAGTTGATATTGCTCATGCTAAGTGTTGTTAGTCTCCATCTCTTGAATTCAAATAAAGAGTATTTAATCATAATTAAATGGATTCTTAAGTATTTTAGAAGCACTTCCTGATTATGTTTGCAATTTGATGGTGGTAAATTGGTGTTGGAAATGTCTACATATAGTGATATGGTGAGAGATTTTGATTCCAGGAAATGTACATCAAGCTATTTGATAACTTATTTAGACAATCTAAATTATAAAAATGTGTTGCATTATTCACTGCTAAAGTAGAGTCATTGTTGTGATTGAAGCCTATAAAGAAGTCTTGTGGATGAAGATAATCCTAGAAAACTAGGTCAAGAGAATAAGAATTTAAAATTATATTGTGATAGCCAAAATGCCATGCATCTCTGTAAGAATCAAACTTTTCATTCTAGATTCAAACATATTGATGTTAGCTACCATTTGATTTAAGATGTATTAGAAAGAAGCTTTTAACGTTAGGGAATATTCCTATTGATGGAAAAAGTTTAAACATAATAACTAAAAATCTATGTAAAGACAAACTATTTACTTGTGGACAAATAGTCATTGTGATAGAACTCCCAATATGAATATGGAAGGAGAGCTTGTTGGGCTTTGGGTACTACACATATGAGCCATAGGAAAAATAATAGAAACCCTAGTAGTTATATATATATATATATATATATATCTTTAAAGATAGAAAAAAGGAAAATGAATAATAACTTGCAGTGGAACAAAGCTCCATCAAAAAAAGGAAAGTAAAGACTTGTAGCTTGTTTTACAAGAAGACTAAAAGTTAAAAGTACTTTTCGTCCCACTTGATGCAACATAGTGCTATTGTTGAATTATGATGAGAAAGAAATTTATGAATTTGGAAGAAAATAAATTTTAGTTAAAATGGTTTGATATGCATAATTAGATGGCTTATTGAATCTTAATTGTGACAAAACTTCATTTTTTGAATTCGATGGGTAGAATATTATAGATGATAATTTCCGTTCTTTATCACTCCTTCTCAATTATTTAGATTGATTAGGATTTTTTTTTTTTTGTGTTTTCACGAATTAATTAGTTTTGTAATTTTATTGATATTCATCATATTGGTAAATGTTTTGTTATCTATTGGTATACTAGGGAAGGAAAATATTATAAATCTATTATTGGTTGATAGAGGAAGTTTTGCGTTGCGGTTTTGTATTTTTTTTCCCTTCAAGTATAATCTTGGTATCATTATTTTGTTCTTTATTTTTTAGTTTATTATATTTATAGGAAAAATATTTCATTATTATTGGATATTATTTTTCTTAACATAAAACTTATAATATATGATTTTCGTACATCCAAAACCAATAGCTGATTGATCGATGTGTTATATTTATATGCATCGTTTTTGACTGTTTATGCAATTTAAATGGGGTTAATTACTTTAAAAAGGTGCGCCAAAAGTCAATATTAAAATTATACAATAAAACTTTCTCTTATGGCTAGAGCCCATGTCTGAAATATCGGGGCTATGACATTACCATAACGGTAAATGTTTTTAACCGTGTAAAATTGAAATGAACATAATTGCACATAGCGTATATAGTGTAAATAGAGAATACTTAAAACATGTGCTGACATATAGCATTGTAAGTACTAAAATAGATGCTGGGCATGGTGTAATGGTAGCATCTACTAGCATCACTTTTTCATACTCCATTAAAAGCTTTCTCGTTTTCTATTTGAATTTGAATCAATAATTAATTCTCTAGTCTATTAGATGTCGTTGATATAGCATTCACCATATCAGCACCCATATTTGATACTCAGTGTGTTACATGGATGAAGGATAATAAACATTTCAATCTATTATCACCATTTTTAGGATCCGTTTAATTTGCCTAATTTTATCTATTTGATATACTTACGAATAAAAATATTTATTTTTCATCTGTGTTAGTTTATTCACGAACATATGTTTATAAATCTATATTCATATGTATCTTATCTGTTTGATATACTTATGAATACAACTATTCGTTTTTCATCTGTAGCAGTTTCTTCACGAACACATATTTGAAAACAATAAAAATAAGATGTCAAAATAATAAGAATAAGATAAAATAAAGAAATAGCTCGTCTCCTTTTTAAACTATTAAAATCCTTCTGGCCATTATTTGGCTTTGAACCAAAGCCTTCATTCTCTCTCACTAACTTTTTATGAAAGTTTTTAAGAGCCACTATATTAGCATTTTTGAAGGTATGTTAATTTAATACTTAAGAGAATTTTTTTATACATCCATCATATTGCTTAAAAATACCAACTCAAATGACATTGATAGCTAATTTGACAGGAATATTATTAATGTACATAAAATATTCTTTTAAATATTAAATTAATCAATTTTAGAATTTAGGTACTATTTCTTATATTAATCCTTATTATAGATTAGAATTTTGATGTTTTAATGGCATCTTAACCAAACACAATATAACACATATGCAAGTGGAATAAACTTCTATGAATAGTATATGATGCGGATCGATTCCATATATGATAAGATGTCATACATCTAATATAAAATTCTAATGACTAATTACTGAATAAAAAAAAATTATGAATAACAAGTTTTTAAATTGCTTCATACAAGTCCCTCTGAGCCTTTGGATTGAAATAAATCTTCCAAAATCATCTTGAAATTTAATTTCATTTCTATAAATTTAATTATAATCATTGGTGATACTACGAAACATCAAATCTGACATCGTAGATATATTATTATTATTATTATTATTATTTGAAACGAACATCAAGAGCAACAAGACAGGTAATTTTCTGTGCACTCTTGTTTGACCTTTTGCGACCCATAGACGCAATAAGGGCCCATTTTTCCATATGCAATTTTGGTAATTCAAGTAATTGAAATTTCATTGAACAAGACATATCAAAACCAATCATTTTATGATAAGAGGGGTCTAGATCCCCCTTGCGCCTTTCTTATTAACTGAGGAAAAAAAAAAAAACAAGGATTTATAACATGAAAAATGAAATCCAAACAGCACGTTTGGGTCAATAGAATGGAATTAGTATTCCACTTTATTATCGTAAAATATCTATTATTTTGTTTGGTTTATAAAAAATTCTATAGAAAAAAAAAGACCTATTACATATAATGGAGATAGATAAAAAATCTTCATTCCTTCTTTTTATCGAAGGAATAGCTATTCTTGATAAAAAAGTATAATTTGTTTTAAAATTACCTCTAATGATAAAATAAAAACTTATATTCTTTTCGGTCCTATTTTATTTCAGCGAATCAAACGTACCGAAAGGAATATATTAAGAAAGAGTAGAATGGATAGCGAGTATAATGTATAATCTATTAACCACAAATTTATTTAATTATCACTTCGAATATTAAAGTAAATAACATTTTGAAACTCCAAGAAGTATAATAACATTTTATAATTTACAAGTGTATGTATATCTAATCGATAGCTTTTATGGTTCAATTGCCATAATCCAATACTAGCTAGCCATCCAATAGCACAGGCAGTGCAATCTTTAACACGCAACAATGCATTTTTAGCATTTATATATCCATTGACCAATAATTCCTTTAATCAATTTTTGTGGGCTGTTTCAAACGTGACGCAAGGAATGAGTCCTCCATTACCGCATGCGATACGATGATACATATGGAACAAGGAACATATGATTTAAGTGACATTAAATGCATGATAGCTAAGTTGGTATTGTCCCATACTTGTCATGAGAGTGACCATATTTCATATAGAACCGATATACCCTTTGATGGCATTGGCAGATGATGAACGCTTGAAAGTGACCATAAACTTCAAGTTCAGTGAGAATGGTTCAACGATTGACTCTGGGACACGCGGGACTGGAATATCACGCTCACTATATACATCACACATGCACGCAATATATGGCTGGATTGGGTACGGTTTGGTGTGATTTAATTTTGATGATTTTCAGTCAAAACAAATCAAACCAAAACATTTCAATTGGGAAAATTCTTAAATTTTCAAAACTAAACTATAAATTTTCGTTTGGTTTTGGTTTAAATCAAAAGTCAATAATAATAAAAAAAAACTTTAAAAGTAAAATCTTATGTTTTGTTTTAACGGAAAATATTAAGTGTTTTTATTTGTATTAATTTTTGAAAGTTTAAAAGTTCAAAAAACTTGTTTTAAAAGTTCATAGGGTAGATGCGTACCTAGGTAAAAGCTTAAGGGTGTACTTTGCAATTTCCTCTTATTTTAATATAGAATAAATTGCATAGACTTTCTTTAAAAATTATAAATATTGTATGGACCCCTAACTTTTTAAAAAATGATAATTACACTACTTGAAAAAGAAGCGATGAGATGAAAAAATTGTTAAAACGTGAAGATGCGTTATTAAATTGCTAAAATTTGAAAGTACAGTGTCATCATCCCATCATCAAAAGAAACATCCGTCAAATATTATATAATAGAGGCATTGAATCATACATATTTTAAAAGTACAAGTACTAATTTATCAAAATTTAAATATAATAGTAAATTATAAAAAATTGAAAATATAAGCATTTGACTTGCTATTATTTCAACTTTGTTTCTTTTTTCCTAGTGTTTTTCCCCCTTCGAATTAGCTCTAATAAAAGGAAATAGAATTCCATACATTTAATCTAGATTGCATGAAAAAATAGTATGTTTTATTTTCAACTAGTGGTTTTGTAGACTCAAACATATAAATCAAATCTAAAAGTACTATGATAAAAAGTTTTTCAACCATATGAATAACTTATGATTGATGGACATTATTTTCTTAGTAAAATAGGAAAAATTACACTAAAAGGGATTAATGTTTGAAGTAAAGTAAAAAAGATATCAACATTTCAAGTAGTTCAAAAAGGAACATTATTATACAAAGTGGTGCAACTGGAATATCAACATTTCAAGTGATTCAAAATGGATCAATGTTTTTTATAGTGTGACAAATATATCATAACATGGCTTCACCCAAATGTGCCACATCATCATATTTTATATTGGTAAAATAATAGATTTTTTATTGGCACTATTCTGTATAAATTCTATTATTATTATTTTTAATTGCTTGAAACATTCCCTTTCAATGAGATTTTCCCTAGTAAGATTGCATTCCACCACTGTGGTTGTAGTGTAACCCCACCCTTGGATGGTTGGCAACTTTTTATTTTTCTTTTCTTTTTTTTCCCTTTTTTTTTCAAATTCATAATTTTTAAATATTCTTTAAAAATTCTGTAATTAAATATATTATTAGTGACACATTAGTGCCAAATTGGCCAATTTACATGTCATTAGTCATGTTGGTTCTTTTGGTATAAGTGCTAACTTTTGAAAAACCTAATGGTTTATACGATTCTTAAATTTTTCAAGAGAGGTTCGCATAATTTATTCTTTAATATTTCAATACTTGGATTTTCTCATACACATAGTGTGTTTTGTATTCAACATGTATCAAATAATTGTATATATTATTTTTTATGCTTTGAAATATTGTTGTTGTTGCTTTTGATTACCATTACATGCCATGTATAATTAGGCAAATTTACACTAAAAAGTATAAACACTTAAGGTAGATTAATTTAAGGTATCAACATTTTGAGAGCTTAAAAAGAGGTATCAACATTTAGTAAAGTGAGTCAAATAAGTGTTGGAAAAAAAAAAAAAAAATATATATATATATATATTAGAGCACAGCTAGGCTTGATTACACTCACGCATGCGAAAGCGGAAGCAACAAGGCAGGTTTCTAAACTGATTTTTATCTTAGTTAACCAACCATTATCTCTTTTATCCTTTTATATACAATTACAACAATAATAATAAAGAGATCAGGAAAAGGAAGATTATACTAGATTTAACATGGAGTTTGGTTCACCCCCTAGTATCTACGGTCCACTATTTGCCTCACTCGAGGAGGACTTCACACTTCATTTAACATAAAAAAATTGCCACACGAAAAGGACTTTACAAATGCCTCATAATTGAGGACTTCACAAGTGCCTCAATATAGAGGACTTCACACAATGCCTCACAACGATGACTTCACAAGTGCCTCAATATAGAGGAATTCACACAATGCCTCACAATCGAGAACTTCATATTGCCTCAACACGAGGACTTCACAAATTGTCTCAACATGAAGATTTCACAAATGCATCATCAAGAGGACTTCACTAATTTCCTACAAACACGTAAGACCTCATAATTATACTTCAACACATGAGGACTTTACCTATTGCCTCAAATACATAAAGACTTCACTAAAACACTCATACAAAAGATGTGAATAGTGCGTAATAATATTAGCTAACTAATCTCACGAATGGCATTATTCACTCAACAAATGCAAACACAAAATAAGAGAGTATTTTTATATAATATTATCCTATTAAGCTTTACTCTCTTTCTCTCTCTCTCTCCCCCCCTCCTCTCCCTCTCTCTCTCTCTCTCCTTCTAAAAAACACCAAAAAACATTCTATACATAGCAACTTTAAAAATATAATAGTTCATTCTCAAAAGAACCTTTAACGATCAAATTTAAAAGTTTGTAACGACTATTTTTTAAACTGTTGTGCTCTAGACCCCGCGACCAAGTCTTTGCTTATCAAGCCTTAGATTCAAACTTGTTGCACCCAAGAGTAAAACTTGTCGAGCCCTCGATGTGACCTGCAACTAGGTCTGTGAATCCTATTTTGTTCCATTCATCACGCCTTAGGTTTACTGTAAACCCCCGAAGTTTTTCGATCAAATTAAATGCTTAAACCCTAATCAGAAGTCAACTGGATTTTCAAGTTAACAAAACCCTAGTTTACTGTAACCGCTTAACTCCGGCATTGTCGTTTTCTTTAACCCTAGAAAATGAAGTTGGAATAATTAGCTATAATGGTTCGTAATAGCAATGGGTTACGTAAAAATATCGGTTTTACAAAATTCGAGTGTTCTTAGAACCCGATCGGACACAGTTCTCGAAAAACGTGTCCTGGAGCTTGGAATAGGAAAAATATTTCGAATATACCGTTAAACTCATAAAAATATAAGATTTACAAAAATATCAATTTCGTAATTTTTCGGTAGGTAAAAATATAAGATATCGTATTTATATGCGTATTTTCTTACTACCGGCATTTAATTGTCATGTCTACTTTTACATACACTTTTTTACTATTCTACACTATTCATCTATCTCTACTTTTTCTTACAACCTACTCTTACAACCCATACACCTATTTCTTACACATTTTCATTTCCAATACAATTTCACATATTTCATTTCTTACTTTTAATTAACAAAATAACAAAAAATTAAAATTTTCTCTCTCTCTCTCTCTCTCTCTTGAATGGCGCCGGCCCCTCCCTATTTCTATCTATATTGTTTTGTTTTTCATTTATTTAATTAATACAAATTATCTCCCATATTTTCCTATAAATACCCCCTCATACCTTCACTTCTTTCACACAACTTCTTTACTAAAGTTACTCTCTCAAAATCTCTCAAGAATTCTCTCCAAGAAAGTTCTTCCAAGAAGCTCTCTTTAGTTCATCTCTTTTAGGTAAAAATTCTTCAAGAAATTCCTATGTTCATCTACTTACAATGAACTTAATGTGTGTTTTCCAAAACCATGAAGGTTAAGAAAGTAACAATAGGTTCATACTTTGTTTTTGTTCATAATATCAATTCCTTTATGTTCCTTTATGTTTCTTTATGTTCATAGCTATCTAAATATCTATATAGATATATATACTATTTAGAGCATATAAGCTTATTGTCTTGCAATTTATTTACCTTCCATGGAATTTATTTACTTCATTGCAATTTATTTAATTTCAAGTTGTTCTTAAGACTAGTCTTTCTAGTCTTAGACTTATCCTCATCAAGTCAAAACTTTTTCTTTTCTTTTCGGGACTAGTTTTTTCTTAGTCCCGGGGTACCTTGATGAAGCTAAGATCCCAATACTTGATTTATTGCTTTATATGCTTATTCTTTTAAGTTATTATGATCTTTTTATATTTTCATAACTTATGATTCATATTCATGCATGAACATAATGTTTTGTCTCAACAAAAATAAATGAGGAGAAGATTCTTTCTAAAGAAATAAATGTAGAAAATAGATTTCTTAAAAACTCATAAACATGCTTAGAAATGGTTTTTCTTAAAACAAGAGGTTTTATAAAAACTTACTTTTTAAGTATTAGAAATTCTTTTAGAGTCATTACA
Source organism: Combretum micranthum (assembly GCA_024138025.1). NCBI lineage: Eukaryota > Viridiplantae > Streptophyta > Magnoliopsida > Myrtales > Combretaceae > Combretum > Combretum micranthum. The sequence continues at coordinate 594,388 of JAMXBD010000410.1, forward strand.
AGAAACAAAATATCATTTTATGAAATTGTTATTACTTTGGAAAGTTGTTGGAATCCAAGTTTAGAAAATAAAACCACTCTTTAGGAATTTAAAGTAATTACAAGAGATTAAATTTAGAATATTCATCTCAAATAACTCAAGATCTTTTTAAAAGTAAAATGAATATTCCAACAAATCTAAAGTTCAAAATCTTTTAAACTTTACTTTTTCATAAGTTGAGACAACTTCATTTACTTCATCTATTTATTATGAGTCAATACATATATGTATATATCTCCCAAAAAGTTTATAAAAATACTTGGAACATTTATCTCTTCAAGTGAGTTTTATTTAAAAAGAGGAACTCAAGTTTTTACAAATTCGTGGAGAATCTGGTCGCTGCGTTTTTGGGACCCAAACGACTTAGTTTTATGAAAATAAGCTTAGAAATGCGTAGATCTTTTCGAATAGGTAGAAAGTGATATATTATACGCAAAATTCCGAGTTAAAATGAGCAAGTTATGGCCATTTTAAGTTGGAATTTCCTCTTATACGATTTTACCGTGATTTTAAGAAAAGTTTAGAATCTTCAAGAATAGAAGTCTTATGAAATACTTATTTTGGGTATTTCATCTTGTTTAGGTAACGAAGGATCCGAGATCGTCTTTCCGGAGGACTATTTCGATTAGATCTACCGATATGTAGTGAGTTAATTATTTTCCTAAGTTACATTTCTTTGTTTGTGCTTGTAATTAGTGGCACTAGAAATTTAGGAAAAGATAAATGAATAATTGTTATGAAATATTTGTTGAATGAAAATTAAGTATATCGAAGGACGATATGTTAAATAAACGTGTGATTCTTGTATTGATATGATGAAATTATGGTTGATCACTTTTAACATGAATTCAACTTATATGGTTAAATGTATAATTGAAAGTTATTCATGCATATCATACTTGTGAGTCACATTTATTTCACTACTATTCTTCGTGTGAGGAAACGAGGAAGTAGTAGTAGTGGCTGGTAGGAACCGGTAAGTCTACATAGGCCAGTAGGAGCCAAGAAGTCTACAGGGCGAGCATGAGCTGGTAAATCTGCAAATATTGATGATCGTATGGGCCTGTAACCTCCCAACCCTTGCCATGGAGGGCGTTAAATCCATGCTGCACTTGATTTCCGGTTAATCTTGTGTATTTGTTTGCTCATGTGATTGGTGCATTACATATGCTTGAATTAAATAACTTAGTTGTTGTATGGAAATATTATATAGTTAGGAATTATCTCACTAAGCTAAATTTGCTTATACCCTTATAGTTTTCTATTACAGTATGATTATCTATGGTTGGCTCCAAGGAGCCCCGTGTGTCAGATACGAGTTTAAGCTACTAGGAGTTTTTGGAAAAAGTTTATGTATTTTTAGTTTTGAACATAGACTTCTAGGAAAAATCTCTATAGTAGGCTTATGTAGTAGTTATGTTCATTTTGTTATTAGTATAGTTGAACAAAGACTTTAAGGTGGGGGAATGCCCCTAAGATGATGTACGAACTTGTTATTAAATGAAGATCTTATGTTTATCTATTTAAGTTCATGTTTGCTTTTGCTATCTATTTGAACGTAATACCCCTATGAGTCTCCTACTATCTTGGAAGCACGCCTTGCATGTGATATCGAAGCTCCTGCGTGACTAAGGTTGTCATTCATTAGCTTTAATATTATATGCGGTGGACTGCCACGTTTAGGGTACCATTTGGGGCGTGACATTTACACTTTGATTGGACTAATCGAGCCCTCGATAATGTCTACGATCAAGACTGGGTATGCCAATTTGTTCATATAGAATCTATAGAGAACAACACATATACATATACATATACAAACATATATATACACATTATAGCTTAAACATCTCAAAAACAAGTTTTGCTTATTAAATATAGCTTAACTAGGTTATGAAGCATTTGCACAATACAATTTCTCATCAAAACAAGATTGTAACCTCCATAAGGATCAATACATTAAAGCTTAAACATATCAAAAACAAGTTTTACTTATTAAATGTAGCTTAACTAAGTTGTGGAGCATTTGTGCAATACATTTTCTCATTAAAACAAGATTGTAACCAATCTTGGTTCATCAATCTTCCCCTTTTTGATGAGAGCAATTATTGCACAACAGTACTCCTCCTTAAATTTGTACTCCCCTTCAATTAAGCATTCGGGTAAAAGCTCACTTGTAGAAGATGTAATGCTCAATTAAAAGTTCCTAAGCTATATATAATAAACAGTTGATTAAATACAACTTAACTCCCTCAGTTAAGCATTCTGGGTAAAAGCTCATTTGTAAAGATATGATGCACAACTAAAAGACTTACATTACACTTAATAAACAACTCACTTTTAAGCACATAAAAACATATAAGCCTAGTGTTTTTAAAAAACCACAGAAAATTTTTTCTAAGATGTGGTTAAGCATTAACCTTACAGACCATAGAGCGTAGCCAAGCTTGATTACACTCATGTATGTGGAAGCGGAAGCTACAAGGCGGGTTTCTAAACCGATTTTAAGCTCACTTAACCAACCATTATTTCTTTTATCCTTTTACGCACAATTTAAACAATAATAATAAAGAGATAAAGGAAGGAAAATATTACACCAGATTTAACGTGGAGCTCGACCTACTCTCTGGTATTCACAGTCCATAATTTGCCTCTCTCAAGGAGGACTTCACACTTCACTCAACACATAACAATTGCCTCACTAAGAGGACTTCACAAATGCTCACAACCGAGAACTTCACATTGTCTCGACACGAGGACCTCATAAATTTCCTTAACACAAGGACTTTACAAATACCTTATTAAGAGGACTTCACCAATTGCTTATAAACACATAGGACTTCACAGCAATGCCTCAATATATGAGAACTTCACCTATTGCTTCAAATATAGGACGACTTCACTAAAACACTCATATAAAATATGTAAATAGTATTTCACAATATTAGCTTACTAATATCACGAATGACACTATTCATTTGATAAATGCAAACACAAAATGAGAGTATTTTCACATAATCTCATCCTATTAAGCTCTACTCTCTTCTCTCTTTCTCTTTTTTCTCTTCTTCTAAAAAAACATAGCCGTTCACTGTTAAAAGAACCTCGAACGGTCGAATTTAAAAGTCTGTAGTTGCTATTTTTTAAATTGTCACGCACTAGACTTGTCGCGAGTTAGACTTGTTGTGCTCTAAGCTTGTCTCACTTCAAATTACCCTGCAACCAAGTTTGTTATCGTCAAGCCTTAGATTCAAGCTTGTTGTACCCCAGAGTTAAACTTATTAAGCCCTTGACATGACCCGCGACCATATCTATGCATCTTATTTTGTTCCATTCGTTGTGCCTTAGGTTTACCCTTCAATTGGACCAATCGATCCCTCAAAGAAGTCCGCGATCAAGACAGGGGCATGACAATTTATTTTTGCACAATCTGTAAAGAATAACATATATATAAAAACAAACACATATATGCATATTAAAGCTTAAACATATCATAAACAAGTTTTGCTTATTAAATGTAGTTTAACTAGGTTGTGGAGCATTTTTGAAATACATTTTCTCATCAAAATAAGATTGTAACCAACCTTGGCTCATTAATAAGGTATCGATAATTGACCATTGATAAAAAATTAACGAGATTTAATTGAAAATACTCGAGGTAGTTAATTTAAAGTATCAACATTTTGAGAGGTTAAAAAGATGTATTAATATTTGGTAAAGTGAGTCAAATAAAGTATTGATAATTGACCATTGATGAAAAATTAACGAGATTTAATTGAAAACTAATCCAAATGTTGATACCTCAAACGAACTTTACAAAAAGTTGATACCTCATTTTAAATAGTTGAAAAGAGGTATAAATGTTTGGTAAAATGTATCGAATGAGGTATCAATATATTACAAAGTTAGTTTGAGGTATTGACATTTGAATTAGTTTTCAACTAAATCTCGTTAATTTTCCATTAATTGTCAATTATTGATACTTTATTTGACTCACTTTACCAAATGTTGATACCTCTTTTTAACCACTGAAGACGTTGATACCTTAAATTAACTTATCCTTAAACATTGATATCTCTTTTTAATCACTCAAAATATTGTACCTTAAATGAACTCACCCCAAAATGTTGATACCTTTTGATGTAATCTATCCATGTATAATTATGTAACAAGCTTTATAATATATGTAACTATATTTTAATTACATATAAAATTAGATTGATGTAATGATATCATCCATGTTATCTTGTTTTTAATATATGTAAATATATTTTCTAAATATAAATGTCACTTGTATATAATACTTGCATTTACATTGTAAGTTATAGCAAGCTAAATTGACTACATAAGAATTTTATACTAAGCCTATTATTAATTTGAGTAAGACTCTTTGGGCTTGTGATAGACATAGGAATTTAGTGCATTTAGGATAACTTAAGGAAATTTGGCTTGGTAGACGTAAAATAAAAATGTTAAACTAGTTTGTTCACACTTCATCTCTCTTAAGCAAATTCATGCACTAAATAAAAAGCATTAATGACCTTAGTTTATGAAAAGTTTATTAGGATAATTCTAGAATAGTTATGCTCCATTTGACTTCAACTACCTTGACCTTTCTCTTATCCCATAAGTTTAATTTGTGCTATTTGCCATGATATCTTTCTTAAATAGAATAGATGCCTTCAATATATATCTGGAGGAAATGTTGGTCAAGTCATTTACGAAAGTACTAAATCTTAAGCTCCTAAATCATCTTTGCATTGTAGCAAAACCATACCCCTTATTACCATGCACGTTGCAAGTTTATGTTATTTTATTGCAAAAAAAGGTAAATTAAAGAACACTCCCTAAAGTTCATTGAAACTTTAGAAGTCTATTTGGCAGGGTTAATGTCACGAATTTTACTTAAACTTTAGCAAACTATGCAATTAGGTATCTAAACTTGAAATTTTATCAGTTTAGTACCTGAATTTTGAAATTGATCAATTTATTACTTGGAAAAACTTTCAAATTGATAAATTTAGTATATGAAAAAACTTGATGGAAGTACTATTGGTGTATATGAAATTTTTTGGGTACTAAATTAATCAATTTCAAAGTTCAAGTCTTATTTGATCAATTTCAAAATTTAGATACCTAATTGCATATTTTGCCAAAGTTTAAGAGTAGGTTCATTTAAGGTCACAACGTTTCGAATAGATTATTTGAGGTCACATCATTTAGAAAGTGAATCAATTGAGGTCACTATTGATAAGAGTCAATAGGAGAAAAATCTAATTAAAACTCAAAATATTCGCCATATTGTAACACGTATCAATTGTGACCTCAATTGACCCACCTCTTTAGACGTTGTGATCTCAAATGAACTACTTGGAATGTTATGACCTCAAATAACTTACCATTAAATGTTGTGACCTTTCGCTATAATTTACCCCATTTATGGAATTAACCCTAACTTAAATGATGACTTGAAATTGAAAGAGTTTTGATAGGCCAATTAGTAGGAAGGTGTACATTTGGCAAATCAAACTTCATCTTGGGTCAGTGGACTCATGCAATAGCATGTGTAGGATG